>JARWIR010000030.1:600000-1080000 GCA_029959085.1 Nemophila menziesii | reverse complement strand
ACAACACTTTTGTTTTACGTCTTTCAAAGTTTTACGTGTTACCTCTGTCAAGATTTGCGAATATAGCCTCCCCAACAACGAGTAAGGCTATGAACGTCAACTAGTCTGCGCTTGACCCCAGTTTTGGGGCGAATTTCTATCACCTTGGCTGAAACAACCTTAGTGACAATGAATGGTCCCATCCACGAGTCTTTGAAACTTCGTGGCCTGTTCTCGTGATTGTGGGCTTTCCATAGGACTTCATGGCCAACCCCAAACTCAATGTTTGGCTCAGTATCCACATGCTTTAAGTGGATCTCCTAAGGAGGGACTTTGTGATGTGAAAGGCTGTGGATGATAGGCACGGTGGGATCCAACTTCCTCGGTTTCTTACCCAAGACATAGAAGGTCTCGGATATATTCTTTGCATGAAGGGTGATGGTCCCATCTTGAAAGTTGATCACACTTTGACTTGTGGCCATGAAAGGCCGTCCAAGTATGATCGGAACCTGCTTATCTGCATCAAACTCAAGAATAACAAAGTCAGTAGGGATGGCGATATTACCTGCACGGACTAAGACGTCCTCCACTGTTCCCCATGTCCTTTTCACTGAGTTGTCAGCAAACTTCAACTTCACTGGAGTCTTCTCTGATTTCTGAAGTCCAAGTCTTTCGAACACGGACTTAGGCATAAGATTCACACCAGAACCCACATCGTACATCGCTTTCACCTTGAGCCTACCATGTAATTGAATAGGAAGGTTGAATCTTCCCGGATCTTTAAGCTTTAATGGTAGCTCTTTCTCACTTCTTCTCGAAACCCTCAGGTTCTCTCTCGGGATCTCTACACTCACCTCTTTCTCAGGAATAACTTGCGTAAACACTTGTTGCGGTGTAAGTCCTTTCTTCGCAATCTCAAGCATTTGGGAGTTGATATTTTCAGGTTGGTACACCTCTACAAATGTCTTGAGAACAGTGTCATCTTTAGGATTTGTATCAGGAATAGTTGATGACACTGGTTGAAAAACAGGTGGCGATTCCACCTTCTCTTCTTCTTTCTCTTCTAGCACAGCAGGTGCCACTTCATCTTTCGATTCCTCCTTTGAGGCTTCTTCCTCTTTCTCTTTAGCCAACTCAGCTGCATATTCCACTACCGATCGAATCTCCTCTTGCACCTTCCTTAGTAACTCTATGAACTCGTCCTTCTCTTGATCGTCCTCCACATAAACTTTAGAATAGTCAGATTCCTCGGGGCTAGACTTGGTTGACTCTTCTTCAGTATTGGGAACCTCCACGGCACTAATGGCAGCATGTGGTGCTTCCTCTTTTGCTTTTTCGATCTCAAGGCATATAGCCTTGCAAGCTTCGAACTCATCCTTGTCTTCACCTCCTTCGATTGCCTTTACTTCTTTTTGTTCTACAACACTTGTTAACACTTTGTTTAACTGTGTTACTTGAGTAGTCAGCATCTGAAGTATGGCATCGTGTCCTCTAACCTTCTCGTCTTGAGCATTAAGAGTTGTGTTCAAACGGTCTAGAGCTTGTACTATCTGTGTATTGTCCATAGATCCTTCTTGCGGATACTGAGGTAAAGCTTTTTGATCTAAGGACTCGGTATAGGCGTCTTGAGCAGGGTGTTGTGGAGGAGCAGGTCTATTCTGATATTGATTTTGGTACTGACCTCTCTGTTGGTAAGAGTTGTTCTGGGGTCGCGGTTGATATTGACTAGGATTAGCGGCCCCTTGTGGATTTGAATACTGCATACCCGGATGGTTGCGATTGCCCCATCGGTTGGATATAAAGTAAACAGATTGCGGATTTGATTCGCACTCTTCCCATACATGATCGTTACCTCCACATTGTTGACAACCTTGTGCTTCTTGTACTACCTTTGTGGCGGCTAAATTCTTCTCCATCGCGATTCTCAGCTCCTTGATATGATTTTCTAATGAGGATATTTGAGCTGAGTTCGCAGTTTCTGCATCTAAACGAAGCGTTCCTCGGGTCTTTGCTACAGAAGCTCGCGTTGAAGGCCAACTTCTTTCTTGTTCCATAATATTCTCTAACACCTCAGAAGCTTCATTGTGATTCATGGACACAAAATTACCCTTTCCGATGTTATCCACCTTCTCTCTACCTTTATCATTAAGAACTTCGTAGAACATAGCAAGTTGTAGAGCAGGTGTATAACCATGGAGTGGACATCTAGTTAATTTTTGTTGAAACCTTGTCCATGCTTCTCCCACTGTACTCCATCCTCTTGGAAAAATCTTGCAAGCTCGGTTTGATCTTTGAGTCTCATGCTCTTCGGATAAAATCGGTTAAAGAATGCGGCTTGAAGTTCTCTCCAAGAGTGAATGGTTCCATGTGGTTGTCTCTCTAGCCAATCGCTAGCTCTTCCGGTCAAGAAAAACGAAAACATATGACAATACAGTTGCTCGCGTGTAATGCCAGGAGTAATGTAGGCATCACAAATCTGCATGAACTTCTGAATCGCTTTTTCCAGATCTTGAATAGCTGTACCAGTATAGAGCCCGAAACTTTGAAATTAACTGAGCATACCCGGATCGGGTCTAAATTTGATATTCGGAATCTCAGGAGGGCGGTAACCAATTGGTTGAACATGGAATGGTACATTAAGGCAGGCAGATCTTGTTCAACTCGGTTCTGTTGATTATTAAGATTATTCCCATTACCTCCTCCTGCTGGTAGCTGTACTCCTTCTTGTCCACCAAGTGGTGGCTCTTGTTGTTGTCCACCTTGTTGGTTATTCTGCACTCCACCGAGTGGTGGTCCAAGTGGTGGATCTTGTTGCAATACTCCTCCAACTGGTGGATCTCGTTGGGATGCCATAACTCTTCTCAAGGCTCTTTCCTCACGAACTCGTTTGTTGTAAGGTTTGAAGCTCCTCTCAGGCTCCGATAAGGGAGGCCAAGAATTAAACACTGTGAAACCTAAAAAAAAACTAAAGCAGACCCAAGCGTAACTCTGGAAAAATAAAAACTAAACTAAAAAAAACTGAAAAGTAAAAACTAATTAAAAACTAAAACTCGAAATAGATAACCCACACGCTAACGAGACACAAGTCCCCGACAGCGGCGCCAAAAACTTGGTGTCGCCTAGGGTGTGATAAAAATAAGATCAATTTAAGTATGGAAAACTATGCACTCTCACCCTAGACAGACACAGTACTGCAAGTATTACAGGACGTATGCAAGTTTTAATGATAAGTAGAGTTCGTTCTCAGGGACTTAAGTGTGTTAATCGCGTAGGAACAGATAACGAGTAAAATTAAATAATTAAAAGACAGAAAATAAAGCAAATAGGAATTCGAGATTGAGAATTAAAACTAGGAAAATAAAGACAATAAAGTAAAAGACTAAGAATATGAGATGAGAAGTATAGCTTAGGTTTTGCTAGTATGCACTAATCCTTCTAATTCTATCTATAGATCTAGTTAATAAGGGAGAATATTAGCTCTTGGTAATACTTAGTCAGGATTCTAAATTCCCCAAGCTTAGACCTTGAGAGCGACTAAGGGGGCTACGTCACAACCAAGAAGTGATTTCAAATAGGGTTATCAAACGCCACTAAGGCCCTAAGCAAATACTGCAATCTTGGTGATACGGTGGTTAAAACAAACCCTAATGACTATCTAGTTAGAAGTATGTTTTGTCAGAACTGCTATCGACACTAGACATTATGTGGTGGTTCAATAGTTAAACACCCTGTCAAGGAGACCATCTAACTACTCTTAAAACAATCCTAAAGTGATCAGTTTTAGGGAAGACAATAAATCAAAACACATAAGCAAATATAAAGTAAGAAGCTAATATCAAATTAAAACATGTAATTCCCAAAGAAACTTTGATAGAAGAATTAGAATTCATAGATTATACATATGCAAAACCCAAGCTATGGGAAGTTTAGTTCATACCCGAAGGAAATAAACTAAAAGAAATTTCAAAAGACATCATCTTGCTCTCTACAATAAACTGGAAGAATAAAACCTTAAGAACTAATTACTATGAGGAAAGGATGATTTACAAGTGATATAAGGGTGTATTTATAGGTGTTTAGAAGACCTAATTCGTTTTCTTGAGGAAGAGTTAAGGTAATGGACTTCTAGCCCAACTCAAATTCGTATGGAAATAAAGATAAACACTGCTGCACCGTTTTGAGTGTATCTTCTTCGTTATTGGTCGGATTCTGCTCCACAAGATACCAAAAGAATCGCAACAGAATTATCTAGACCCTTTAGATGGAAATCATCAGATTCGGCCTATTTCTTAGGTAAAAACGCCTATCTTTGGACATGTATGCAGAATCCCAGATTTAGGCAGCTTTTCCTTTTCCATCTTTTCAGCTTTTCTTTCCTTATCTCCAATTACCATGCAAATCTCTTTCCATAAGTTGTTGTCTTTGACTTGGACTCTAATTAAGCTCCATAATTATCTTTAAAGCTACACACTAAATAAACAATTAAACCCAATATGCTCTAAAAACAATAATTCTACAAATCAAGACACAAAATAGGAAAGTGCACTAAAACTCAAGAAAATCGACATTATTGACTTCTAAATCACTTAAAATGATGTCTCATCCTAACATTAATCTATCACAAATGAGGAGACATCAAGACCCCCAACTCAAAGTTGTATCGTCCCGATACAATAAAGATAAAAACATAGGGATGTCTACAAATACACACTTATAAAATTCTCAGCACAAGGGAAAAAGCATAGCAGAATATATAGAATAAACCTAAAGCACATAACTCAGAAAATTTCATGCAATAATATTTATAAACTACATACCTGTACACTTCTCATATCTACAGTCAACACGGCTTGAATTCAAGATCAGATTAGTTTCGCAATGTAAGAAGGATTGGGACTTTACTCAGTTCCCCAAGAGAGCTATAGACAAACCTCACTAGTATCCAAGGATCCACTTAACTAATCTCTAATGGCTCAATCACTTCTCAATTACATAGCAAAGAATCAAAAGGTCTTTAAGATTGTAATGTAGGCTTAGGGACGGGTATGATCATATATTTGGATAATTTGGAGTGAGCTTTTGGCTCTCTCCTCACTAGCCATCAACGAATCGCCCTAGAGCTTGAGTTACTCTCATAAAACTTTTCTCACTCAACCCAATGAATTCCTTGATGCACAATTTAGCATCCCCAATAACCCAATTAAAGCTTAAGATGTTCACATACAAATTCCACTTTGCCGGTCCGAATATATATATTTTCTTTTCTTTTCAATTCAATTTTTCTCTAGCTATGATTCTCTTTTAATGTTGAGATATCACGCTATTTTCTCATATATATATTTTTTCTTTTAATGCCCTTGTTGGCAAAATTAGCTCGAAGCTTCTTTTTCATTCACTATTACCCCGTCAAAGGGTTACAATACAATTCTGTGAATCATCACAAATATAAAGCACAAGGCACAATTAATAAGCTCAAAAATCCCAACAAAATAACAATTCCCATAATGGTGGACCCACCACCCCAAACTCAAGCTCTAAAACAACTGTCTAAGCATCGCGATTCGAGTGCGGGTCATATGGAAAAGTCCTAAAATCTAAAGGATATGGCTTATAACGTGTTTCAATAAAAGGCTTTAGAAAGGCTAGAAGGGGCTGAGAAGGATATAGCATATAAAATCAAAAATCACAAGGTGAGAAGGTAAAAAAAGGCTTCAAGGGCTTCAAAATATGAAAGAACCGCCTTAATCACTTTCTACACTATGTAATTTAGAAAATTTCTTACCTTTAGCACTTTCATCAAATGGTTTTTCAACTAGCTTGGATCTCACGGCCTACACACTTTCAAGGTTCCCTGAGATCGAACATACTTTCTATCGCATTGCTCACTAATCTTTTCTTTACTATCAACGCGTGTTTTCCTGCAAATACTCAAAGCATACAAATACATAGCTCATAAACATATTGCTTTCAAGCAATTAAACACACTCTACATCTAATTCCCATGTATCAAAAATTTTAATTTCACCCAAAAAAACAGAAAAATGGAGATGAGAGACAACGAATCCCCACACCCCCAACTCAAAAATGAGCTGTGTCCCCACGACTCGAAAAAGACTCGAAAAAACAGAAATTAAAATTAGCAGATAAAATCATATTTACAGAAATGGTAAGGAAGAAAGAGAACATACTCTCGAGGCTATTGCCTCGCATCATTGATATCCAAGGTTGGAATTGCTGGACCTTTCGTTAATTGCTCAAGGAGTTTCATGATGTGCACTTGATTAGCGTTGATTTGTGCCACATCATTAACTAAGGAAGTTTGAGCTGCTTCAAATTTCGTTAAACGCTCCTCCATCTTCTCTTGCCAATTTTCCTCCTTTTCTTCCTTCGAGACTTGCGTATACCCCGCTCTTCGAAGACTTTCTTTGATCCAAGCGTTATCAATGTACCTCGCTTTAAACTCGAGTTTCTCTTCTTCACCCAATGTAACATTCGCTTTTCGCACAAGACACGTGATCATAGTTGGAAATTTAACATTATAAACTGATTTAGGAGAGACCGAAAATCGTATCACCTCCTCATAGATCAACTGTGCCACATCAACCTCTTCTCCTCTCAAAATACAGTCCAATAGTAGAGCGTTCTTCATAGTCACATCCAAAGTTCGTGTGTTTCCAAAGACATTAGGAATAAGGAAATTGTGCCAAATTCTCGCATCTGCTTGAAGATATTTGTAAGGCCAAGGTGCCTTCAATTCTCCCTTATGTGATTGCACTTTCTCTTTGTCTAATACATGCTCAAAAAGTAATTCCTCATCAAAGATTTTTCGTTTAGCAACTGCTTCTTCAAATTTGCAAAAACCTTTCAGTTTCTTAAACTTGAAGTGGTTCCTAATCTCCTCAACTGTAAGGGAACTAGCTTTCCTCTAATCGGAACACCATCACTATCTCGGCTAAAGAGGCCTAAATAGAACTCCAAAACTAATTCAGGACATAATTCAGAACGTCTTACCATGAACGTAGACCAACCCAATTTCTCACCAAGCTCTAAGAATCTCTTGTATTCTCCATCTCTAATTTCTTCCTTGAATACTTTCTCATAAGCAAAAGGTAATTCTTTTAATTGTTTCTCTGCAGAAATCTTCAAGGCCTTTGAAGTATCCACTTTCTCTATAGGTATAAGATCTTGTTGAGGTTGTGTTCTCTCCTTTGCATAATAATAAAGCTTTTTACCATTACTATCATATGAAGGTTTCCCACTCTTCACTTTATCTTTACCCTTTGATTTAGAACTAGCACCTTTGTCAATTGATTTCTTCTTGTTTAAATCCAATCCCTTGTTGCTCTTCACCTCCCTCTTGCTAGCTAAAATTGTTGTTCTATTAGTCATCCTCAATTAACCCCCAACTCAAAGCTTTAGCAACCCTTGAAATTTAAACTCTTGAATTAATGGTTGAACAAGCTTGATTTGGCTTAGGAAATATGAATTGATGATTAATCTCTATGTGGGTGAGGTGGATTTGTAATGGGTTGGCTTGGATTTAAGAAATTGTAAGATGAATTTTTAAAATTTGGCTCTTTAATTCTTCAATTTGAATGGATTTGGTAAGGATTGGGTGTTTGATTCTCTCTTGTAATGATGTGGAGAGAAGGCTTGATGTGTTTTTCTTGATGATTGGGTAGTGTTTTGGTGATTGGTGAAGGTTTTGATGAGCTTTAATGGTGTTAGGAGAGTTTTGGAGAAGAAAAGGAGGGTTAAGGTTTAATAAATTCGGAACTAAAAGCTTAATACCTCCTTTATACACAAATCCCGTAACTTTCTCTCTCTCTGGCGGCGCTGCGGACTACCCCTGCGGACCATGGGGTACACCGCAGGGTAGTCCGCGACATCTGATGCTCAAAATTTTTTGCTCACTGGATTGGACCCGTGGTAGGACCCCGTGGCACGCGTTTTTGACTCGCGGACTAGGGTCCGGTGTACCGGAGGGTACCCCGCGGCATCTGTAGCTAACTCCGTCAAAATACCCGTGGTACCTACCCCGTGGCACGCATTTTTGGGGCGCGGACCATGGTGCGGTGTAGGGGGGTAGTCCGCGGTCAACTTTTTCTTGTTTCTGGATCAAACACGCGGTGCAACCCGTGGTACGTGTTTTTGACCTCGCGGACCATGGCACGGACCATGGGGTAGTCCGTGGGGGTAGTCCGCGGGGTGCATCTTTTGCTCCAAAATTTTTTCCTCGCGTTCCCTAACTCGATTTCTCCGATTCCTACACACCAAAAACACTAATACCTTCCTCAAACATGCATTATCAACTAAAAACAACTAAAATAAACTTAAACTAAAAATGTAAAAGACATGAAAACATAAAAAAACTACGGGTTGTCTCCCGTACAACACTTTTGTTTTACGTCTTTCAAAGTTAGACGTGTTACCTCTGTCAAGATTTGCGAATATAGCCTCCCCAACAACGAGTAAGGCTATGAACGTCAACTAGTCTGCGCTTGACCCCAGTTTTGGGGCGAATTTCTATCACCTTGGCTGAAACAACCTTAGTGACAATGAATGGTCCCATCCACGAGTCTTTGAAACTTCGTGGCCTGTTCTCGTGTTTGTGGGCTTTCCATAGGACTTCATGGCCAACCCCAAACTCAATGTTTGGCTCAGTATCCACAGGCTTTAAGTGGATCTCCTCAGGAGGGACTTTGTGATGTGAAAGGCTGTGGATGATAGGCACGGTGGGATCCAACTTCCTCGGTTTCTTACCCAAGACATAGAAGGTCTCGGATATATTCTTTGCATGAAGGGTGATGGTCCCATCTTGAAAGTTGATCACACTTTGACTTGTGGCCATGAAAGGCCGTCCAAGTATAATCAGAACCTGCTTATCTGCATCAAACTCAAGAATAACAAAGTCAGTAGGGATGGCGATATTACCTGCACGGACTAAGACGTCCTCCACTGTTCCCCATGTCCTTTTCACTGAGTTGTCAGCAAACTGCAACTTCACTGGAGTCTTCTCTGATTTCTGAAGTCCAAGTCTTTCGAACACGGACTTAGGCATAAGATTCACACCAGAACCCACATCGTACATCGCTTTCACCTTGAGCCTACCATGTAATTGAATAGGAAGGTTGAAACTTCCCGGATCTTTAAGCTTTAATGGTAGATCTTTCTCACTTCTTCTCGAAACCCTCAGGTTCTCTCTCGGGATCTCTACACTCGCCTCTTTCTCAGGAATAACTTGCGTAAACACTTGTTGCGGTGTAAGTCCTTTCTTCGCAATCTCAAGCATTTGGGCGTTGATATTTTCAGGTTGGTACACCTCTACAAATGTCTTGAGAACAGTGTCATCTTTAGGATTCGTATCAGGAATAGTTGATGACACTGGTTGAAAAACAGGTGGCAATTCCACCTTCTCTTCTTCTTTCTCTTCTAGCACAGCAGGTGCCACTTCATCTTTCGATTCCTCCTTTGAGGCTTCTTCCTCTTTCTCTTTAGCCAACTCAGCTGCATATTCCACTACCGATCGAATCTCCTCTTGCACCATCCTTAGTAACTCTATGAACTCCTCCTTCTCTTGATCGTCCTCCACATAAACTTCAGAATAGTCAGATTCCTCGGGGCTAGACTTGGTTGACTCTTCTTCAGTATTGGGAACCTCCACGGCACTAATGGCAGCATGTGGTGCTTCCTCTTTTGCTTTTTCGATCTCAAGGCATATAGCCTTGCAAGCTTCGAACTCATCCTTGTCTTCACCTCCTTCGATTGCCTTTACTTCTTTTTGTTCTACAACACTTGTTAACACTTTGTTTAACTGTGTTACTTGAGTAGTCAGCATCTGAAGTATGGCATCGTGTCCTCTAACCTTCTCGTCTTGAGCATTAAGAATTGTGTTCAAACGGTCTAGAGCTTGTACTATCTGTGTATTGTCCATAGATCCTTCTTGCGGATACTGAGGTAAAGCTTTCTGATCTAAGGACTCGGTACAGGCGTCTTGAGCAGGGTGTTGTGGAGGAGCAGGTCTATTCTGATATTGATTTTGGTACTGACCTCTCTGTTGGTAAGAGTTGTTCTGGGGTCGCGGTTGATATTGACAAGGATTAGCGGCCCCTTGTGGATTTGAATACTGCATACCCGGATGGTTGCGATTGCCCCATCGGTTGGATATAAAGTAAACAGATTGCGGATTTGATTCGCACTCTTCCCATACATGATCGTTACCTCCACATTGTTGACAACCTTGTGCTTCTTGTACTACCTTTGTGGCGGCTAAATTCTTCTCCATCGCGATTCTCAGTTCCTTGATTTGATTTTCTAATGAGGATATTTGAGCTGAGTTTGCAGTTTCTGCATCTAAACGAAGCGTTCCTCGGGTCTTTGCTACAGAAGCTCGCGTTGAAGGCCAACTTCTTTCTTGTTCCATAATATTTTCTAACACCTCAGAAACTTCATTGTGATTCATGGACACAAAATTACCCTTTCCGATGTTATCCACCTTCTCTCTACCTTTATCATTAAGACCTTCGTAGAACATAGCAAGTTGTAGAGCAGGTGTATAACCATGGAGTGGACATCTAGTTAATTTTTGTTGAAACCTTGTCCATGCTTCTCCCACTGTTTCTCCATCCTCTTGGCAAAATCTTGCAAGCTCGGTTTGATCTTTGAGTCTCATGCTCTTCGGATAAAATCGGTTAAAGAATGCGGCTTGAAGTTCTCTCCAAGAGTGAATGGTTCCATGTGGTTGTCTCTCTAGCCAATCGCTAGCTCTTCCGGTCAAGAAAAACGAAAACATATGACAATATAGTTGCTCGCGTGTAATGCCAGGAGTAATGTAGGCATCACAAATCTGCATGAACTTCTGAATCGCTTTTACCGGATCTTGAATAGCTGTACCAGTATAGAGCCCGAAACTTTGAAATTGACTGAGCATACCCGGATCGGGTCTAAATTTGATATTCGGAATCTCAGGAGGGCGGTAACCAATTGGTTGAACATGGAATGGTACATTAAGGCCAGGCAGATCTTGTGCAACTCGGTTCTGTTGATTATTAAGATTATTCCCATTACCTCCTCCTGCTGGTAGCTGTACTCCTTCTTGTCCACCAAGTGGTGGCTCTTGTTGTTGTCCACCTTGTTGGTTATTCTGCACTCCACCGAGTGGTGGTCCAAGTGGTGGATCTTGTTGCAATCCTCCTCCAACTGGTGGATCTCGTTGGGATGCCATAACTCTTCTCAAGGCTCTTTCCTCACGAACTCGTTTGTTGTAAGGTTTGAAGCTCCTCTCAGGCTCCGATAAGGGAGGCCAAGAATTAAACTCTGTGAAACCTAAAAAAAAACTAAAGCAAACCCAAGCGTAAATCTGGAAAAATAAACACTAAACTAAAAAAAACTGAAAAGTAAAAACTAATTAAAAACTAAAACTCGAAATAGATAACCCACACGCTAACGAGACACAAGTCCCCGACAGCGGCGCCAAAAACTTGGTGTCGCCTAGGGTGTGATAAAAATAAGATCAATTTAAGTATGGAAAACTATGCACTCTCACCCTAGACAGGCACAGTACTGCAAGTATTACAGGACGTATGCAAGTTTTAATGATAAGTAGAGTTCGTTCTCAGGGACTTAAGTGTGTTAATCGCGTAGGAACAGATAACGAGTAAAAGTAAATAATTAAAAGACAGAAAATAAAGCAAATAGGAATTCGAGATTGAGAATTAAAACTAGGAAAATAAAGACAATACAGTAAAAGACTAAGAATATGAGATGAGAAGTATAGCTTAGGTTTTGCTAGTATGCACTAATCCTTCTAATTCTATCTATAGATCTAGTTAATAAGGGAGAATATTAGCTCTTGGTAATACTTAGTCAGGATTCTAAATTCCCCAAGCTTAGACCTTGAGAGCGACTAAGGGGGCTATGTCACAACCAAGAAGTGATTTCAAATAGGGTTATCAAACGCCACTAAGGCCCTAAGCAAATACTGCAATCTTGGTGATACGGTGGTTAAAACAAACCCTAATGACTATCTAGTTAGAAGTATGTTTTGTCAGAACTGCTATCGACACTAGACATTATGTGGTGGTTCAATAGTTAAACACCCTGTCAAGGAGACCATCTAACTACTCTTAAAACAATCCTAAAGTGATCAGTTTTAGGGAAGACAATAAATCAAAACACATAAGCAAATATAAAGTAAGAAGCTAATATCAAATTAAAACATGTAATTCCCAAAGAAACTTTGATAGAAGAATTAGAATTCATAGATTATACATATGCAAAACCCAAGCTATGGGAAGTTTAGTTCATACCCGAAGGAAATAAACTAAAAGAAATTTCAAAAGACATCATCTTGCTCTCTACAATAAACTGGAAGAATAAAACCTTAAGAACTAATTACTATGAGGAAAGGATGATTTACAAGTGATATAAGGGTGTATTTATAGGTGTTTAGAAGACCTAATTCGTTTTCTTGAGGAAGAGTTAAGGTAATGGACTTCTAGCCCAACTCAAATTCGTATGGAAATAAAGATAAACACTGCTGCACCGTTTTGAGTGTATCTTCTTCGTTATTGGTCGGATTCTGCTCCACAAGATACCAAAAGAATCGCAACAGAATTATCTAGACCCTTTAGATGGAAATCATCAGATTCGGCCTATTTCTTAGGTAAAAACGCCTATCTTTGGACATGTATGCAGAATCCCAGATTTAGGCAGCTTTTCCTTTTCCATCTTTTTAGCTTTTCTTTCCTTATCTCCAATTACCATGCAAATCTCTTTTCCATAAGTTGTTGTCTTTGACTTGGACTCTAATTAAGCTCCATAATTATCTTTAAAGCTACACACTAAATAAACAATTAAACCCAATATGCTCTAAAAACAATAATTCTACAAATCAAGACACAAAATAGGAAAGTGCACTAAAACTCAAGAAAATCGACATTATTGACTTCTAAATCACTTAAAATGATGTCTCATCCTAACATTAATCTATCACAAATGAGGAGACATCAGTTTAGCTCGAGAAAATTGGCAAGTAATCCCCACTAGTCTAATAATCAGGATTCTAAATTCCTACCTACACCCGGAGAGCAAAAAGGTAGGCTACAGCACAACCACGAGGCAGTTTAAAATAGGGTTATCCTACGCTACTAGGTTCCTAAGCAAACAATTCCTTCAATTGGTGATATGGTGATTAAAACAAACCCTAATGACTATCTAGTTAGGCTGGTGTTGTTAGGACCAAATCCTTATTCTAGACGTTATGTGGTGTTTCAATAGTTGAACACCCCTTCCATGCGACCATCTAACTACTATTAAGGTAATCCTATATGCATGCATTCACAAGGAAAACAGACAATGAACACATAAACAAAGAATAAAACATGAATTCAAATTTAATACGTTAGTATCCCAAAATAGATAGAAAGAACTAAGGTTCATATATATATATATATATATATATATATATATGCTAAATCTCAAGTTAAATATAAATTAATTCATACTAGAGAAAGAAAACAAAACAATTACAAATTTGGAGGCTTGTGAAGACATAATTTGATGCTCAACTCCTTCCAGACTTCTCTTCTTGTGTTGTAAGCTTCTTTCTGGCTTAAGGTTTGCCAATGATATGTTTCTTCTGATTAAAGGGTGTATTTATAGGGTATAGGGAACCCTAAACCGTTTTCTTGGAGTGGAAGACAAGTAAATTGGACTCTAGCCCAACTCAAATTCGTTACCCTAAAATATAGAAAAGGTAAGATTCTGGTGTTGTTTTGTTTTGGCCGTAACTCTTTCAATACTTATCCGTTTGACGCGTTCCAATAGTCGAAACTGATCGTCTCGGAAAGCTCTATAACTTTGATTCATACCATTTTTCCAAATTCTTAGCCAATATTGAGTTATGATCACTTTTATGTTCGTAGCTGCTGCAATTCAGAATTATTTGGCAACTTTATCTTTTCCTTTTTCATATTTCTTTCCTTTATCTCCAATTTCCATGTTTATCTTCTTTCACTTATCTCTTAGAATTAACTTGGCATCTAATTAATTACCATATATTTTTAAAGCTTCACAAATAACAAACAATTAAACCCAATATGCTCTAAAAATAATAAATAAATAAATCAAGACACGAAATAGAAAAGTGTACTAAATCATGAGAAAACCGACCTATAACCTAATAATACACCTAAAATGATGTCTACAACTAATATTAAATCATCACAAATGGGGAGACATCAAGACCCCCAACTCCAAGTTGTATCGTCCCGATACAATAAAAAATAAAAATAAAGAACAGTAGGGTAGTCAGAGAAGAAGAAGTAGGAGAAGAATAGAACAGAACACAATGAATGATCCTAGAGCATAATATCTAAAAAGTCTCATGTAGTAATGCTAAAGAAATAATGCACACGTATGCTTATTATACACATAATCAACAATCCATAAATTTAAGTCTAGATTAATTTCGCAATGCCAGAAGGAGAGGTACTTAGTTCATGTTAATAGCTATAGGTTGTTCATAGGTCCTGGTATAGCATCCAATGGTCCACTTACCTACAACCTAATAACTCAATTGTTTTTCCATCGAGTAGCTAGAAATTCTAAGGTCTTTACGATTATAACTTGGCTTAGTGACGGTGTGATATATTTGGATAATGAAAAGTGAGATTTTGGCTCTCTCCTCACATTCCATCAACAAATCGCCCTAGAGCTTGAGTTTGCACTCGAAGATGTTCTCACTCAACCCAATTCTTGATGCCTTAATGTGCATCCCCAAATAATCCCAAATAAAACCTTTTCATGATGATATAACAGTTCCACTTTGCTGGTCCAAATATATGTTCTTTTCATATCAATTTTTTCTTTTGTATATCTATGAATCTCTTTTTGATGTTGAGATATCATGCTATTTTTTCATATATATTTTTTCCTTTCAATTCATGCTTTTCAGCTTTTTTCATTTACTATTACCCTGGCAAAGGGTTACAATAATAACTTTTTCATCATCAATAATATCACAATTACAATTTCCCAAACCCAATGTTCCCAATGATGAAACCCACCACCCCAAACTCAAGCTCAAAAAACGACTTGTCTCAGGTTTTGCGATTCGAGTGCGGGTCATATGGATAAGTCCTATAAACTAAGGGGTATGGATTATTATGTGGTTAAATAAAAGGCTTTAGAAAGGCTCAGAGGGGCTAAGACGGATAAATAATAAAATAATCAATTAAAAGGGTGAGAAAGCTAAAAAGGCTTCAAGTGGCTTCAAATATGAAAGAACTTCCTTATTCACTTTTCTAACTACCGGATTTTGTTACTTTTTCACTACTAGTTCATAGACAAGCAGGTTTTCAACTAGTTTCAAACCTCACGTTCTACACACCAAATAACTCTTCCTAAGTTATAACATGACCTCTTAGCATTGCTCATTAACTTTTCTATCTTTTATTTCCTGTTTTCATACATGCTTACTAAACCTATTTGTGACATCTTTTAAAAACATACTACTTACTATCATTCACTTAATTAAATCATGCTCAATAGGTATATTCAACATATTCTATGCCTATTCAAACCCAAAAATTTTAAATTTTATGCAAAAAGAAAAAGGAAGACGAGGACAACGAATCCACACCCCCAACTCAAAAGTGAGCCGTGTCCCCACGACTCGAAAAAGACTTAATAAAGAAATAAAATTTAAAATTAAAACTAAACCTAAAATAATGCAGACAAGCAATTAAGAAGAATAATTTGAACGGGGTACCTGTCCATAAAGCTCTAGCAAGCCATCCTCGGAAGAAGAATAAGTTTCAATATCCAAGTCTTCTGTTACTTCGTTTATTACCTGATTAATCCTTGCAATTCCCTCCCAGCAGGCATTGAATCCGTTTTTAAATTACCAGTTTTGTCCATCAATTTAACTGCCCATGATGGTGGTGTGGATAAAATATCTGAGTTACCATTAAGATTTGAAGAAGAACCTTGATCTTGGATTGTTGTCTTTGCTTTAGGCCTTGGTGGTACACTCATTATAGATGTTAATTTCCTTCGTAGTGGTTGTGTTGGTTCCTCTGTCTTGGTTTCTTTTCAATAGGCTCATCAAGGTCAATGGCCTTTTCTTTTGTAGCTCCACGCAATCTCTTGTTCTTCCCTAAGCTTGAACACTTCCTCTTATAATCATCCATAGCATCCCATCTGTTTGTCATATCTGATTAACCCACAACTCAAGTTACACCAAGTATAGAATAAAGTTAAGAGAGCTTGGTGTGGCTTGAGTTTCTTGCTTGGATGAATGATTATCAATGGTAGAAGAAGGTATTATTGATTGTTGTTGAAGAACTCTTGAAAGCTTGATGATGTGATGATGTTCTGTGTTGATTCGATCAAGCTCCAAGGTGATTTTATAGAGTTTGGGTCTGAAATCGTATTTATTTTTCCTTAAAAACGGAAAAATATGCGATCTACGCTTTCGAAAATCTGAATTTCGACCTCCGAGCACAAAGTTACGGCCTTTTAAAGTTTGGACTATCTTTTTTTAAAACCGTGGACGCTAATTCTCGCCAAGGTTTTACTAATGCGCCTCGGCTGTTACCCCGTGTTGGTGACCTTCGCCACGGTTTTTTTCTGCTACTACTTTAATATTTTTTCTTTTTCTCGCAGCCTGCTGAAACAATTGTTTTTTGCCTGCGGTACACCGGACGAATCGTGCGGTACACCAGACCTGTGCTAGAAAAAACCGTAGACGCAGATATCGACACGTTTTTCGTCTCATCTCTCGGAAATTTACCGTGGCCAAAAACCGTCGCCACGGTTTTGACATGCAGTACACCGCGGCTATGGGCACCGCACCTAGCTGCTGATTTGCACAATTTATCCGTGTTTTCGACCCCAAACTCAATTCTTGCACATATAACACACTACCTTTCTCTTCTATTAGCTTGTAAATACATTAATAATATACACTAACTTATTATTATTCACTACAAAACATAAAACTAACTAGAAAACAATTAAAACAAGGGATGTCTCCCAAGATCACTTTTGTTTAACGTCTTTTAGTTAGACGTGTTACTTCGGTGGTCATGTATGAGCATCACCTCCCAGCAATAAGCAAGTTTATTAATATTTGGAATGCGAATTTTGAATCCCTTGCCTTTCACTCCCACGAACTTCTCAGATCTATTCTTTGTAGCCATGGATGGTCCCATCCAAGTGTTCTTGGGTGTGTGAGCGTCTTGTGGCAACTTTATTTGATGTATAGCATTACACTCCTCTGGCAATCCATTCATCTCCTCAGTTTCTAAGCTTCGTTTGTTAGGAAGAATGTCCTTTATGAATTTAAGATATTTTGGAATTCTTTTGAGAGCTTCTACAAACGGGATGTTGATATCTAACTTGTTCACCATGTCAAGGATCTTCTTGAATTCTTCTTCATTGTTCTTGTTTTTGACACGTGATGGGAATGGTGGAAGAGGACGTGTATTGTTTACCACTGAGCTCTTTTTTTTCTGGTGTCTTCTCTGGGACACTCTTTCGTTCGATTACCTCTTCAACCTTGTCTTTAACTGTTTCTTCAACCACTTTTTCAGGAATAGAGGTTGGTTTTGGTTCTACTCTAGGTGGAGTTAATCGTTTTCCACTTCTTAATTCAACTGCATGACAAGCATAATCTTCGGGAGCAATAGTGTCACTTGGGAGTTGCCCTTTTGGCCTGTTTTGAAGTGTACTCGCCATGTGTGACAGTGTATGCTCGATATTCTTGATTACCTTGGACTGGGTTTGGAGTCTTCGCTGGCTCATCTTTATATTTTCTTCAACTAGTTTCATCATTGCTACCATACTTGAATCCAAACTCGAAGGTTGCTTTTGTGTAGCTTGTTGCATTGAATATTGAGGTGGTTCTTGATAAGCTTACTTATAAATTAGCGCTTCTTGATAGATAGGTTGTGGTGGATAGTAAGATTGAGGTTGAGGTTGATAATAAGTGTCTTGATTTTCGACCCAATTTTGATTCTGTGGGGTCTGATAATTAGCGTAATTTCCTTAAGGATGATGATAACCATTAGAATAATGGTTTCTTTGATGAGATATGAAGGAAATCAAAGCTAGATTATTCATAATATTCTCCCACGAATGGTTTCTTGCTCCACACCTGGACATGAAGGTAAAGTATGTACTAGATTCGCCTGATCTATTGTTCGCGCTTGTTCTTGTAATTCCTTGAGTTGTTGGTTTAACTCTTTGAGCCTTAGAGATTCTAAGATCTCTTCTTGTTTTTCTGTTTCAATCGGCCAACTTCTCTCGGTCTCGAGAACTTTCTCCATAATAGTTTCAGCTTCTTCAGGATCTAATAATACGAAACCTTTATCTCCTAACAAATCTGCTCTTCTTCTGGACTCCTTATTGAGTCCTCCATTGAACATGATTAATGAATATTCTGGCGATGATATATGGAATGGACATCTCACCTTCTTCTCATTAAAACGTAACCATGCTTCACCAACACTTTCTCCGTCTTCCTGCATAAATTGTTCAGCTCCAACATATCTTTTAATCTTCCACTAACCGGATAGAACCGGTCTAGGAATTTGGATTGAAGCTTGTCCCTATCTGGAATAACATCAGGGTTTTGGGTATCGTACCAATTCCTTGCACCTCCGGTCAAAAAGAACTGGAACATAATGTAGTACATCTGCTCCCTTGTAACGCCTTTAATGATATAAGCGTCACAGATCTGCATGAATTTCTGAACATACCAGACCGAATCTTGTTGTGCAGCACCGCTAAATTGTCCATGACTCGCAAATTGCGCTATCATGCCTGGATCTGGTCTAAACTTAGCGGCTTGGATTTCTGGAGTGCGTATTTCTCGTGGCTGCACTCTGAATGAGATGGGAAGATCAAGTCTCCTCGGGCTTTCCATCTGTAAAACCTGTAAAGACAAAACTAAAAAGAAAAGCGTAAAATAGAACTAACTGAAAATAAAATCACTAACTAAATACAGAAGGACTAACGATGTGGTCCCCGGAAGCGGCGCCAAAAACTTGGTGTCGCCTAGGGCGTGATAAAATAATAGATAGAATAAGTGCAAATAAACACCCTAGGCTGAGCACAGTTCTGCAAGTATACATGACGTATGCAAGTTTTACTGATAAATAAGATTCGCTCCTCAGAGACTATGAAAGTTAGGAAGAACTTATGCAATTTATCAAGTGCAAATATAAAAGCTAGAACAGATAATACGCAAGAATAAAGAAAAGGAAAATAGATTTTTATTTGGTTTTTGTAAATAGAAAATTAAACCAATGAATTAAAGACAGAAAATTAAATAAAAGAAAAGAAGACAGTATGATAGTTTAGCTCAAGAAATTAGCAAGTAATCCCCACTAGTCTTGTTTATTCTAAACACATAAGGGTGAATCATGTAGTATTGCAATAATTAGGATTCTAAATTCCTACCTACACCCAGAGAGTGAATAGGTAGGCTACGGCACAACCACGAGTCAGTTTAAAATAGGGTTATCTTACGCTACTAGGTTCCTAAGCAAACAATTCCTTCAATTGGTGATATGGTGATTAAAACAAACCCTAATGACTATCTATTTAGGCTGGTGTTGTCAGGACCAAATCCTTATCTAGACGTTATGTGGTGTTTCAATAGTTAAACACCCCTTTCGGGCGACCATCTAACTACTATTAAGGTAATCCTATACGCATGCATTCGCAAGGAAAATAGACAATAAATCAAAACACATAAACAAAGAATAAAACATGAATTCAAATTAAGTACGTTAGTATCCCAAATTAGATAGAAAGAACCAGGGTTCATACATATATGCTAAATCTCAAGCTAAATATAAATTAATTCATACTAGAGAAAGAAAAGAAAACTATTACAAATTTGGAGGCTTCTGAAGACATAATTTGATGCTCAGCTTGTTCCAGACTTCTCTTCTTGTGTTGTAAGCTTCTTCCTGGCTTAAGGTTTGCCAAGGATATGTTTCTTCTGATTAAAGGGTGTCTTTATAGGGTATAGGGAACCCTAAAACGTTTTCTTGGAGTGGAAGACAAGTAACTTGGACTCTAGCCCAACTCAAATTCGTAACCCTAAAATATAGAAAAAGTAAGATTCTGGTGTTGTTTTGTTTTGGCCTAATTAAAAAAACTCATTGTCAATTACAAAAATAAAAGAGAAAACCTAATTAAAGGGTTGAATTGACTGTTGATGGAAGAATTGCTTCTCCATCTCCAGTTTCTTCTCTCCTCTTGCTTCTGACTTTCCTCTCTGACGTTCTGACTTGTGTGAATTGAGTTATGTGTTAAATAAGAATCAAAATGTCTATTTATATCTAAAATTGGACTTCGGCTTAACCTAAGTAAATTAATGAAATATAAAATGACCCAAGTCTAATCTTCTAATTAAAATCACGTAACGGGTGTGCAACCTTCACTAAAGCGGCTGTAACTTTCTCAAATCAACTCTGAATTGACATGTTAAAGTTTCTAAATCTTCCTAACTTAATAAGGAATTAAACCTATTTCACGACCCAAAGGCTAATTCCATGTTTAAGTCGCTCAAAATCAGCAATTACTATCAGCCTTCCAGATTTGCAGCTTCAACTTGTCAACTCTTCGAGATATTTCTTCTCGCCTTTGACTTCTTTACACGATCTAACACTTTAATTCTTGATTCCTCTCCTTGCTAGCATCATGGACCTACAAACTTTGCACTAAAACAACCCATTTAACTTGCAAAAGCTTAATAAATGAAAAATACTAAAATTCAAGGAGGGAAAATGAAATGTAACGAATTAACACTGAAAGTCTATCAAATTAGTCAAATAATCACTCAAAATGATGTCTCCTAAGGGCATATATTTAGAACAAAAAGAGAAACATCAGCCACACAAGAGAAAATCAAAGTACGTGCTAACTCATTACTTAGTGGCAAAATGCCTTAGAGGCTTCGTTATCATAATACGTTTGCCAAGAAATGTTATACAAAACCATCAAGTTATTGCATCCATGTTAATCTAGCTCAACTAACATAGTTAAGTTTTAAAGGAACATCTTCCCTACATGAAATTCTGGTTTGTATCATTATTTGCATACTTAATTGCATGATTATTTATATGATTATTTGTCCTTGTAACAAGTCTTGATTCAACCCAGAAATTTGTTACCGAGCTCAGAAAGCTAGGACTAAGGGGCCACCACTGGAAAATCTCGATTCAACCCTCATGTAGGGAGTCGAGTCCAAGCAAGCAAGGCCTATGTCGTTTCCCGGGTAAACCTCAATTCAACCATCATGTAAGGAATCAAGTCCAACTGATAGGAATAAGGGTTCACGTTGGTAAAACCTCAAACCAACCTCACAGATATGTTATCGAGTTCAACAGAGCGTCCTAAGGGGTCGCCTTGGTAAAACCTTGATTCAACCTCCCAAACTGGTCATTGAATACAGCGAATAGCCTAGGGGGTCACCCTAGTAAAAAATCGATCTGACCTATTGGACATGACATATAGTCTAATAGATAATCCTAAGGTGTTACTCTTGTAAAACCTCAATTTGACCTCTCAGATAGGTGACCGAGTCCAACAGATAGGCCTAAGGGGTCACCCTCGTAAAACCTCGATTCAACTTCTCAAGTAGGTTATCTATTACATCAGATAGAACTAAGGGGCCACCCTGGTAAAACCTCGATTCAACCTCTCAAATAGATTATCGAGTCCAGCGGATATACCTAAGGGCCACCTTGGTAAAACCTCGATTCAACCTCTAAGACATATTATCGAGTCTAGCGGATAGGCCTAAGGGGTCACCCTGGTAAAACCTCTACTCAACCTGTCAGACGGGTTATCGAGTCTAGCATATAGCCTTAAGAGGCCATCCAGGTGAAACTTTGGTTCAATCCCTCAGACATATTTTCGAGTACAAAAGGGTATGTATACATAAAGCCCCGACCAAAAATATATAATGGATAACAAGGTCATAATAATAAAGAAACCTCAATTCGATCCCTCAGACATGTATCGAGTACAAAGGCTTCCATCTACACGAAACCTCAACCAAAAACCTATAATGGTTAACAAGGTCATAATAATAAAGCATCCTCGATTTGGTCCCTTAGATAGGTTATTGAGTACAAAGTGTTGTGTCTACATGGAACCTCGACAAAAAATCTATAAATGGTTAACAAGGTCATAATAATAAAGAAACCGCGATTTAATCCCTCAGACAACTTATCGAGTACAAAGGGTTCCGTGCACATGACACCTCGACCAAAAACCTATAATGTTTAACAAGGTCATATTAATAGAGACACCTAGTCTTAATCCCTCCGGCAGGTTTCTAGTATAAAGGGTTTTGTCTTTATGACACCTTGACCAAAAACCTATAAAAGGTTAACAAAGTCATAGTAACGGAGACACCTTGATTTAATCCATCGGAAGGGTTATCGAGTATAAAGGGTTTTGTTTATATGGAACCTTTAACAAGAACCTACAACGGTTCACAAGGTCATATTAATGGAATAACCTTGACTCGAGTCACTCAGTAAGACTATCAAGTATAAAGGGTCCCATTTGCATAGGCTATCAAGTTCGATGGACATGCCTAAGGGGCCACTTCGATAAAATTATGATTCCACCATATAGGGACAATCCAAATCATGTAGATCGACATAATAAAATCCCGATTCAACGCTCAAGAGAGATGATCAAGATAACAATGTTTAGACATTTGCGATCACCAACAAACATCTCGATTCAACCCTTAGAAGGGGTCGTCGATTAAATTAGAGTTTGATCTTCACGGTCAATTTCGAAGAAGCATAGATTCTAATAATAACTATAAAGGACAAAATAACCCCATAAAATAAAAGTTTACTTTACAAGCTATCATAAGAATCAAGTAACAATGATAAGGGCATTGCTCACTAAAGAATCATGATCACGAGACATGTAAAGGAAAGAAGAACCCGGTCGAGAAGAAGCGTATAACACATCAGCTGGGAATTTAAAACAAGGAAGTCAGAAGTGGAGGCTAAGATAAGTAACTCATCCAAAGAAACTTGATATATAGAAAAAGAATGAGATAAGTAACCCGTTTTTTCTTCATTTATTGCTGTTTGATTCTTGTACTTTGTCTTAAAGTCTTGCAATCATCTGCATTAACTCCTTGATGCATGTCATGAATATATACTCTTTTAATCATCCAAATGGAAAAGATGGAGTGTCTCTATCTACTGAAAGTGCAAAATACTATCAAACTGTTGAAGAACCAAAGTTAATAGCCAAACTTTTAAACAAAGAAGCTATGCACTTTGGTTTCATGAAAATTTACATCAGCAAACACTGGGGTTTAAGTAGAAAAGTACAAACTGAAAAGCTAGCTTATAATGAATGCATACTTCATTTCGAAAATGAAGCTGATAAGGAGTTAGTATGGAAAAAACGACCTTGGACTCTCAAAGGAAAACACTTTGCACTAGCAGAGTATAAATCAAAAGCAAGTAGAGTTTCTCACAATACCTTATGGATGAGACTCTATGGGCTACCGACAACTGTTCTTAACAACAAAAGTATTAAATAAATGTTTCAACAAGTAGGTGAAATCCATAAAATCATTCTTCCTGTTGAAACAAATATCACAGACAATACTTTCACCAGGATTCAAATTGATTGGAATCTAAGCAAACTTTTGTTTGGTGGGTTTAATTTCTGGATATCAGCTCAAGAATGCAAATGGATTAAAGTTAAGTATGAAAATATGGGTCAATGTTGCTATGGGTGTGGATATTTCGATCATGAGGAAGATAACTGTCCAAATCCTGATAAAGTTACTCCAAAACTTGGAGGTTGGATCAAAATTATTACCAGAATCAAGCTCAACTTTATGGAAGCTTCATCACACATGGTGTCGACTAGGGTGTGATAAAAATATGATATAAATAAGTGCAATAATCACCCTAGCCTAGCACGGTTCTGCAAGTATACAGATCGTATGCAAGTTTTAATAAATAAGTAGGATTCGTTCCGCAGAGACTACGAAGGTTAGGAATATCTTATGCAATAATCGAGTGCAAATATTAAAAGCTAGAACAAATAAAACACAGAGAAATAAAAGACAAATAGATTTTTATTGGGTTTTTGATTAACTAAATCAGAAGATTAAATGCAAGAGAAGTAGTTAGTATGAGAGTTTAGCTTGAGTAAATTGCATGTAATCCCCACTAATTTTGACGTTCTAAACATGTAAGGGTGAATTATGTAGTATTTCAATAATCGGTTCCTATTGTGCTAGGTAGTTTTAAATAGGGTTTACCTGTGTCAATAAGGAGTCCTAAGCAAATTTTTCCTGCAATGGGTTAATAGCAATACACTAAACCATGGTGATTATCTAGTTAGGTTGATTTGTCAGATCTAAACCGTACACTAGACGTTATGTGCTAAACCTATAGTTAATTATACCATTGTCAATGATTACTTAACTACTATGATGGTAATTCTATATGGTCGCGATCCACAAGAACACATAATATAAATCCAAACACATAAACAGAGAATAAAAACAACAATTCAATTTAAAACATAGAATTCCCAAATTAGATAGATGTCAACCAAAACTAGGGTTCATACATATATGCTAAAACTCAAGCTAAATAGAAATTTAGTTCATACTAATGGAAGAAAAGAAAGAAATTACAAATTCAAAGGTTGAAGAAGACATTATTGATGAACAGCTCCTTCCAGACTTCTTTTCTTGTGTTGTAAGCTTCCTCTTGGCTTAAGGTTTGGCCAAGGATAATTTTCTAATGATAAGAGGCTGTATTTATAGTGTACATGAAGACCTAATCGTTTTCTTGAAGGAGAAGGTAAGTATTGGACTCCTAGTCCAACTCAAATTCGTAGCCCAAAAATATGGAATCAGCTTCGTTTTTGTTTTGGTCCTAACAACTTCAATTCTTACCTTTTTGACGCAAATGAGTAGTCGAAATTCATCGTATCGGAAAGATCTTCAACTTTTCTCTTGACCGTTTCTCCATATTCCTCACCGGTTTTGAGATATAATCTGATTTGTGGTCGTAGGTGCTGGAATTCAGATTTCTGGCAGCTTTTCCTTTTCCATAATTTTAGCTTTTACTTCCTCATCTTCAATTTCCATTTTTATCTTCTTTCCATTAGCTCTTGGAATCAACTTGGACTCTAATTAATTACCATATATTTCTAAATCTTCACACTAAATAAATAATTAAACCCAATATGCTCTAAAAATAATAAATAATCAATTCAAGACACAAAATAGGCAAGTGTACTAAATCATGCGAAAATTGACCTATAAATTAATAAATACGCCTAAAATGATGTCTCGGAAATATATTTTATTATAAAAAATGAGGAGACATCAAGACCCCCAACTCAAAGTTGTATTGTCCCGATACAATAAAAATAAAGAACAGTAGGGTAGTCAAATAAACAAGAAGAAGAAGTCGGAGGAGAATAAGAACAGAACACAATGAATGATCCTAGAGCATAGTATCTAAAAAGTCTCATGTAGTAATTCTCAAGAAATAGTGCACAAGTATGCTTAATATACACATAATCAACAATCCATAAATTCAAATCAAGATTAATTTCGCAATGCCAGAAGGAGAGGTTGATAACTTAGTTCATGCTAATGGCTATAGGTTGTTGATAGGTCCTAATATAGCATTCAATGGTCCACTTAACTACTACCTAATAGCTTAATTGTTTCTCCACCAAGCAGTTAGAAATCCTAAGGTCTTTGGTTATAACGTGGCTTAGGGACGATATGGTATATTTGGATAATGAAAAGTGAGCTTTTGGCTCTCTCCTCACTAGCCATCAACGAATCGCCCTAGAGCTTGAGTTTTCACTCGAAGATGTTCTCACTCAACTCAATTTTCGATGCTTTTGAATTGCATCCCCAATAATCCCAAGTAAAACCTTTTATGATGATATACAAATTTCACTTTGCTGGTCTGAATATATATTCTTTTCATATCAATTTTTTCTTTTGTATAGCTATGACTCTCTTTTTGATGTTCGAGATATCATGCTATTTTTCATAAATTATGCCTTTTCATAACTTTAGCTCGTAGCTTCTTTTTCATTCACTATTACCCCGACAAAGGGTTACAATAATAACTTTTTCATCATCAATAAAATCACAATTAAAATTCCCAAAACCCAATGTTCCCAAATGATGAAACTCACCACCCCAAACTCAAGCTCTAAAAATGACATGTTTCAGGTTTTGCGATTCGAGTGCGGGTCATATAGATAAGTCTTACAAACTAAGGGTATGGATTATAATATGGTTAATAAAAGGCTTTAGAAAGGCCCAGAGGGGCTAAGACGGATAAATAATAACAAATATCAAATAAAAAGGGTGAGAAGGTATAAAAAGGCTTTAAGTGGCTTCAATATGAAAGAACTCCCTTATTCATTTTTCTAACTACCGAATTTTGTTACTTTTTCATTATTAGTTCATAGACAAGTGGTTTTCAACTAATTTCAAACCTCACGTTCTACACACCAAATAACTCTCCCTAAGTTTCAACGTAACTTCTTAGCATTGCTCATTAACTTTCCTATCTTTTATTTCCTGTTTTCATACATGCATGCTAAACATATTTATGACATCTTTCAAAAACATACTACTTACTATCATTGACCTAATTAGAATCATGCTCAATAGGTACATTCAACATATTCTATGCCTAATTCAACCTAAAATTTTAAATTTTATGCAAAAATGAAAAGAAGACGAGGACAACGAATCCCCACCCCCAACTCAAAAGTGAGCCTTGTCCCCACGACTCGAAAAAGACTCAATAAAGCAATAAAATTTAAAATTAAAACTAAACTAAACTACCTAATGCATACAAGCAAATAAGAAGGAGAATTATATTGGTGTACCCAGCTGGCCATAAAGATCCATCATGTCCTCCTCCGAAGAAAAAGAAGAATAATTATCAAAATCCATGTTCGTAGTTACCTCTTCCAAGTGTGAATTAATCTGTGTAATTTCTGCCCAGAGTTCTCTGTTTTCTTCTCTTTAATCTTCGATTTCATGTTTCAATTTAATAGCCCATGGGGGAATACAAGACTTATCCTGAGAGGATGAAGAAGAAGAACCTTTCTCATGAATCTTTGTCTTTTCTTTAGGCTTTGATGGTACAGACATCCTAGCTGTTAATCTCTTTGGTAGTGGTTGTGCTGATGCCTCTATCTTTGATTCTTCAATAGCATCATCAAGATTGATAGGCTTTTCAATGGTCGCTCCAGGCAATCTTTTGTTCTTCCCTAGGATGGAACACTTCCTCTTGTAATCCATAACATCAGTTCTGTTTGTCATGTTTGATTGACCCACAACTCAAGTTACACCAATGATGAATTAAAAAGTTAAGAATGATTGGTGTGGCTTGAGTTTGTTGCTTGGATTTGATGAAAGAAGAAGGTTTCTTGATGAATCTTGGAAGAAATCTTGAAAGCTTGATGTTCTTGATGCTGTTTTGTGGTGAGGTGTGATGAATTTGATGAAGAATTTTTGTTTATGGAGGATGGAGGAGAGGATTATTGATGTTGTTGTGTTAATTTTGGAGGATTGTACAAGCTTCAAGGTCTATTTATAGTGTTTGGGTCTGAAAATTTCCTGTAGAGGAGGCTAGGGTTAACTCTTGATAAGGTAAAAGTTGGAATAGGAATTAATCTCTTCAAAACCGCCCTAGCGTCGGCATACCGGCCATATTGGCGGCATACCGGTGCTAGACGTGATTCCTTCTCACATGTTTCTGTCTTGAACCCGTAACGATACCCGAGGCAACTGTATTTGCTTCGCCGGCATACCGGCGGTTTTCACCGGCATGTCGCTGCTTTTTGTCCAGAAGCGACTCCGTCAAAAACCCGTGCCTTGGAACCCGTTGGCACGTGTTTCTCCTCTGGCCGGCATGCTGGTGCCCTGAGCGGCATACCGGTGTTCCTGGCCTTTCTTTTCCAAACTCTCGCTAAAGAACCCGAGTCACCAACCCGTGGGCACGTGTCTCCTCACCGGCATGCCGGTGGTTTGACCGGCCTACCGGCCAATGAACCGAATTTTTCCCGAGTATTTACTTTTGACCCCAAACTCATTTCCTGCACAATAACACACTACCTTTCTCTCCTATTAGCTTGTAAACACAATTAAAAATATACACTAACTTAGAAATATACACTACAAAACATAAAACTAATCTAAAAAGCAATTTAAAGCAAGGGGTGTCTCCCAAGAGCACTTTTGTTTAACGTGTTTGAGTTAGACATGTACCTCAGGCTAAGCGTGTTCTTTGAGAATGATTGTCTTCTCTCGACCAAAGTCTTCACTATCATGGTATCATTTCAAACGCTGGCCATTCACCATGAATGTCCTTTGTTCGGTTGGATGTTCAATTTCAATCGCTCCATGCGGTGTGACTTTTGTAACAATGTAAGGTCCTCCCCAACGGGATTTAAGCTTTCCTGGGTAATTCGAGAATCGAGAGTTGTATAATACAACCTTTTGTCCTCTCTCGAAATGCTTTGGACGGAGTCGTTTATCATGCCATCTCTTTGTTTTCTCCTTGTAGAGACGTGAATTTTCATAGGAATGGTAGTAAAACTCCTCCAACTTGTTCAATTGCATCAACCTTTGTTTCCCGACCAATTATGGGTCTAGATTCAGAGTTTTAATAGCCCAGAAGGCTCGAGCTTCAATCTCAATAGGTAGATGACATGCTTTTCCGTAGACCATGCGATATGGAGATGCCCCAACTGGTGTTTTAAATGCTGTTCTGTAAGCCCAGAGAGCATCATCTAGATTTAATGACCAGTCTTTCCTTGTTTTATTCATGGTCTTCTCAGGAATGGATTTGATTTCTCGATTAGAAACTTCAGCTTGACCGTTAGTTTGTGGATGATAACCGGTTGAAATACGGTGTCTCACTCCAAACTTACGAAGGAGGGCTCTAAACTGAACATTGATGAAATGGGTACCTTTATCACTGATGAAAACACGTGGCGTACCATGTCTTGAAAAGATATGTGATTTTAATAATTTTATCACTGTTTGAGCATCGTTCTTTGGTGTTGCCACTGCTTCTACCAATTTTGATAGATAGTCTACCGCAAGAAAAATAAAAAGATTACCATGGGAAGTGACAAAAGGTCCCATGAAATCTATTCCCCATACATCAACGATTTCGACTTCTAGAATATTGTTGAGTGGCATAGCGTCCCTTTTTGATAGATTGCTAGTGAACTGGCATCTTTGACCTGACTGGACGAAACGATGACAATCTCTGTGGAGGGTAGGCCAATAGAATCCGGATAAAAGAATTTTAGCTGCAGTTCTATCGCCTTTAAAGTGACCACCATATGGTGATCCATGACAGCTTGCTATAATCTTATCAACCTCGCCTTCATGGACACATCTTTGAACTACTTGGTCACTACAAACGTTCCAGAGGTATGGTTCATCCCAAAAGTATTGTTTAGCCTGGTGAGATAATCTTTGTCTTTGTTGTGGAGGGATATCCTTGGGGAATACACCACTCACGATGAGGTTAACTAAATCTGCATACCATGGCACAAACGCATCTTTAATAGCAAAAAGTTGTTCATCAGGGAATACATCTTTAACAAATAATGGTTCCTTGTTCGCATCAGATCCTTCGAGCCGAGATTAATGATCAGCAACTTGATTCTCGCATCCTTTTCGGTCTCGAATATCTATGTCGAACTCTTGAAGCAACAGTACCCATCTGATAAGACGCGGCTTAGCGTCCTTTTTCTCCATCAGGTATCTGATAGCTGAATGATCCGTGTATACAACAGTTTTCTTCCCAATCAAATAGGAACGAAATTTATCAAAAGCATATACTACGGCCAACATCTCTTTCTCCGTTACTGTGTAATTCATCTGAGCAGCGTTAAAGGTCTTATGGGCATAATAAATCGTGTGGAAGAGCTTGTCTTTCCTCTTCCCCAACACAACACCCATTGAGTGATCACTTGCATCGCACATAAGTTCAAACAGAGCTTTCCAATTTGGAGGTATAACAATAGGCGTGGAGATCAGCTTCTCCTTAACCGTCACAAACGCTTGAAGACATTCGTCAGTAAAGTTAAAAGGAGTATCCTTTTCAAGTAAAGAACAAAGCGGTTTGGCGATCTTGGAGAAATCTTTAATAAATCTTTGGTAAAATCCTACGTGACCTGAGAAACTTCTCACTCCTTTTACAAAAAATGGAGGTGGTAATGTTTTGATAACTTCAATTTTAGCACGATCAACCTCCATCCCTGCCTTCGAAACTTTATGTCCCAACACAATTCCCACTTGAACCATGAAGTGGCATTTCCAATTAAGCACAAGATCGTTTTCTCTACATCTCACAAGAACTTTCTCAAGATTATTCAAACAATCATCAAAACTATCTCCAAACACCCAAAAATAATCCATAAAAACCTCCAAATATTTATCAATCATGTCCCAAAATATAGCCATCATGCACCTCTGGAACGTGGCAGGTGCATTACATAAACCAAACGACATCCTTCTATAAGCAAAGGTGCCACACAGACAAGTAAAGGTTGTTTTGTGTTGATCAAGGGGAGCCACACAAATCTGATTATAACCCGAATATCCGTCAAGGAAACAGTAATACTCTCTCCCTGCGAGTTTGTCCAGCATCTGATCAATGAACGGTAAAGGGAAGTAGTGGTCCTTTGTGTGTTCTAAATAGATGCAAATAATAATCGAACCACAACCGCAAGTGTACGGTTGTCCCAAGTAGTATATCTGATAAATCAGATTCGTTCCAAGGACGGAATGGTTGATCACAATGTCTAGCAAATAGTGATTGATGCACTTATGAAAATAAAAGATTATAAAATGTTTGTTTGGTTTTGTTGATTAAAGCTAATGAATAAAAGACAAATAATTAAATGCAAGTAAAAGCTAAGACGCAAGTAAAATGAGTGAAAAAACGCAATATGAGATGTAGTACTTGAGAACGCAAGGATCCTCCCAATCTTATTTCCTAACTTATGTTGTTTAAGGGCTAAATTGGTCAATTACAATGGTCGGGATTCTAAATTCCTTATACCCCCGTCAGGGTGGACTATAAGGCGATCCTAAAGTGTCACTAGTCCCGTCAGGGTAAATATGATCCACCGTTGGATGCTTAAGTTTTATTACCTCATTGGCCCTAGAATTAGCTAAGTTCGTCAGAATCAATAGCTTATATCCTAGATTGAATAAATGGTTCAGTATCTAAACCATCCGTCAGGATGATCCAATTGCCACTAATTGGAATAGCCTAAATACTAACACCTGTTCCTAGTTCATGACGCTAAAAACAGTAAAATAATCTCAATTTATTGAAAAGTGTAAAAGCCCTAATCTAGTTTAATTTAACAGAAACCCAAATTCAACATTCGTTATTCAATAAAATTGGGATTCACCCATTGTTTGTTCTCAAGCACTATGAATTGTTTAGCTCATATTAAAAAGAAATACTAAATTAAAACAGAAAGAATTCATGTTCTTCAATTACAGAAATAAAAGATAGAACCTAATTAAGAATCGGGTTTGGCTGTGATTTGGAGAAGATGACTTTCTCCAGCTCTAAGCTTTCTCCTTTTCCTTGCTTCCGACTTTCTCTCTGGACGCTCTCTTCTAATGATGATTTAATTTGAAGAATAAAATGAGAGGTACTGAATAATGAGGTCTAAAGACCTATTTATAATCATAAAATCAGATTAGGGCTTTTACTTAAGGATTAAGTAAAAATTAGAAAAGCCCAAGTCCACTAATTAAGCCCAAATCCCGTAACTGCTGATACACCTTCACTAAAACGGCTTTTCCCGCTTCGTTATGACCCCGATTGACCTCATTCCAGTTTCTAAAGTTCCGTAACTCGATAAGGAACATAATCTCTTCAAGGGTCAGCGGCTAAATCATCTCTTAAGCACCTCAAAATCAGCAATCTATGGCCTGGAAAATAGATTTTCAGCTCTAAAAATAATATCTTCGGGATTTATCTTTAAGTCTTGACTCCATATCATGATCTTTGACTTTCTCCTCGGATTCCTCTTCTAGCTAACATCTAAAACCTGTAAACTTTACACTAAAAATACCAATATTACGCGCAAAAGTTTAATAAATCAAAATTACTAGAAGTAAAATGGAAATTCCGGATTATTGCATATTAGCACCAAAAGTCTATCTAAATAATCAAATAAACACCAAAAATGATGTCTCCCAATGGCATAAAATTAGAACATTTAGGGAGACATCAGGAAGTGATCTTTCTTTGTAGCTTTGTTGAGTCTTCGGTAACCCATCCATACTTGCCACCCCACAACTTTTCTTGATGGTATGGCTTCACCTTGATCATTAAGGATAGTAGTAATACCTCCTTTCTTTGGAACATATTGCACTGGACCAACCCAATCACTGCTAGCAATCCGATAGATAATTCCCGCGTCTAATAACTTGATTACCTCCTTCCTTACCACTTCTTTCATAGCTGGCATGAGCCTTCTTTGCCCCTCTATAGATCGCCCTCCTTCGTTCTCAAGAATGATTTTATGTTTGCAAACGGAAGGACTAATTCCCTTGATGTCGGCAATAGTCCATCCAATTGCATCTTTGTTAGCGCGAAGCACATGAAGTAGCTTCTCTTCTTGAGGACCTGAAAGGTTAGCAGAAATAATAACAGGCAAAGTTTTGTTCGTACCTAAATAAGCATAGCGTAGATGGTCTGGAAGGGGTTTTTTCTTTGAGAACAGGTGGACATATTATGGATGGTTGCTTTATTGGTTCAATGTCACCTGATTCTCGAAGTTGTTCTCGTATATTTGATCCTAATGCAGCAACTTCGTTAGTGGTAATCTCGTTTTCCTCTTGTGATTCAAGTGTTAAGATTTCGTCAAGATCATCATCTAAGCTTGCTTCATTGAAGACTTCTTGAGTAATTTTTCCGATGACATCTATTTTGAAACATTCATCTTTCGAATTTGGTAACTTCACAGTCTTAAACACATTGAATCGTACCTGTTCGTCTTGGACTCTCATGATCAACTCACCATTGTCAACATCTATTAGTGTATGCCTCGTGGCTAAGAATGGTCTACCCAAGATGATGGGGACATTATTATCCGCGTCGTAGTCAAGAATAATAAAATCACAAGGAAAAATAAAAGTACCAGCTTGAACTAAAACATCTTCAATTTTACAAACTGGTCGGGAGAGGGAGCGATCAGCCATTTGTAACCACAGAAGTGGGTACTACCTCTCCTATATTAAGCTTCTCGAACAAGGATCTTGGAATGAGATTGATACTCGCTCCTAAATCACTTAATTCTTTCCCGGTCCAACTGTCTCCAATGCCAATGGGAATTGTAAAACTTCTGGGATATTCTAGCTTCGGTGGTAACTTGTTTTGACAAATAGCACTACACTCCACATGCAATCCAATTGTTTCCCCAGTTTCTAAACTTCGTTTGTTAGAAAGAATGTCCTTCATGAAGTTCAGATATTTCAATATTCTTTTGAGAGCTTCTACAAACGGCATATTAATATCTAACTTGCTCATCATGTCAACGAACTTCTTGAATTCTTGGTCATTGTCCTTTTTCTTGACACGTGAAGGGTATGGTGGTGGAGGGCGTGTATAAGTTTCTACTGAGCTTTTCTTCTTTTCAGGTGTCTTGGCTTGGACACTCTTTGGTTCAACTACCTCTTCGACCTTATCGTTTATTGTTTCTTCAACCTCCTTCTGTGGAATATGGGTTGGTTTCGGTTCTCTTCTAGGTGGAGGTATTTGTTTTCCACTTCACAATTCAACTACATGACAAGCATCATCTCGAGGAGCATTAGTATCACTTGGGAGTTGCCCTTTTGGCTTATTTTGCAATGTACTCGCCATATGTGATAGAGTGTGCTCGAGATTTTTGATCACCTTTTGCTGGGTTTGAAGTCTTCGTTGGCTCATCTTCATATTCTCTTCAACTACTTGCATCATCTTAGCCATACTTGAATTCAAACTCAAGGGTTGTTCTTTCTTTGCTAGTTGCATTGACAGTTTCGGTGGTTCTTGATAAGCTTTCTCAACAATTGGCGCTTTCTGATGTATAGGTTGTGTTAGGATTGAGGTTGGGGTTGACGATAAGTCTCTTGATTTTTGACCCAACTTCTCTGTTGTGGAGGCTGATATCTAACGTAGCTTTCTTGAGGCTGATCATAACCATTAGAATACTGGTTACCTTGAGGAGATACAAAAGAAGCTGAGGCTGGATTATTTATACACCTTTCCCACACGTGATTTCTTGATCCACAACGTGGACACGAATGTATAGTATTTACTAGATTTACCTGAGCAATTGCTTGAGCTTGTTCATGTAGTTATTTGAGTTGTTGGCTCAATTCTTTGAGCTTTAGAGATTCTAAAGTTTCTTCTTTTTCTTCTGATTCACTTGGCCAACTTCTCTCGTTTTCAAAAATTCTCTCCATATAACTTTTGGCTTCTATAGGATCTAGTAACAAAAAACCTTTGTTTCGAGAATGATTGTCTCCTCTCGCCCAAAGTCCTCACTGTCATGGTATCTCTTCAAACGCTGGCCATTCACCATGAATGTCCGTTGCTCGGTTGGATTTTCAATTTCAATCGCTCCATGCGGTGTGACTTTAGTAACAATGTAAGGTCCTCCCCAACGGGATTTAAGCTTTCCTGGGTAGTTCGAAAATCGAGAGTTGTATAATAAAACTTTCTGTCCTATCTCGAAATGCTTTGGACGGAGTCGTTTATCATGCCATCGCTTTGTTTTCTCTTTATAGAGGCGTGAATTTTCATAGGCAAGATAACGAAACTCCTCCAACTCGTTCAACTGCATCATCCTTTGCTTCCCGGCCAAGTCTGGGTCTAGATTTAGAGTTTTAATAGCCCAGGAGGCTCGAGCTTCAAGTTCAATCAGTAGATGACATGCTTTGCCGTAGACCATGCGATATGGAGATGACCCAACTGGTGTTTTAAATGCTGTTCTGTAAGCCCAGAGAGCATCATCTAGCTTTAAAGACCAATCTTTCCTCGATTTACTCACGGTCTTCTCAAGAATAGATTTGATTTCCCGGTTGGAAACTTCAGCTTGATCGTTAGTTTGTGGGTGATAACCGGTTGAAGTGCGGTGTTTCACTCCAAACTTTCGAAGAAAATGTCTCAGGGGAGCATTAAGAAAATGGGTACCTTTATCACTGATTAGAACACGTGGTGTACCATGTCTTGAAAAGATGTTTGATTTTAAGAACTTAATCACGGTTTGAGCATCGTTCTTTGGTGTTGCCACTGCTTCTACCCATTTTGATACATAGTCTACCGCAAGCAAAATATAAAGATTTCCATGGGAGGTGATGAAAGGTCCCATGAAATCTATTCCCCATACATCAAAGATTTCAACTTCAAGAATATTATTAAGCGGAATCGCGTCTCTTTTTGATATGTTGCCAGTGAACTGGCATCTGTGACATGACTGGACATAACGATGACAATCTTTGGGTATGGTAGACCAATAGAACCCGGATTGAAGAATTTTAGCTGCGGTTCTATCGCCTTTAAAGTGACCTCCATAAGGTGAACTATGACAACCTTCAATGATCTTCTCCATTTCACCTTCATGCACACATCTTCTAACCACTTGGTCACTACAAATTTTCCAGAGGTACGGTTCATCCCAATAATACTGTTTAGCCTGATGATTTAATCTTTGTCTTTGTTGTGGGTGGAAGTCTTTGGGAAAGACACCACTCACAATGAGGTTGACTAGATCTGCATACCATGGCACAAAAGCACGTTTAATAGCAAAAAGTTGTTCATCAGGGAATACCTCTTTAACCAACAATGGTTCTTTGTTCGCATCAGATCCTTCGAGCCTTGATAAATGATCAACAACTTGATTTTCGCATCCCTTTCGGTCTCGAATATCTATGTCGAATTCTTGAAGCAACAGTACCCATCTAATAAGACGCGGCTTAGCGTCCTTTTTCTCCATGAGGTACCTAATAGCTGAATGGTCCGTGTATACCACAGTTTTCTTCCCAACCAGATAGGAACGAAATTTATCAAAAGCATAAACCACGGCCAACATCTCTTTCTCCGTCACTGTATAATTCATCTGGGCAGCGTTGAAAGTCTTACTTGCATAATAAATCGTGTGGAAAATCTTGTCTTTCCTCTGTCCCAACACAACACCCATAGCGTGATCACTAGCATCGCACATAAGTTCAAACGGAGCTTTCCAATCAGGAGGTATAACAATAGGTGTAGAGATCAGTTTCTCTTTAATCGATAAGAACGCTTGAAGACATTCTTCAGTGAAATTAAAAAGAGTATCCTTTTCAAGTAAAGAGCAAAGCGGTTTGGCGATCTTGGAGAAATATTTAATAAACCTTCGATAAAATCATGCGTGACCCCAGAAACTTCTCACTCCTTTAACAGAAACTGGAGGTGGTAGTGTTTTGATGACTTCAATTTTAGCACGATCAACCTCCATCCCTGCCTTCGAAACTTTATGTCCCAACACAATTCCCTCTTGAACCATGAAGTGGCATTTTTCCCAATTAAGCACAAGATCTTTTTCTCTACATCTCACAAGGACTTTCTCAAGATTATTCAAACAATCGTCAAAGCTATCTCCAAACACCGAAAAATCATCCATAAAAACCTCCAAGTATTTATCAATCATGTCCCAAAATATCGCCATCATGCACCTCTGGAACGTGGCAGGTGCATTGCATAAACCAAACGGCATTCTTCTATAAGCAAAAGTACCAAACGGACATGTAAAAGTTGTTTTGTGTTGATCGAGGGGATCCACACAAATCTGATTATAACCCGAATATCTAGTCAAGGAAACAATAATATTCTCTCCCTGCAAGTTTGTCTAGCATCTGGTCAATGAATGGTAGCGGGAAGTGATCTTTCTTTGTTGCCTTGTTCAGTCTTCGGTAATCCATGCACACTCGCCACCCCACAACTGGTCTCGATGGTATGGCTTCGCCTTGATCATTAAGGATGGTAGTGATACCTCCTTTCTTCGGTACACATTGCACTGGACTAACCCAATCACTGCTAGCAATCAGATAGATGATTCCTGCGTCTAACAACTTGATAACTTCCTTCCTCACTACTTCTTTCATAGCTGTCATGAGTCTTCTCTGTCCTTCTATAGATCGCCCACCTTCGTTTTCAAGAATGATTTTGTGTTTGCAAACAGAAGGACTAATTCCCTTGATGTCGGCAATAGTCCACCCGATTGCTTCTTTGTTTGCGCGAAGCACTTGAAGTAGCTTCTCCTCTTGAGGACCTGAAAGGTTAGCATAAATAATAACAGGCAAAGTTTTGTTCGTACCTAGATATGCATAGCGTAGATGATCTGGAAGTGGTTTTTCTTCGAGAACAGGTGGACATATTATAGATGGTTGTTTCATTGGTTCAATGTCACCTGGTTCTCGAAGTAGTTCTTGCACATTTGATCCTAATGCAGCAACATCTTCAGGGGGAATCTCGAGTTCTTCTGGTGATTCAAGTGCTAAGGCCTTGTCAAGATCATCACCTAAGCTTGCTTCATTGAAGACTTCTTGAGCAATTTTTCCTATGACATCTATTTTGAAGCACTCATCTTTGACTTTGGTAATTTCATAGCCTGAAACACATTGAATCGTATCTGTTCGCCTTGTACTCTCATGATCAACTCACCATTCTCAACATCAATTAGTGTACGCCCCGTGGCTAAGAATGGTCTACCCAAAATGATGGGGGCATTCTTATCCGCGTCGTAGTCAAGGATAATAAAATCGCAAGGAAAAATAAAAGAGCAGCTTTAACTAAAACATCTTCAATTTTACCTATTGGTCGTGAGAGGGAGCGATCCGCCATTTGTAATACCACAGACGTGGGTACTACTTCTCCAATGTTAAGCTTCTCGAACAGAGATCTAGGCATGAGATTGATGCTCGCGCCTAAATCGCATAATGCCTTCCCGGTCCAACTATCTCCAATGCCGATAGGAATTGTAAAACTTCCGGGATCTCCTAATTTTGGTGGTAACTCACTTTGACATATAGCACTGCACTCCCTAGGTAATCCAATTGTTTCCCCAGTCTCTATGCTTCGCTTGTTGGAGAGAATGTCTTTCATGAATTTCATATAGGTTGGCATCCTCTTGAGAGCTTCAACAAGTGGTATATTAACTTCCAACTTCTTCAACATGTCAATGAACTTCTTGAATTCCAGGTCATTGTCCTTCTTTCTGACACGTGAAGGGTATGGTGGTGGAGGGCGTGTAAAGAGTTCCACTGGTCTTCTTGTCTTTTCAGGTGTCTCGGCTTGAACAGTCTTTGGTTTAACTACCTCCTCAACTGTATCTTTGATTATTTCTTCCCCCCTTTGTTCTGGAATAGGGATTGGTTCTTGTTCTGGTTCTGGTCTTGGTGGAGGTAGTTGTTTTCCACTTCGCAACTCAACTGCATGGCAAGAATCGTCTCTAGGAGCAATAGTATCACTTGGGAGTTGCCCTTTTGGCCGATTTTGTAATGTACTCGCCATCTGTGATATAGTATGCTCTAGTTGCTTGATAATCTTCTCCTGGGTTCGAACTTTCTGTTGGCTATGATTCATTTTCTTCTCAACTATTTGCATTAATTTAGCCATACTCGAACTTAAGCTCTGGAGTTGTTCTTGTTTTGCCTGTTGCATTGATTTTTTAGGTGGATCTTTCTTTGGTTCTTGACAAGTTTTAACAATGGGTGCCTTTTTCTGAATAGGTTGTGGTGGATTATAAGATTGAAGTTGGGGTTGTTGATAAGTTTCTTGCTTTCTGACCCAACTCTTCTGTTGCGGGGGTTGTTGATCATTAGTGTAGCTTTCTTGAGGGCAAGCATAACCATTAGAGTAATAGTTATCTTGAGGATTGGTAACGGAAGCTATTGCTGGATTATTCATACATCCTTCCCACACGTGATTTCTTGATCCACAACCAGGACACGAAGGAATTGTGCGTACCGTATTCACATGAGCAATTGTTCGGGCTTGTTCTTGTAGTTCTTCAAGTTGTTTAGCCAATTCTTTAAGTTTCAGAGATGCTGAATTGTTTTCTTTTTCTTCTCTCTTTGGCCAACTTCTCTCGTTCTCAAGAATTCTTTCCATCCCCAACTCAGCTTCTTCAGGATCTAGCAACACAAAACCTGCATTTCCTAACGAATCTGCTTTCTCTCTTGATTTATCATTAAGGCCTCCATAAAACAAGGTTAAATAATATTCCAGCGAGGATCTATGATAGGGACATCTCGCCTTCTTTTCTGTAAATCGTAACCATGCTTCACCCAAACTCTCTTCCTCTTTCTGTATAAATTGTTCAAGCTCCAACATATATTTTAAATGTCTACTAACCAGATAGAAACGGTCTAGGAATCTTGCTTGGAGCTTGTCCCAATCTGGAATAACATGAGGGTATTGGGTATCATACCAATCGCTTGCACATCTGGTCAAGAAGAACTGGAACATCAGGTAATATACTTGCTCCCTAGTAACTCCTCTTACGATATAAGCATCACAGATTTGCATGAATTTCTGAATATATCGGATTGGATCTTGATGTGCAACTCCGCTGAATAATCCATGAGATGCGAATTGAGTTAGCATCCCTGGATCAGGTTTAAATTTTGCGGCTTGGATTTCTAGAGCACGAATTCCTCGGGGCTCCACTCTGAACTCGATGGGTAGCTCAAGTCTCCTTGGGTTCTCCATCTGTAACTAAATCTGAAAAACAAAAACTAAAAACAAAAGCGTAAAATAGAACTAACTAAAAATAAAAGCACAAGATATATGCACAAGGACTAACGATGTAGTCCCCGGCAGCGGCGCCAAAAACTTGGTGGGGCCTAGGGTGTGATAAAATAAGATATAAATAAAGTGCAAAAACACCCTAGAACTACACGGTTCTGCAAGTATACAGATCGTATGCAAGTTTTAGATTGAGATTCGTTCTGCAGAGACTACGAAGGTTAGAAGAATCTTATGCAAATATCAAGTGTAAATAATTAAAGCTAGAACAACTAAACGCAATTAAAAGTAAAGACAAATAAAGATGGATTGATAACTAATTAACTAAATTAAAACTAAGAATTAAAAGACAGAAAATAAATACGAAAGAAAAGTGATATGAGAATATAGCTTAAGTTATTAGCATGTAATCCCCACTAATTTTGCCGTTCTAAACATGTAAGGGTGAATTATGTAGTATTTCCCTAATCGGTCCCAATTCGCTATCGGTAGTTTAAAATAGGATTTACCTGTGTCAATAAGGCTTCCTAAGCAAACTTTTCTTGTAATTGGTAAATAGTCACAAGAACTAAACCATAGTGATTATCTAGTTAGGTTGGGTTGTCAGATCAGACCTAATACTAGACGTTATGTGCTAAACATGCAATTAAACACCGTTGTCAATGGTGACCTAATTACTAGATGGTAATTCTAATGGCTGCAGTCCACAAGAACACATAATATAAATCCAAACACATAAACAGAGAATAAAAACTATAATTCTATTTAAAACATTAAATTCCTAAATTAGATAGATGTCAATCAAAACTAGGGTTCATACATTAATGCTAAAACTCAAGCTAAAGAAAATTAGTTCATGAAAGAAACGAAAGAAATTACAAATCTAAAGGTAGAAGAAGACATTGTGATGAACTGCTCCTTCCAGACTTCTCTCTTGTGTTGTAAGCTTCCTCTTGGTTTAAGGTTTCACCAAGGATGATTTAAGAGTGTTAAGAGGCTGTATTTATAGTGTATAGGTTGACCTAAATCGTTTCTTTAGAGATAAGTTAAGTAATAGACTCCTAGCCCAACTCAAATTCGTAAGGAAATAAAGATAAACACTGCTGGACCGTTTTGAGCGTATCTTCTTCGTTATTGGTCGGATTGAGCTCCATAAGATATCAAAAGAACCGCAACAGAATTATCTTGACCCTAAAGAAAGAAATTACCAAAATCGGCCTATTTCTTAGGAAAAAATGCACATCTTTAGGCGTGTATGCAAAATCCCAGATTTAGGCAGCTTTTCCTTTTCCATCTTTTTAGCCTTTGTTTCCTTATCTCTAATTTCCATGAAAATCTCTTTCCATAAGTTGTTGTCTTTGACTTGGACTCTAATTAATCTCCATAATTATCTTTAAAGCTTCACACTAAATAAACAATTAAACCCAATATGCTCTAAAAATATTATGTTACTAAATCAAGACCCAAAATAGGAAAGTGCACTAAACTAAGCTAAAATCAACCTATAAACTAATAAATAAGCCTAAAATGATGTCTCAGAAGTATATTTTAGTATCACAAATGAGGAGACATCAGTATGCAAGTTTTAATAAATAAGTAAGGCTCGTTCCTCAGAGACTACGAAGGTTAGGAATATCTTATGCAATAGTCGAGTGCAAATATTAAAAGCTAGAACAAATAAAACGTAGAGAAATAAAGTACAAATAGATTTTTATTGGGTTTTTGATTAACTAAATCAGAAAATTAAATGCAAGAGAAGAAGTTAGTATGAGAGTTTAGCTTGAGTAAATAGCATGTAATCCCCACTAGTTTTGCCGTTCTAAACATGTAAGGGTGAATTATGTAGTATTTCAATAATCGGTTCCAATTGAGCTAGGTAGTTTTGAATAGGGTTTACCTATGTCAATAAGGAGTCCTAAGCAAACTTTCCTTGCAATTGGTTAATAGCAATGCACTAAACCATGGTGATTATCTAGTTAGGTTGATTTGTCAGATTTAAACCGTACACTAGACGTTATGTGCTAAACCTATAGTTAAATATACCGTTGTCAATGATTACTTAACTACTATGATGGTAAATCTATATGGTCGCGATACACAAGAACACAGAATATAAATCCAAACACATAAACAGAGAATAAAAACAACAATTTAATTTTAAACATAGAATTCCCAAATTAGATAGATGTCAACCAAAACTAGGGTTCATACATATATGATAAAACTCAAGCTAAATAGAAATCTAGTTTATACTAATGAAAGAAAAGAAAGAAATTACAAATTCAAAGGTTGAAGAAGACATTATTGATGAACAGCTCCTTCCAGACTTCTTTTCTTGTGTTGTAAGCTTTCTCTTGGCTTAAGGTTTGGCTAAGGATGATTTTCTAATGATAAGAGGCTGTATTTATAGTGTATAGGAAGACCTAATCGTTTTCTTGAAGGAGAAGGTAAGTATTGGACTCCTAGCCCAACTCAAATTCGTAGCCCAAAAATACGGAATCAACCCCATTTTTGTTTTGGTGCTAACAACTTCAATTCTTATCCGTTTGACGCAAATGAGTAGTCGAAATTAATCGTCACGGAAAGATCTTCAACTTTTCTCTTGACCGTTTCTCCAGATTCCTCACCAACTTTGAGATATAAGCTGATTTGTGATCGTAGGTGCTGAAATTCAGATTTATGGCAGCTTTTCCTTTTCCATATTTTTAGCTTTTACTTCCTTATCTTCAATTTCCATATTTATCTTCTTTCATTTAACTCTTGGAACCAACTTGGACTCTAATTAATTACCATATATCTCTAAATCTTCACAATAAATAAATAATTAAACCCAATATGCTTTAAAAATAATAAATAATCAATTCAAGACACAAAATAGGCAAGTGTACTAAATCATGCAGAAATCGACCTATAAACTAATAAATACACCTAAAATGATGTCTCGGAAATATATTTTTACTATCACAATTGAGAAGACATCAACACAGAAATGCAGAAAGGAGAAATGTGGGCCCATATGCTAGGGCAAATCAGCTGGAAAGTAGGAAGGTGTCTAATCAACACACATTCACATTAAATCTGCAGGCAAAAAGTATGGAAAAAGATTTAACAAGTACAACAAAATCTGATAAACCACTGTTCTACTTTAAAGCACAGAAGGAAAGTGAAAATCCAATGGGTATTACCTTTTTGGATAAAGGAAAAGCTGTCCTAGATAAGCCCTCAACTGTAGTGGGGCCAACCTTATCCGAACCACCTCAAGCTGCTGAAGTGGACCATCCTATGAATGACTCACCAAGTCAAACCGAGTCAAATAAAAATAAAAACAAAAAGGAAGCCGATGCCTCCTCTTCAAACTCTACAAGTAAAATACACTTCAAACCTACTTACTCTCAAGTTTTAACATCCCCTCCACCCACACAACCTTTATTTGCATCACATTCTAACCAAGTCCTCGATAACAAATTAATCAGTTCACCTATCATTCCCCCTAATATCATTACTCCTGTTAAGCCTCTTAGTAAAATAACCCCCATTCCTGACATATCAGTTACACCCCTTAACCCACACTTTATCCAAAAATACTTTAACCCAACCACAAAAACCAACTGTCCTAAATCCATATCCCTTGTTAAAACCCTAACACAACCCAATACAACTGTTGTAACCAACCCTATGGATAATATATCTATCCCTAACACCCACCCTACTATTACAAACTATCCTTCATCACAATTTACTCCAAGACCCACTAGAACCAATTTCTCACCTTCGGTAACCTTTCCGAACCCTCCAAACAACCAAAACCTAGCCAGTTCTGTGCCAAACTTGCCTCACCCTACTTCACAGTTGAATACAAACCTGCAAATCAATAACCAAAACCACAACATGAGTAGGCCTGTCGAGTTAACAAAATATCCAATCCTACTGAATGGGGCAATTGAATTAAATCTTAATTTCCAATTCAATAAGAATACCAGAGTATCAACTTCGGAAATTATAACAATTCAAAACCCCTTAAGATTAAGAATGAAAGGCAATCAAACAGTGTGAGTTTTTCAAAAATCCATTAACAGGGCTTTGAGGTATGAAGATCAAAATTGTTTGTCTGATAAATTGAGATATAAAGCAATTTGGTAAAAAATAAGAAATTCAAAGAGAAAGCAAAATAAATCATAGGAAACATAGCTTAGTAAAAAGAGAAGATTCGAATGGAGGAAATCACAAATTCGGGGAAAAAACTATTCGAACAATTTCAAATTGAGAATCAAATTATACCTGAAACCTGTGTGGGTGTGGAAATTCAACAAAAAGAAATGATGATGATGTCTGGGACGAAGTCTATCGAGGAGCGATGATGGAGGAAGATAATAGTGACCCGATTGAAGATGGTACAAATGAAGAGCTTTCTGGAGTTGAGCTTGATCAATTCCATCCAAATCGATGATTCACATCGCCTGGAACTGTCAGGGCATCAGAAACTCCTTGACAGTCCAGGCAACCTGAGATCTCTGCCAAAAACACCGGCCAGAGGTATGTTTCTTATCTGAAACTAAAAATTCTTTAAATAAAATTGTTGATCTCGCTGCTTTAGTTGATATAGATGTTGCACACACCGTCGAACCCGTCGCTGCTAAAGGCGGTTTAGCAATTTTGACAAAGATTTTTTTTAATATTAAAGTGATAAGTAGGAATGAAAATTATATACATACGGTGGTCAACGCTAAAAATATTAAAAAGATTTATTATACATTTGTTTACTTAAGCCCATATGAAATTAATAAAAAACTTTCCCATCTTTTTTATATACACTTAGACCCCAAAATTTTCCTTTGTCTATAATAGGTGATTTTAATTGTATTATATTTCTTAAATAAAAATTGGGTGGTATAATTTGCCATAAGAAATCAATACAAAATTTTAATAAATTTATAAATTTCCATAATCTTGAGGAAACAACTTCGTATGGTTGTAAATTCACCTGGACTAATAAAAGAGCAGGAAATAAACTTATTAATGCTATCTTAGATAGAACACTTCATAATACTCTTTGGGATAATCTTTTTCCTAATGCTTGGACAGCTTTGTCCCTGCAATTGGATCATATTATTGCCCTCTTATACTTCACCATGATAAAGTGGATAATAATAAAAAAAGAAGATTTCGTTTCAAAAATTTCTGGACAACTGAAATTGATTGTCTAAATATTATTAAAAAAGTCTAGGATGACTATAAAACTACTAGGGGTAAACTCAATAAAGTTATAAATTATAAACTTAGGAAGTGTAGTTTTGCCCTAAGAGAATGGAATAGAAGAAAATTTGGCAATAATAAAATCCATATTGAAAAGTTAATAAAAGAATGTGAAATTATATCAAATAGTAATGATCCAAACCACAATTGGGATTATTATAATCTTATTACAAAAGAAATTGAAGAAACATGGAAAAGAGAGGAAAGCTTTTGGAAAGCTAGATCTAGAAACCTTTGGTTAAATAAGGGTGATAAAAACACTAAATATTATCATACTTGTACTAAAGAAAGAAGAAGTAGAAATAAAATAACCAGAATTATCAATGATAATGGATTCTGTTTTGAAAATAAAGAAGATATTGATTCTGAAATCATTAACTATTTCAACAATATCTTTTCTACAGTTGGGAAAAGGGATTACACGAATACCCTAGACCTCATTACTAGTAAAATTGATAAAAATTCGGCTAATAACCTTAATAAACCTATCAATAAAGAAGAAACTAAGAAAGCTACATGGGAATTGGGACCTAACAAGGCCCCAGGACCTGATGGGTATAATGGAAATTTCTTTAGAACCTATTGGTATATAATTAAGCCTGATATTACAAGAGTTATTAATAATTTTTGGAATAATAAGGGAGATCTGGAGGATATTAACCAAACTCTTATCAGTCTTATCCCTAAAATAAATAAACCTTTAAACATGAAGAAATATAGACCTATTAGTTGCTCAAATTTTATTTATAAAATTATAACAAGAATTCTGGTCAATAGACTTCAGCCTTTTATGAATTCTCTAGTAGGAGAAAACCAAAGTGCTTTCATACCTAATAGACTCATTCAGGAAAATACTATGATAACATATGAATTAATTACACATATTAAAAGAAGAATAAAAACCAAAAAAAATATGGTTGCTATAAAAGCTGACATCATGAAAGCTTATGAATATATAGAATGAGATTTTTTACAGGATATTATGACCGAAATGGGTTTCAACAATGATTGGATTAGGAAACTCATGATTTGTGTCACTTCTATAACCTACTCTATTATAATAAATGGGGAAACCCATCAAATCAAAAAACCCACAAGGGGAATAAGACAAGGAGATCCTCTATCCCCACTCATTTTCTATTTAATATCACAAACTCTTAATGATTTAATTAGAGATAAAAAAGAAAAAAACCTTTTAAAAGGTATAAAAATAGGAAATCACTGCCCTGAAATCACCCACTTATTGTTTACAAATGATAGCCTATTTTTCCTAAACGCAGATAATATTGAAATACAGTCTTTCAATGATATTATGCATAAATATAAAAATAGTACAGGTTTATACTTGAATCCTAATAAATGTGGAGCTATATTTAGCCCTAAGACACCTTCACTAATACAAAATATAATGGAAAAAAGAGTTAATATGATAAAAACAAAGAATTTAGGTTACTATCTAGGAATACCAACTGAATAGGATAGATCAAAATAAAAAAGCCTACAATTCTTGATTAATAGAATTTTACAAAGGATAGAGAATTGGAAAACCCTCTTCTTATTAGAAGGAGGTAAAGAAATCCTTATTAGCAATACTCCAAATTTTACCAAATTACCTTATGAGTAACTTTATACTACCAAAAAATATCATACAAAAAATCCACTCCATTATTGCTCATTTTTGGTGGGGTGACAAAGGAAGAAAAAGAATCCACTAGGCCAATTGGGATATTCTAACAACTTCTAAATTTGAAGGTGGACTTGAATTTAGAGATCTTCATCTCATGAACCTAGCTCTATTAGGAAAACAAGCATGAAACATATTAAATAAAGAAGATTCACTTCTCTATAGACTTCTTAAAGGAAAATATTTCCATAATAGCATTTTTTAGATGCTAAAATTGGAAGCTCACCTTCATGGGGATTATAAAAGTATTTTGATAGGAAGGGAAACCTTCCAAGAAAATATGAAATGGAAAATAGGTAATGGAACCAAAATCAACATTCATAAACACAAATGGATATATAATAATAATCAAAATATTAAACGAAATAATTCTAATATTATAATGGTCAAAGAGTTAATTAAGGAGGATGGTACTTGGAATATTGAAGTTTTAAACAACCCATACCCTTCCAACATTACAAATAAAATAAACTCATCTCTAAAGTGCCTCCACTGGAAATTGATTCTGACAGTAGTTGACGCCAAGCTCTTCCCGTACTATCTGAGTACTCCGATTTACTGGAATCTGATGACTATTAACATGCTGGCTGCAAAAGGTAGCACCGAAGAAAGGAAAGAGCAAGATGATTTGGGAGCTAGAAATGCTATTTTTTTAGAGAGGTAGTTTACTTGCTTACTTGTTAGAGTCAGGAAATTCCTGCAAAGCACTTCGAGTCTCTAATGTTAGCAAGATCCGCTGCGCACAAAGACCTTACCCTATTTAGTAGCATAAGCTAAAGCGAAGGCACAGAAAGAAATAAAGCCTTAGTTACCCATATGTCATAAGCTGATAACCGGTGGAAGAGCAAGAACTGAAGGCTTACGAACTACTGAAGTGAACCTAAAGCACCAGCGCGAACAAAAGTGGAGCATACGACGATGCCGCCCATTTTCATTTCATGGAAGTCCCCGGCAGAGGAAAGGGCTGTAGGTGACGGCGCATTAGTGGTTTTAAGACCCTGCTCTACAAGCGCAGTACTCCCATGTATAAAAACTTGTTTGTAGTGCTGGAATGAAGAAGAAGAAAAATCTGCTCTGTTCTAGTTCATTCTCTTCCCTTGTGCATTAGCGGTTCAGTCCCTAAAACCAGAAGTTTCAAACTGCCTTGAGTATAATCCCCCGTCAGGTTGGAGAAAGTACGACGTGTGTCTCGATCTTGACCAAAAAGCCATTCTTCATATACCTCAGCTCCGAGAATAGAAGTGCTTCGTTTTCTTTCAATACGCAATTCAAGATTTCGTTTGCTTCCTTTTTTCTAGGTTTTTTTTGAATGTTCGAACGATAGATTTTGCATTTTCCAATGAAATGCCGATTCCGAATCAAGCGAGGCGATCTATTAATCAAACTTCTTCCGGATTACCCTCTTCTGGATTTTATCCAGGTTCAGGCTGTCATTCTGGTACCAAAACTGCCTGACCACCTCTAGAAAAAGATGCACCAATCCATTTGGCCCTACAACGAAAGAGGTAATAAGTGTCGGATATAGCCCGAGATTCGACCTTATCTTCAATAAAGTATAATGCTTCCCGTCGAATATCACCGTAAGGCTAAACATTTCAAATTTTTTCAGCCTGTTGAAAAGATTTTCTTTGAAATCCTTTTTTAGCTCCATGACTCTGAGTTCGAAAAGTTCATAATTGATCGACTTTCATGCTAGTTCTTGCTCAAGCATGAAAGTTCCATTTTGAGCTTAGCCTCACTTAGGTTTTCTTTCCTCTTCATAGCAGTCTTAACTTCTTCAATCTTGCATTTAGGACCCAAATCTGGAATCCCAATAGCTCTCTCTTGTGTAGCACCAGGATTGTTTCTTGTTCTTGGAGTGTTTCTTCGAGTGTAACTGAAAGAATCTGTCCTGTTTATCATGTCTACTCACCCCAAACTTAAAACTTCAAAAATTCAAAAACTAGAGAAAAGTCTTGAAATTTGATGTTTTGAGGAGATAAGGAAGGAGATTAAGGTGAGATATGAGATGGGTAAGGTTTAATTTGTGTGATTGGAGAGGTTTTATGGCTCAATTTATGGTTTGGATGAAGGAGGATTCTTGAGAATAACAGAAAATTGTTGGTGTTTTGGAAGGATTAGGAGAGAATTGTGTGTTTATTTGGTGTTGTAGGAGATGATTTGATGATTTTGTGGTGTTTTGATTATGATTTTTGCAGGTGTAGGGAGCTTGGAAACGAAATAGTAAGTGGCTTGTGAAAGGAGGCAAGAAAATAGGTTAAAATACATGAAAAACCGCATCCACTGTTGCTCAACCGGGTTCCTGGTTGGTGATAACCGGGTTCCTAGTTGGTGATAACCGGGTTCCCGGTTAGCGTCAATATGTCGGCGCAAAAAAAAATTCCAAATTCGATTTTTTTACCTTCTAGACGCAAGAATTGCGTTGCGTTTCCACCGCGGAGGTCAGAACCTTTGGCCTTCGAGACCGGGTTCCCAGTCAGCTGGTAACCAGGTTCCCGGTTGCTGTAGGTTGGCGCGAACCCACATGCAACGAGTGGGTCGCGTTTCCAGCGCAGAGGTCAGAACGTTGGGGAGTTACAGCTTCGTGATAGGGTTCTCGGTTATCTGGAAACCGGGTTCCCGGTTGCTGTCGCTTGGTGCGAACGCACACGCGCCTAACCTTGCGTGTGATGGGTTGCTCAACTGTTGCTCAGCGGGTTCCCGGTTGGCGACAACCGGGTTCCCGGTTAGCACCTGTCTTGCAACCCATTTTTTATTGTTTTTCACCTTTTTCACCCCAAACTCATGACCTTTTCACTCCTGAAATCATCAAAACACCAAACCTTTCTCATTTCTTAAAAATAAACACTAATACACAATAATTACTCTAATTTATACTATTAAAATTAAAAGACATGAAACTAGTATACAATGAATTGGCTTTTGTTTAACGTAGTTAAACTCGACGACTTACCTCTCGCTTCTAAGGAGCTTCAAGGAGGTACATGACCTCCCTGAGATGTGGATCTTCCGAGCGAGTGATATCCTCACCTCCACGATATATCTTTAATTGATGACCATTCACCATATAAAGGTGTGGTGCTCAATTGGATGCTCAATTTCTATAGCTTATGAGGCGTGACTTTGATCACAATATAAGGACCAGACCATTTCGATCTCAACTTACCCGAATAATTGCTGAACTTGGAGTTATATTTAAGGACCTTTTGTCCAACTTCAAACTTTTTCACCCGAATACGATTATCATGTCATCTCTTAGTGTTTTCTTTTTAAAGTTTAGCATTCTCATAGGCATGCAATCGAAACTCATCAAGTTCATTCAACTTCATCATAAGATTCTCACCGGCTAAAGTAGGATCTAAATTTAACTGCGATATAGCCCAATATGCACCTAATTCAAGTTCAAGAGGTAAGTGACAAGCCTTACCATAAACCATGTGATACGGAGATGCACCAACGGGAGTTTTGAACGCGGTACGATAAGCCCACAATGAATCATCTAATTTCGTTGACCAATCTCTTCTTGTGGGGCCAACAATCTTTTCTAGGATGGATTTGACCTCTCGATTAGAGACCTCAGCTTGACCATTGGTTTGTGGATGATAAGCGGTAGATACACGTTGTCTTATACCATGCTTCCCAAGAACTGTCTTCCAATATTTGTTCACAGAGTGTTAACCTCCATCACTGATAATAACTCGAGGTGTACCATGTCTAGTGAAGATATGTCACTTCAATAATTTAACCACTACTCGCGAATCGTTAGTTGGTAGAACTACAACCTCTACCCATTTAGACACGTAATCAACAACTAATAGGATGTATTGATTTCGATTGAATGGTACAAAGGGACCCATGAAATCAATACCCCAAACATCAAATATTTTACCTCAAGAACGTTATTACGTGGCATCTCATCCATCTTGGATATATTTGATGTCTCCCTAAATGTTCTAATTTTATTCCCTTGGGAGACATCGTTTTTTGTGTTTATTCGACTATTTAGATAGACTTTTGGTGTTAACATGCAATAAATCGATTTTCCTCTTTTAATTCTAGTATTTTTCATTTATTAAACTTTTGCGCATAATATGGTTTGTTTTGTGTGAAAAGTCGTAGGTTTTGAATACTAGCTAGGAGAGGAATTAAATAATAAAGTCAAAGATCGTGTAATGAAGTCAAAGCAAGAAGAAATATCCTGAAAGAATTTTGTTAATTTGAAGTTGCAAATCTGGAAAGTTAATAAAGATTTCTGATTCCGAGCCATCTAAGAGTGGATTTAGCCTCTGACTTATGAAGAGAAAGTGTGGCCCATTGAGTTACGGGAATTTAGCAACTGGAATGAGGTCAATCCGAGTTGAAACGAGCCTGTTAGAGCTGTTTTAGTTGAGGTGGTGCAGCTGTTACGGGATTTGGGCTTAATTATGGATTGGGGCTTTTCTTATTTTTACTTAATCTTTAAAGAAAAGCCCTAATCCGATTTTAACATTATAAATAGACTTTGGACTCTCATTTTTACACACTAATTCATACACTTAAGAAAAGAAAAGAGTCAGACACCAGAGAGGAAGCGAGAGCAAAGGAAGATTCAAGAGCTGGAGACTGTCTATATCTCCAATTCCCAGCCAATTCAACTCCGTAATTAAGTTCTTCTATTTTATTCTGTAAAACATGATGAACTCAATTATGTCTTTCGTTTTTGTCTTTACAATAATTATGAGCTAAACTTAAATAGTGCTTGAGAACGCATAATGGGTTAATCCCAATTTGATTTCGTTTCATGTGTTTGGATTTGGGATTTTTATTATTGAAATCAAATTGGGTAAATAGTATTTTTCATTAATTTGCTTTCATTTTACTGTTATTGACATAATTAACTAATCATAGGTTTTAGTATCTAGGCTATTCCATTTAGTGGCGAATGGATCACCTTGACGGGGGGTCTGGGTACAGAACCAATTAATAAATGTAGGATATAAATTAGAGACTCTGACGAACTTAATTAATCCCATGGTCAATTGGGTAGCATAGACTTAATCACTTGAAGGTGGACTATAATCACCCTGACGGGGTTTGTAGCACTCAAGAGTAGCTCCTTAGTCCACCCTGACGGGGGTAAGGAGAATTCCGAATCCCGACCATTACATATTTACCGATTAGTCCCTTAAACAATACATGAAATGAATGATAGTTAGGTGAAACCCTTGCGTCTCTCAAATACTGTCTTCCTACCTTGCGTAAACACTTTATTTTCTTGCGTCTAGTTTATCTTTGCATTAATTTAGTATTTTAATTTATTGTCTTAGCATAAGAAAACCAGAACAATTCTCAAAATCATTTACTTGTTTTCACGTGCAATTAACTACTATTTGATAAGCATTAGAGTCTACCATTCCGTCCCTGATAACGAATCTGTATTATCACATATATTACTTGGGACAACCGTACGCTTGCGGTTGTGGTTCTCTTTTCCTTATTGCATTTATTTTAGAACACACAAAGGACCACCAAGTTTTTGGCACCGCTGCCGGGGACGGTAGCGTGTGACCCCGGTATTTATCCTTTAGTGTTAGTTGAATTTTTATTTTTCAGTTACACTCGAAGAAACACTCCAAGAACAAGAAACAATCCTGGTGCTACACAAGAGAGAGTTATTGGGATTCCAGATTTGGGTCCTAAATGCAAGATTGAAGAAGTTAAGACTGCTATGAAGAGGAAAGAAAACCTAAGTGAGGCTAAGCTCAAAAAGCCCATCAATCTAAACCGGCAACAAACAAAGGGACAAACAAATTTCTAGGAAAAGCCCATCTATCTTTCTAAATCATCATCTCTTCTACGAAAATCTTTCCTCAACACCCAACTTTCTATCTTCATCATGTTCTTCGTACCTTTTCCAACCTTCATGGTCATCTTTTATGACCCCAAACTCAATTTTTCACCTACTTAAAGATTACTTGCAAAATATATAATATTAATAGGCTCAAACAATTCACAATTCCTCCACTAAATAACTAAAATAAATCTTAATTCCAACCTGGTAATAGAAAGAAAAGAAGAGTTCTAGCTATTTTATCAGATTGGCCATGGAATTTATGATGACTTGATACCTTTCAATTGCACTTGCAATCTCCAACTTCAAAGTACCAAAGCTATTGATGAAATTTGTGTTGCTTGATATTGTTGAAAGTGGCACAGTAGTGGAATTGGGGATTTATTTGAGATGGGTATTTAATATCTATGGTGTTGGAAAGGTTTAAAGGATATACTTTAAGCTTTGGTGAAGAAATTTTTGGATTAAAACTTGAATTTCTTGCTGTTTTTGGAAAGATTTGTGATTGATTATGTGTTTGGATGATGTTTAGAGCGATGGATTGGTGATATTTTGGTGTTTTGATGGTGGAATTTAAGTGTTTTTGGAGCTTTAGTTCGTCATCAATGGTGTTTCATGTGTTGGAGGCCAAAGGAGAGGGAAAAATAAGGTTTCTTAAGCTTTAGGTCTGTTTTCGCCGAGACCACGACCGGCATGCCGGTCAGATGACCGGCTAGCCGGTCGCGAACGAAGACCTCCCCAACAGCTAGGTCTCGAAAAGTTATGCAGGTTAGGGTCAAAGATCACCTGATTCGGACACCCGAGGGCAAAGATATCGCCTGCCGAACTTTTCCCGGCATATTTGTTTTTTTTTTTACCTCTGACGCAACCTCTTTGCGTCGTTGCTGACGCAGTAACCAGAAACTTCCTTCTTCCCTGGCCGGCTAGCCGGTTGCTGACCGGTATGCCGGCGGCATGTCGCTGGCGCGAATGAAGACGCAGTCATGCTGCGTCATTGCTGATGCAGTGGTCAGAAACTTTTAGCTGCTTATCTGAACTTTTCAACTTCACCATTGGATAGAGCTCGAAAAGTTATGCGGTTTAGGCTCAAGAAAAAGTTAATTCCGACCTCCGAGCATCAAGTTATGATCTTCCGAAGTTGCTGAATGAAGACGCAGTCATGTTGCGTCATTGCTGACGCAGTGGTCAGAAACTTTTAGCTGCTTATCTGAACTTTTCGACTTCACCATTGGATAGAGCTCGAAAATTTATGCGGTTTAGGCTCAAGAAAAAGTTAATTCCGACCTCCGAGCATCAAGTTATGATCTTCCGAAGTTGCTGATAACCTAACTACCCCAAACTCATGACCTTTACTCCTTCCATGAAGATGGTATTGAGGCCCTTGCGGTGTTCCTCCTCTTAAACTCGCCTCTTCCTTGATGTAAAAGTTTTAGATACTTCCCCCTTAGAATATTATTCAATCGATCTCTAAAAGGGGTTGGGTAAGTACTTCGTTTCGCCTTCTTACTTTCACGACGAAACTCATTTTCCACCACATTAGAGTAGATAACCGTTCTCAACGGTATAAGATCATTTTTATTCCTTGTTTCAATCTCGGATTCATCTTTAAAATGTGGTGGGTAGGTGCTCCTCCTTGCCGTTTTGCTCTCGCGGTGTGGCACCTTGCTTGTATAACACATATTGATCATTTGTGGTGGTGGAGGTGATTCTGATTTTTCATCTCTAATAATGATTCGTGGTGAAGATGGTGATTGGTGAACTTTTTGTGGCGGATATTCAATTTCTATTTTATCTTTAACCTTTAATTCTTCAATTGATTATCCAACCATTTCACATCCGTCTTTACTTTCAACCCAATCTTCCACTATTACCTCATAATCTTCTTTCTTTGGATTTTCTATAACCTCGATATCCACCTCTTCTTGTTTGCGTTCTATATCTTGATCATGTGTATACACCTTAGGAATAGCAATCTCTGTGTTCACTTCTAGGACTCCTTCTTCCACCATGCTAACAAGATCCTCAACCACATGGTGGTCTTCATTTATAATTGGCACGATGGTCATATCACTATCAATAATATCTTCTTTCAATACCTCCTCCTCAACTGTTTTTCCAGTTTGAGTAAGCATTTCATCTAGATGATTTTGCATTCTTTTCAAGCTGGAATTATTTTTCTCTTTTGACTCCACCCTTTGTTCATATAAGCGCACGAGTTCTTTAAGTGATCTATCTAACTGGGAAATTTGTGGTGAAGGTGGAGGTTGTTAAATGTTTTCAACCCACTGGTTGTTCCATTCATGCTCGTGTTGATAGTGATATGATAGCTGCTATTGATTGTTCTCGATCCATTGATTGTTCCATTCGTGCTCTTGTTGATAGTGATATGGTGTTTGTTGTTGATTGTTCTCGATCCATTGATTGTTCCATCCTTGCTCTTGCGGGTATTGATAAGGTTGTTGGTAAGAATTTATACCCCATTGTTGTTGTCCCGAAGAGTCTTCCCAATAGTCAAATGGACCAGGATTTGGGTAATGTTCTCTATACATCTTTAATTAAATTTTTGATCATTACCTGAATAAAGCACCTGTAAAAACGAAACAAACACAAGCGTAAAACTGAAAATAAAAATGCAACTAATCACTAAAGGATAAACACCGTGGTCACACGCTACCGTCCCCGGCAGCGGCGCCAAAAACTTTGTGGTCCTTTGTGTGTTCTAAAATAAATGCAAAAGTAATTGAACCACAACCGCAAGTGTACGGTTGTCCCAAGTAGTAATAAGTGATTCTAGGATCGTTCCCAGGGAAGGTTTGGTTAACTACAATGCTTATCGATTAATGAATGATTGCACTTATGAAAGCAAGTAAAAGTTTTAATGATTGATTGTTTGTTTTTATTATTTCTAAGTAATGAAATACTAAATGGAAAATGCAATTAAATACTAAGACGCAAGTAAATAAAGGTGAAACGCAAATATGAGAAAGTAGCACTTGAGAACGCAAGGGATCCTCCTAATCCTATTTCAAACCTATTCAGTTTAAGGGTTAAATCGGTCAATTACAATGGTCGGGATTCTAAATTCCTTATACCCCCGTCAGAGTGGACTATAAGGCTATCCTAGAGGGTCACTAGTCCCGTCAGGGTAAATATGATCCACTTTTAGATGTTTAAGTTAATTACCACATTGGCCCTATAATTAGCTAAGTTCGTCAGAATCAATAGCTTCTATTTTAGATTAAATAAATATTTCCGTACCTAAACCCTCTGTCAGGATGATCCAATCGCCACTAATTGGAATAGCCTAGATACTAACACCTGTTCTTAGTTAGCTACTCCAAAAACAGTAAATAATATCAATTTATTGAAAAGAGTAAAAGACCCAATTTAATTTAATTTAGGGTAAAGCCCTCCCGTGGCCCTTTATCTATACCCAAAGGGCACGGGCCGCCCCTGATGTTCAAAATTACCCTTTTGCACCCCATATTTTCACATTTTGTGACACCGTTAGCCCTTTTTACATTTTTCTGTTAGTTGACCGTTAGTCAACGCCACTTGGCGCCACGTCAGTGCCACATCATCGCCAACTCAGCGCCAACTCAGCTTGACGTCATCTGTAGCTGTGATGTGTAATCCTATGTGGACGGGGTTATATTTGTCTTTTTATCCTAAATCTACCCATTCACCTACTCAAGTTAGTACCCCGTAACACCCCTATATCATTTTAACAAAACAAAAACCGGATCAAATCGCACATAGTAGTGCGTGTTCTTGGTGTTCTTCATCACGTTAGGCAGAAAATCACACAAAACCATTCCACTCAAGAAGGAAACTTCCAAATCTCGTTACCACCCACCTACGTACAAATACGCCGTAAGAAAACCATCGTCATTTCTCATCTCGCCGTTAAACAGTCGAATAAAATTCTCGCCGTATCCTCTCGAATCGAAGAAATTTTTTGACTAGCTACTTCATACGTGGCTTTTCCAATCAAATCCGATGGCGTATTTGAGTGAAATCGTGAGTGATTCAGGTACTAATCTTCTTCTAGATTCCTTTAATTTGGGGGTTCTGGGTATTTTATGGTTTCATTTTGCAGTCATTCGGATTCGTTTGTAATAGTAGCTTTGTTTGTTAATCACAGATTCGGAGAAAGGTGAAGGCGACAATGTTAATTCCGGTGTTGATGATAGCGGTTCTGATTTTTCGTTTCATGATAGCGATAATAACCTCGACGACGATGAAGATGATATTATGTTCCAGAACAACGTTGATATCGGGGTTGAGTTTGTTGGTGTCGGGTCTTCTCCGTCGGTTAAATTAAACGGGTTAGAGCTCCCTTGTCCTAAAGAACTACCTGTTATAGACGATGACGGCTTCAACGAGGGTTCGTGTGGGGAGTCAGAGAATTTGAGAAGTTTAGAAGGATCAACGGATGAGGAGGATTGTGCTGGAGTTCGAAGAAGGAGAAGTCAACGTTTTAATGTATTGGTTGACAAAGATGAGCCTAAACTGAAGATTGGTATGATTTTCGCAAACGGAATTGAGTTTAAGGAAGCAGTGAAAGCTAATGCTATTTGTGAAGTGAGGAATGTTTGGTTCCGCTGTAATGAACCAGGAAGAGTTAGAGCTAAGTGCAGAGGGATGAATTGTGATTGGTTTGTGTATGCGACTAATGCGTGGATGGTAGCTTTCAAATAAGGACACAAAATCTCATACATAAATGTGGTTGTGCATTAAATAGTAACCACGTAAATTCTACCGTTCTATCCACGAGGTATGCTCATCAGTTGAAGTTAAACTCTTCTTTGCGAGCAATTGACTTACAAGAACAAGTATTACATGATCTTCATGTAAGTATTAGTAGGAGACAAGCATATAGGACAATCAAGAAGGGTAAGGCGTTAGATGAAATTCAGTTTTTGGACCAATATAGTTTGCTCAACAACTATTGTGCTGAGTTGTTAAGGACTAATCCGGGTTCAACAGTTTTTTTAAAAACTGAGGAGGATGAGTTAACTGGGGAACACAGGTTTTTAAGATTTTATTGTTGTTTGGAACCTCTGATAAGAGGGTTTAAGGCTGGTTGTAGAAAATTGATTGGGTTGGATGGATGTCATCTTAAAGGACCTCATCCAGGTGTTATATTAACTGCTGTTGGTATGGATGCTAATAATTGCATCTATCCGGTGTGTTATTCTGTGGTTGAAACTGAAAATCTGGACACTTGGAGATGGTTTTTTGGGTTGTTAGTAGATGATCTTGGAATTGATGACCCTGAGATGTGGGGTGTTTGTCACTGATAAACAAAAGGTATAGTTAATATATACTCTATATTTGTTTTTTATTTTGAACCTTTTTACTGTCTAATAGTAAAATGTGGTTATTTTTTTGTAGGGTTTAGGAATTTCTTTGGAGGAATTACTACTTGATGTTGAACACATGCATTGTGTTAGGCACCTCCATCAAAACTTCAAGAAAAAACATGGGTCATTTGCATTGAAAGATAAGATGTGGGAAGCTGCTCGGGCTACGTACGTGGAGCGTTTTACAAGTGTCATGGAGGTGAGTAAATCAATGGATGAGGCAGCATATGATTGGTTAGCAAAAGAACCGCCAAGGTATTGGACTCGATCCCATTTTAGGACAAATACACATTGCGATGTTTTGTTAAATAATATGTGTGAATCATGGAATAAACAACTTTTAGACGCTAGGGAGTCTACTATTTTAGTGTGTTTAGAACGTATAAGAGTTTATTTGGTTGAGAGATTAGAAAAAAGAAGAAAGTGGATAGGTAGATGGCAGGGAGTGATTTGTCCTAAGATTAGGAAAATTATTAATTTAAAAAAAAAGTGGTCCTCCAAGTGGATTCCATTACACTGTGGAGGTAGTACTTTCCAAGTAAAGGGCTCAAGTGGTCCTCCAAGTGGATTCCATTACACTGTGGATGCATTAAGTAGTGATCTTCAATTAACAGGCTGTAAGAGTAAAGTTGAAGTCGACATTGACGCAAGTGAAGTTCACCTCGACGTCAATGATAGTAACATTGTAGTGACTACCCAAGTGGGTAGCCCTTCTGTTAGGAGAACCAAAGCAAGAGCCAAGAGGGGACCTTCACTTTCCAGAAAAGATGGTGAAGATACATTCAAAGGGGACGATTCTAATGCCGAAACTAAAGTGTTTACTGAGATGAGTCAAACATCTAAGGTAAGATTAGTTTTTATTTTTATTGTTCCTTATATACATATTTATCTTGTTTCTTTAATCTTATTGTAATAGGATACCCCTGGAAATCAGGAGCAAGTGGTAGTGATGACTCAGGGTAGCACTAACGATCCACTTGGTTGGATGGGCCCACAGAAGAACCGGGATAGAGGTGATGGACCTTCAAAAAAAGAAAAGGTAAGTAATTTAAAATGACTCTGATATTTTTGATTTGTTTTTTTTAAAACTTATGGATTATGTCTTGTTGTTTAAACCTAATAAAAAACCTTGCGTGGAGGTTAACAAATTCAGTGTCCCTAGTGAGAAAGAAGGTTTTCTACCCACTGGTGTCAAGAATCTTGGACAGCCTAGTGTAAGATTAATTTATTTGTCATTTCTTTATTTTTAGCCAAGTGTAATCACATTGACTTTTGTTTTATAGGATAAATCAAAGAGACCACCGTTTAGGCCAGTGAATTGGTGTACATACAAGGGCTCCCACTCCCATAAACAAACCTGGATCAATCACAATTGGAACAAAGAAACTTGAAGCTAATCCATTTTTGTATAAGGGGAAGCGGAATGTGAGTTTGGAGAGTCTTCAAGCTAAAGGTAAGGGAAAGTCTAAAGCTATAACTCCTACTTTTGACGTTGCTGGAGTGAACGAGGCATTCAAGGATTTCGATAAAAATATGGCTGATTTCATGAAGAACCTTTTCAATCGCGGTTCAAGTTCGAAACAAAAAGAAAAGATTGATCCATTGATTGAGGAAAAAAGGCAAAAGGCAGAAGTGAGTAAAAACACAAACTCTAAAAAGGAAGAGAATGTAAGCACAAGTTCAAATGATAAGAGGGGAAAAACGGTGAAGAAGCAACTCGGAGTCAAGAAGAAGGGTAAGACCGTCAAAATGGTTAAAGTGAAGAAGGAAATGATGTGAAAGACCGTTTAAATTTTGTAACCGTTGGGTGTTGTTTTTTCCTTTTCAGAGCTTTGTACTATTTTAAAATTTTATTCACGTGGTTATGTTTGTGGTGTAAGAGAATATTAGCTTTAGATCACGTGACTTTCTTGGTTTTTGTAAGAATGCGTATTACGATTTTGCTTGCTTTCTACTAGTATTTAACTCTTCTTGTAGTATGTAAATGTAGTATAACTCATTAGATAGCTCACTCACCAAATTTAACACAGTTGGGAAACAATGTCGGACTACAACTCTAGTGGGAGTGACCAGTGGGAAACCAAGTCACCATTATTCCCTGACTTCACCCCAAGTGACTTGAACATCAAGCCGTCGCCGTTAATGGAGGTCTCGCCGGAGAACTACTCGGATACGGAGGTTTGCAAATGCGGAATGCCCGCATTAATAGTTAGGATTCAATTAGGTGAGAATAGAACTTTTCGTTCACTACGTTGTCACTTTGAAGACTTCAGATTTCAAGATTTGCCAGAAAAGGAATGTGATTTTTTCATTTGGTTTCCCGGACCGGATGAACTTCCACTTCCTTCGACAAGCAAAGATGTCATATGTTCGGAAGATCACGCAAAGAAAAGGCGTAAGTGAAGAAGATTCACACTACACTAGACGTTGGTGGTAATTACTTAACCTATTAAATATCAATGTCCTAGACTTTTAAGGTTGTATGTGGTCTTTTTAAATATTTTTTGCTTTTCAGAATATTTTCTCTATTAAGTGATTATTATTTATGTTTCTTTTGTAGTTTCCGAAAATCAATTAATTCTATATGTTTTAAATATTCGTTTCTAATTAGTAGCTTATAAGTCCACGTGATTTAATCCACTTTTTTTAAAGGGTTTCTACTATTGCTTTACATAATACAAATTCTTTTTTATGCATAACTAACTATATTGGACATTTAAATTATACATGGTTTCTTTGGTTAATGAAAAGTAAAGAATTAAATCTTGGATTAACAAAATATAACCCATTTAAATACTAGATTAAAAAAAAGTCCAGAAATCACTTTAAATTCATATTACAGTCCAGCTTAAACGGTCCAAGAAGCGTCAAAAAATATACCAAGGCACAACCAAAAGAAGATCCAAAACCAGATAACAGTCCAACAATTCATCACAATAACACTAAACAAAATACTTGAATAAGAAAGTCCTTAAAACGATAAACAAATTAAAAGTAAACTACCAAACATAAACCGTCACCAATATCGATCAATCACTCGACATCTCTTCTTCATCCTCAAACTTGAAATACTTAGGCGAACATATCCGAACAGGAGACTGTCTTGACACCCTCCTCCTCTTGGGCGATGGAGTATCCTCGCCTTTAGAACTTGATCCAACCACAATCAACTCCCTGCCATATGGGAGTGGAACGACCTTCGTCTTTACCTTCTCACGTACACAGACTGGTGAAAGTCTAACGCTCCAACGATTGCCTGGATCCTGGCCCACGTACTTGCTCCTGTAAGTCTTGGGTGCGGGTCGGGTCTTTGGTGGGGCAGATTGCGAACCAGAAGCCATCGCTACGACGAAAAAAAAAACCACAAAACTAGATAAGTATAAACACGAAAGATTATACGTAAATAAAAAAAATTCAGAGTCATAAAGAGTTATACGAATAATTATTGATTGATATAAATTTTTTTATTAAATAATAATAAACGGGACTTACGCATTTTTCCCTTCTCCTTTGAGGATGGTTCTCCAGATTTTTGATCCTTCATCTTAGTTCTAAGCAATTTCTATAATTTTTCGTTTAAGTGTTTTGTTTAAAGATAACCGATTTCAGTTATCTGTATATATAGAGGGGGTTACTTGGTGTGATAATTACAGTTTTTTAGTCCCCGAGGTAACCCCTTGGGGTTCCATAGACTAGCCTTCGGTTTCCCATGCAAAGACGCTTCATATTCCATAGGAAAAAAATGAAAAAACATTAGTACGCGGTAAAGTAAAATGGGCCACAAATGGATTAAATATCCAAAGATCAGGGGCCCAGCTGACTAAAAGAAAAAATTAAGGGCCACAACATACAAACGTGAAAACTTAATGGGGCCATAGGGTATAAATAAAAATAAATCAGGTGCCACATACTCACCATCCCGGATACAAATGGACTCATGGTTATTCAACAACATTCAAACAACTCATATCCAGAAAAGAGAAATACAATCAAACATCAAACCTTTAAAACCCATAACACCAAACCACCCCATAACACCCCTAAAACATTCGAGAAACAACAAACCCTAAAAAAAGTAGAGAAACATATACCAGATCTTCTGGGTTTTACCTTCATTACATTTCAGAGCTTCAACTTCTTCATCTTTCTTCAACAACGACCGGAGCAACCCAGAAATCACCACCCGACTCTATCACAGATCGGAGGATCATACCAGCTGAAGAACGAGCATTTTCTCTCCACCGATTGATACTTCGAGCATCCAAGGAAACGCCTTCCCGGATTCGTGTCCGTCCATGAAGTGCAAATCTTCACACGTAGCCCGCAATAACATACCCAATCTTCCTTACCTGGGTCAATCATCGGAGGATTTGGGCCGCTGGTGTTTCTCGAACCCCACATCAGAGGAGAAGACGCGTTGGTTACTCTGGAACCGGCCATCGGAGGAGAAGACCCATTCGTATTTCTAGAGCGAGCCATAAGAGGAGACGAACCATTCGTGTTTCTAGATCCAACCATCGGAAAAGAGATTGAAGGGAGAAGAAGGGAGGAAGAAGGGAGGCGAACGAACGCGGAGGAGATGAAGGAGGAAGAACGCGGGGAGGGAAATGGTAACTTGATTTGGGGTAATTGATGTTAGGGTTACTAAATGGGTAGATTTAGGATAAAAATACAAATATAACCCCGTCCACATAGGATTACACATCACAGCTACAGATGACGTCAAGCTGAGTTGGCCCTGAGTTGGCGATGATGTGGCACTGACGTGGCGCCAAGTGGCGTTGACTAACGGTCAACTGACAGAAAAATGTAAAAAGGGCTAACGGTGTCACAAAATGTGAAGATATGGGGTGCAAAAGGGTAATTTTGAACATCAGGGGAGGCCCGTGCACTTTGGGTATAGATAAAGGGCCATACGAGGGATTTACCCTAAATTAAATTAAATTGGGTCTTTTACTCTTTTCAATAAATTGAGATTATTTACTGTTTTTGGAGTAGCTAACTAAGAACAGGTGTTAGTATCTAGGCTATTCCAATTAGTGGCGATTGGATCATCCTGACAGAGGGTTTAGGTACGGAAATATTTATTTAATCTAAAATAGAAGCTGTTGATTCTGACGAACTTAGCTAATTTTAGGACCAATGTGGTAATTAACTTAAAAATCTAAAAGTGGATCATATTTACCCTGACGGGACTAGTGACACTCTAGGATAGCCTTATAGTCCACCCTGACGGGGTATAAGGAATTTAGAATCCCGACCATTGTAATTGACCGATTTAACCCTTAAACAGAATAGGTTTGAAATAGGATTAGGAGGATCCCTTGCGTTCTCAAGTGCTACTTTCTCATATTTGCATTTCACCTTTATTTACTTGCGTCTTAGTATTTAATTGCATTTTCCATTTAGTATTTCATTACTTAGAAATAATAAAAACAAACAATCAATCATTAAAACTTTTACTTGCTTTCATAAGTGCAATCATTCATTAATCAATAAGCATTGTAGTTAACAAAACCTTCCCTGCGAACGATCCTAGAATCACTTATTACTACTTGGGACAACCGTACACTTGCGGTTGTGGTTCAATTACTTTTGCATTTATTTTAAAACACACAAAGGACCACAAAGTTTTTGGCGCCGCTGCCGGGGACGGTAGCGTGTGACCACGGTGTTTATCCTTTAGTGATTAGTTGCATTTTTATTTTCAGTTTTACGCTTGTGTTTGTTTTGTTTTTACAGGTTCTTTATTCAGGTAATGATCAAGAAATTTAATTAAAGATGTATAGAGAACATTACCCAAATCCTGGTCCATTTGACTATTGGGAAGACTCTTCGGGACAACAACAATGGGGTATAAATTCTTACCAACAACCTTATCAATACCCGCAAGAGCAAGGATGGAACAATCAATGGATCGAGAACAATCAACAACAAACACCATATCACTATCAACAAGAGCACGAATGGAACAATCAATGGATCGAGAACAATCAACAGCAGCTATCATATCACTATCAACACGAGCATGAATGGAACAACCAGTGGGTTGAAAACATTTAACAACCTCCACCTTCACCACAAATTTCCCAGTTAGATAGATCACTTAAAGAACTCGTGCGCTTATATGAACAAAGGGTGGAGTCAATAGAGAAAAATAATTCCAGCTTGAAAAGAATGCAAAATCAGCTAGATGAAATGCTTACTCAAATTGGAAAGACAGTTGAGGAGGAGGTATTGAAAGAAGATATTATTGATAGTGATATGACCATCGTGCCAATTATAAATGAAGACCACCATGTGGTTGAGGATCTTGTTAGCATGGTGGAAGAAGGAGTCCTAGAAGTGAACACAGAGATTGCTATTCCTAAGGTGTATACACATGATCAAGATATAGAACGCAAACAAGAAGAGGTGGATATCGAGGTTATAGAAAATCCAAAGAAAGAAGATTATGAGGTAATAGTGGAAGATTGGGTTGAAAGTAAAGACGAATGTGAAATGGTTGGATAATCAATTGAAGAATTAAAGGTTAAAGATAAAATAGAAATTGAATATCCGCCACAAAAAGTTCACCAATCACCATCTTCACCACGAATCATTATTAGAGATGAAAAATCAGAATCACCTCCACCACCACAAATGATCAATATGTGTTATACAAGCAAGGTGCCACACCGCGAGAGCAAAACGGCAAGGAGGAGCACCTACCCACCACATTTTAAAGATGAATCCGAGATTGAAACAAGGAATAAAAATGATCTTATACCGTTGAGAACGGTTATCTACTCTAATGTGGTGGAAAATGAGTTTCGTCGTGAAAGTAAGAAGGCGAAACGAAGTACTTACCCACCCCCTTTTAGAGATCGATTGAATAATATTCTAAGGGGGAAGTATCTAAAACTTTTACATCAAGGAAGAGGCGAGTTTAAGAGGAGGAACACCGCAAGGGCCTCAATACCATCTTCATGGAAGGAGTAAAGGTCATGAGTTTGGGGTAGTTAGGTTATCAGCAACTTCGGAAGATCATAACTTGATGCTCGGAGGTCGGAATTAACTTTTTCTTGAGCCTAAACCGCATAACTTTTCGAGCTCTATCCAATGGTGAAGTCGAAAAGTTCAGATAAGCAGCTAAAAGTTTCTGACCACTGCGTCAGCAATGACGCAACATGACTGCGTCTTCATTCAGCAACTTCGGAAGATCATAACTTGATGCTCGGAGGTCGGAATTAACTTTTTCTTGAGCCTAAACCGCATAACTTTTCGAGCTCTATCCAATGGTGAAGTTGAAAAGTTCAGATAAGCATCTAAAAGTTTCTGACCACTGCGTCAGCAATGACGCAGCATGACTGCGTCTTCATTCGCGCCACCGACATGCCGCCGGCATACCGGTCAGCAACCGGCTAGCCGGCCAGGGAAGAAGGAAGTTTTTGGTTACTGCGTCAGCAACGACGCAAAGAGGTTGCGTCAGAGGTAAAAAAAAAAATCTGCCGGGAAAAGTTCGGCAGGCGATATCTTTGCCCTCGGGTGTCCGAATCAGGTGATCTTTGAGCCTAAACTACATAACTTTTCGAGACCTAGCGGTTGAGGAGGTCTTCGTTCGCGACCGGCTAGCCGGTCATCTGACCGGCATGCCGGTCGTGGTCTCGGCGAAAACAGACCTAAAGCTTAAGAAACCTTATTTTTCCCTCTCCTTTGGCCTCCAACACATGAAACACCATTGATGACGAACCAAAGCTCCAAAAACACTTAAATTCCACCATCAAAACACCAAAATATCACCAATCCATCGCTCTAAACATCATTCAAACACATAATCAATCACAAATCTTTCCAAAAACAGCAAGAAATTCAAGTTTTAATCCAAAAATTTCTTCAACAAAGCTTAAAGTATATCCTTTAAACCTTTCCAACACCATAGATATTAAATACCCATCTCAAATTAATCACCAATTCCACTACTGTGCCACTTTCAACAATATCAAGCAACACAAATTTCATCAATAGCTTTGGTACTTTGAAGTTGGAGATTGCAAGTGCAAGTGAAAGGTATCAAGTCATCATAAATTCCATGGCCAATCTGATAAAATAGCTAGAACTCTTCTTTTCTTTCTATTACTAGTTGGGAATTAAGATTTATTTTAGTTATTTAGCGGAGGAATTGTGAATTGTTTGAGCCTATTAATATTATATATTTTGCAAGTAATCTTTAAGTAGGTGAAAAATTGAGTTTGGGGTCATAAAAGATGACCATGAAGGTTGGAAAAGGTACGAAGAACATGATGAAGATAGAAAGTTGGGTGTTGAGGAAAGATTTTCGTAGAAGAGATGATGATTTAGAGAGATAGAAAATGATGAAGATTTGGGAAATATGGCAAAAGAGTTCGAGGTAATGAAGAACACTTTATTCAAGATGGATGCAACAATTAAATGATCTTTAAAGCTTGATGAAGTAGTATTCAAAACCTTAACATGAGACTACACATAATCGGCCTAGTGTCGATCCAGATATGTTTTCCAATCCTTTTCTCATTTAGTGTATATTAGTTTAGTTGCTTTATTGAGTCTTTTCGAGTCGTGGGGACACGACTCATTTTTGAGTTTGGGGTGGGGTTCGTTGCCTCATCCCAGTTTTTATGTGTTTATTGGTTTTTAATTGCTTTCAATAAATTATTTAGGAGTTGCGTTTGACTGTAGAAGATTTTAAATGTCCCTTTTAAGCATACTTTTGATGAATCTATGATAGTAGATAGTGGACTTTAGGGAATAACATAAAACGCACTTTAATTGCATGCAAACATAGATAACGAATAGGAAAAATTAATGAACAATGCAAAAGAAGTAAGCTTGTACTTAAGGAAAATGTTTGGTTTGTAGAACGTGAGATCTAAACTAGTAGAGAACCCACTTAGATATGACCTAGAGACGAACCATGTAGTTAGGAAAATGATAGGGGCAGTTCTTTGTTAGCCATTTGAAGCCTTTTAGCTTGCTATCCCTTATATTAATTTTATCCGTCTTAGCCCAATTTTGAGCCTTAAGCCTTTCTTTTGTAGCCACGATATAAGCCCATTATCCCTTAGATTATTAGGCATGACCAAATGACCCGCACTTGAATCACGATCCTGAAACCTGTCTCGAGCTTGAGTTTGGGGTGGAGGGTCTACATTTGGGAACTTTCACTGGGTGGGGATTTATGTGTTTGTATTGAGGCACGAAAATAAAAGATGATATTATTATTTGTAACCCTTTGCCGAGATTTGAAAAAGAAAAATAAAAGAGAAAAAATTATAAGAGACATGACCTTTCACATCAAAATGATGGTCATGGGTATCTTGTACAAAAAAAATGAAAAAGAAAATAAAAAGAAAGAAAGAATAAAATAAACCGGCAAAGTGGAATATTTTGAAAAATCATCTTAGATTAATTGGGTTGACATTGGGGATGCAACATTAGCGCGTCAAATGGGTTGAGTGAGAATATATGAGTGTAAACTCAAGCTCGTGGACAGTTGTTGATGGTAAGTGAGGAGAGAGCCAAAAGCTCACTTCAAATTTACCAAATATACATACCACACCGTCCCTAAGCCTACGCTAAAACCATAAAGTCCTCGTGATTCCTAGGTGCATGGTAAGTTAATAGGTTGTATACTAAGTGGAGCGTTCAAAGCGAGTAAGGAACGAGGAACAAACTATAGCCATCATAATGAGATAAGTACAATTGTAACCTTCTAGCATTGCAAAGTTAATTTTATGATTGAAGTTATTTATGTTTGATGTTGCATGATTAGTGTATGTGTATGTTAGTTCTTAATGTTTGCTATATGAGATTTATCTTTAGAATTGTTTTAGGGTGTATTTACTAGCTTCTATTTTCTCTTGCATCTACTTCATTCCCCTTGTTTTTAGTTTTACTTTGTCGGGACGACAAAGGTTTGAGTTGGGGGTCTTGATGTCTCCCTAAATGTTCTAATTTTATGCCCTTGGGAGACATCATTTTTGGTGTTTATTTGATTAATTAAATAGACTTTTGGGCTAAATATGCAATATTCCGAATTTCCTCTTTTATTTCTAGTATTTTTGATTTATTAAACTTTTGCGCGTAATCTTGTGTATTTTAGTGAAAAGTTTGTAGGTTTTGAATATTAGCTAGGAGAGGAATCCGAGAATAAAGTCAAAGATCGTGATATAGAATCAAGACTTGAAGATAAATCCCGAAAGAATTTGATTTTAGAGCTGCAAATCTGAAAAACAGGCCAAAGATTGCTGATTTCAAGGCGCTTAAGAGATGATTTAGCCGCTGACCTTTGAAGAGAAAACATTCCTTATCGAGTTACGGAAATTTAGCTACTGGAATTAAGTCAATCGGAGTTATAACGAAGCGGGAAAAGCCGTTTTAGTGGAGGTGGTGCAGCAGTTACGGGATTTGGGCTTGATTAGTGGACTTGAACTTTTTATTATTCACTTAAACCCTAATTAAAAGCCCATTCCGAATTTGAGCTTATAAAAGGAGCTTTTGACCTCATTATTTCTTACCTCTCATATTTTCTTCAATTTACAAATCCTTAGAGAGAGAGAGTCAAAGACCTCTCATTTTATTTTTCAATTCAATTCATCCTTTGAAGAGAGTGTTCAGAGAAGAAGCAGAAACAAAGAAAAGAAGAAGCTTGGAGCTGGAGACTGTCTATATCTCCAATTCACAGCCAAATCAATTCTGAAATTAGGTTTCTCTGTATTTATTTCTGTAAAACAATATGAGTCTTATTTCCTTTAATTTAGTTTTCTTTTCAATTAATATGAGCTAATTACACTTTAGTGCTTGAGAATGCTTTATGGGTAAATCCCAATTCTATTGAATTTCATGTCCTGAATTTGGGTTTCTGTTAAATTAATTTAAATTGGGTCTTTTACTCTTTTCAATAAATTGAGATTATTTACTGTTTTTGGAGTAGCTAACTAAGAACAGGTTTTAGTATCTAGGCTATTCCAATTAGTGGCGATTGGATCATCCTGACGGAGGGTTTAGGTACGGAAATATTTATTTAATCTAAAATTGAAGCTATTGATTCTGACAAACTTAGCTAATTTTAGGGCCAATGTGGTAATTAACTTAAACATCTAAAAGTGGATCATATTTACCCTGACGGGACTAGTGACACTCTAGGATAGCCTTATAGTCCATCCTGACGGGGGTATAAGGAATTTAGAATCCCGGCCATTGTAATTGACCGATTTAACCCTTAAACAGAATAGGGTTGAAATAGGATTAGGAGGATCCCTTGCGTTCTCAAGTGCTACTTTCTCATATTTGTGTTTCACCTTTATTTACTTGCGTCTTAGTATTTAATTGCATTTTCCATTTAGTATTTCATTACTTAGAAATAATAAAAACAAACAATCAATCATTAAAACTTTTACTTGCTTTCATAAGTGCAATCATTCATTAACCGATAAGCATTGTAGTTAACCAAACCGTCCCTGCGAACGATCCTAGAATCACTTATTACTACTTGGGACAACCGTACACTTGCGGTTGTGGTTCAATTACTTTTGCATTTATTTTAGAACACACAAAGGACCACCAACCACGTCCTAGTGGTAGTTGTACACCGTGTTGTCCACCACCTGGTGGTGGTGGTGGACCTCTTGGATTTACTCCAAGTTGGTCATCAAGTGGTGGATCTTGGTGGGCTACCATTGCTCTTCTCAAGGATCTTTCCTCACGAACACGTTTGTTGTAAACTCTGAAGCTCCTCTCAGGCTCCGGTAACGAAGGCCAAGAATTAAACACTGTGAAACCTGAAAAAGAATAAAGCAAACCACAAGCGTAAATCCGGAAAACTAAAAACTAAAAACTGAAAAATAAAAATTAATTAAAAACTACTACTCGAAATAGATAACCCACACGCTAACGAGACACAAGTCCCTGGCAGCGGCGCCAAAAACTTGGTGTCCCCTAGGGTGTGATAAAAATAAGATAAATAAAGTCTAGAAGTTACGCACTCTCACCCTAGACAGGCACATTACTGCAAGTATTACAGGACGTATGCAAGTTTTTGTTGATAAGTTGAGTTCGTTCTCAGAGACTTAAGTGTGTTATACGAGTAGGTAACAATAACGAGTAAAAGTAAATAATTAATGACAGAAAATAAAAGCAATAGATATTCGAAATTAAGAATTAAAACTAGGACAATAAAGACAATAAAATAAAATACTAAGAATATGAGATGAGAGATATAGCTTAGGTTTTGGTAGTATGCACTAATCCTTCTAATTCTGTCTATTAGATCTAGTTTATAAGGGAGAATATTAGCTCTTGTATACTTAGCCAGGATTCTAAATTCCCATTCCTTAGACCTTGAGAGCGACTAAGGGGGCTACGGCACAACCAAGAAGCTGTTTCAAATAGGGTTATCAAACGCTACTAAGGCCCTAAGCAAACAATTCATTCAATTGCTGATATGGTGATTACATTAAACCCTAATGACTATCTAGTTAGAATCAGTTTTGTCAGGACTAATATCGACACTAGACGTTACGTGGTGTTTCAATAATTAGACACCCAGCTAAGGTGATCATCTAACTACTATTAAGGTAATCCTAAACGTTGCGCACCGCAAGGAAAACAGTCATTAAATCAAAACACATAAACAAATATAAGAGTAAGCAGTGAATATCAAATTAAAACATATAATTCCCAAAGAAACTTAGATAGAAGAATTAGAATTCATAGGTTATACATGATGCAAAACCCAAGCTATGGGGAGTTTAGTTCATACCTGATGGAAATAAACTAAAAGAAATTACAAAAGACATCATCTTGCTCTCTACAATAAACTGGAAGAATAAAACCTTAAGAACTAATTACTATGAGGCAAGGATTATTTACAAGTGATATAAGGGTGTATTTATAGGTGTTTAGAAGACCTAATTCGTTTTCTTGAGGGAGAAGCAAAGTAGTGGACTCCAAGCCCAACTCAAATTCGTATGAAAATAAAGATAAATTCTGCTGACTTGTTTTGAGCATATCTTCTTCGTTATTGGTCAGTTTTTGCTCCATAATATACCAAAAGAATCCTCGGCGAATTATCTACATCCCTATGAAAGGAATTTACCAAAATCTGCTTCCTTTTGGAGTTATCACCACTTCTTTAGGCGTTGCTGCAGAAATTCAGATTTAGGCAGCTTTTCCTTTTCCATATTTTTAGCTTTTGTTTCCTTATCTCCAATTACCATGCTAATCTCTTTCCATATCTTGTAGTCTTTGACTTGGACTCTAATTAATCTCTATAATTATCTTTAAAGCTTCACACTAAATAAACAATTAAACCCAATATGCTCTAAAAATAATAATTCACTAAATCAAGACTCAAAATAGGAAAGTGCACTATTTATCAAGAAAATCGACTATTATGACTTCTAAATCACTAAAAATGATGTCTCATCCTAATATAAATCTATCACAAATGAGGAGACATCAATGATTATCAACTAACAAGAATGAAAATAAACGACTTAGTAAAATAGAATTAATTCGATAGAGAAGATGCTTGAGGATATTTCTAAGAAATCTATTGTGCCGCTAGTTAACTGTGTTATTCATAAGGGTGGGTTGTTTTATTGTTCACGTTAGTCAGGGCACTAATTTGATTAAGTCCCCTCAAGGAAAAACCTAATTATATACCTTATTCGTCTCTTGGCTTTTGAGTTGGTTTAAGTTCTTATTACCTTTAATGACTACCAAGTGTGTTAATATCGTCCGATAAAAGGAACTAAGCAGTTTTATACTAGGTCTGCAATCTTTCCCCCCTACCCGGGTGTTAGGAAAATAACGACAACTTCTATTACTTTGGCCAGAGTACAGGAGTAATGAAATCACGTATACAGTCAATGGAATTATATTAAAAACCCATCTCATTTAAACATCTAAATAAGATATCCAAAATAAATTAACATCGTCAAATAGCAAAACCAAATGTATTATAATTGCATCCTCAAGCAATTGTAATTTAGCTCATAATCGAATTAAAACTAATAAAATTAGAATTAATTAAACTAAGCTCGAACGCATACTTAAACTAAAAATAAATGATAGTTACTGTAGAAGGTGAAGGGAAATAATGGATAGTTGAGGTAGAAATCTTGGGTTCAAAGACAAACCCATGTTCTTCCTCCTCCTTTCTTTTCTGGCGCTTCCCTTTTATTCTTTCTCTTCTGGATAATGTTAAGTACTAATGGTGTATGATGGAATAATGATTGGATATGGAATGAAGGCTGGAAATTGAGATTATAAAGCTTCCAAATTCGTTGCGCTCACTTTAGGATTAAGAAAATAGGTTTAGAATGAGCCTAACCCGTTTTTACTTTAACCAGATTTCTGGTTCGAACCACAGCAGGTGAAAATGTCATAACTTTCTCCCAACCAATGTAATTTCTCACGATGAAACCCACCACTCCAAACTCAAGCTCTAGAGACAACATGTCTCAAGGTTGCGATTCAAGTGCGGGTCATATGTAAAGTCCTATAAACTAAATGATATGGCTTATATTGTGGCGACAAAATAAAGGCTTAATGACTTAAAAATGGAGCTAAGACGGACATAACATTAATATTTGGTTAGAAGGCTAAAAAGTCTTAAGTGGCTATCAAATAATTTCCTCTATCATCTTCCTAGTTACATAGTTTGACTTCATTCTCACCTCTAATTCATAATTAAGTGGGTTCTCAACTAGCTTAGATCTCACTTTTTACACACCACGCATTCTTACTAAGTAGAAGCTTACTTATTTTGATTTGTTTGTTAATATTTTTATATACAATCTAGTATTTGCATGCATTCGAGGTGTGTTATGCATTAACTCTAAGGTCTACTATTTTCTATCATCAATTCAAAAAGAGTTCGCTATTGGGGACACTCAACAAACTCTTCACCTAAATCATTCCTTAAACTAATTTTTTTAAGATTTATGAAATTCTTTCAGAACGCGATAAAACACTTAAAATGTGAATGAGGACAACGAGTACCCCACCCCAAAACTAAAAAATTAATCATGTCCCCATGACTCAAAAAGACTCTATAAGTAGAATAAACTAATACACACTACCAAAGGAAAAGGATTAAGGGAACATATCTGAATCGACCCTAGTTTGATCGCTTTCATTATCGCGTCGAAGTTGTGCATTCTTCTTAGTAAAGTTAAATAGATCATACAGTGTGTGTCCATCTTGTCTAAGGTATGTTTCATCATCTCAAACTCTTTCGTCATATGTTCCATGGATTCAATCATATCGTCTTGTTTCTCCTCAAACATTCTTAAACGTTTCATCATATCGTTTTCTTTGACGACCTTTCTCATTCTCATATGAATCCTATCACCTCTCTCTTCCCCAAAGGGCTTATCTAGAACCATACCTATTTTCTCGGCCTCCTTATAAATGTTCCCAATCAACATCATAGTGATGTTCTATCCTGTTTCTAATGAATCATCCTCATCATCCACGCGCAGTACTTTTGGTTTCATACAAATTTTGGGAATTGTGCAAGGAAATTTTAGGTTGCGTTGGGTAATAGGAGATTTCACGAATGCCATCATAGATGACGCGAGCTACATCGATTTCTTTTTTCTTGTGGTTACGCTTTATAAATATAAGTTTCTCTCTTGTCACCTCGGAAATATGAGAGTTGCCAAAGAATGTTGTAATAATGAAACGGAACCATACTCTAGTGATTGGTAGCAAGTTGCTTCTTAATACTTGACCCTGATATCTTTCACCTTCGGGAATGGCTTCTAGACCACGAATCAACAATTGGTTGTACAATGATTTCCACTCGACGTTTTTACTACTAATCGCTTTATGGTATTTGTATGGACCCTTCAAGTTTGGAAATTTGAATATCCCATGATTACGCTCTATTGAGAAAGACACATTCTCTCTTCTTACTTCAATCACGTCTCATTTGCAAAGCACTTCATAAAATTCTCGAATCATGCTAGAAGCATAAACTAGATCTCGTTTTCTCAACGATTTCCATCTAAACATGTCGCATGTCATGGCATAATCTTTGAATTCTCTGTTCATTATGTCTATCGGAAATCCTTTTTCAATACCAAACTTCAAATTAGCTACCCTTTCTCGAATTTGATCTTTCCAACTCACAACTCGTGGGCTTTGTGGCCATCATCTTCTTCCGCATGGGAAGTTATTCTATTACGGTGTCACTAGCAATTGTTTCTTTGACTTTATCCTTCTCCATACATGGCTTGTTTTGTTGTGCCTCACTTGGGTGTGCTTTTTTATTCATGTTCTTCTTAATTTTTCCAACCTTGGGCTTTGAACTCGAATCTGGAATCACAATTTCTTTCTCCAGAGATTCTTCAAGATAATTCTTTGCTTATCCCAAATTATTGTTTATCTTTCGATTAAAGGATAATCATTCAGTTCTTCTAGTCATCTCGAATGACCCCAAAATCAATTGTTCAAAAACATTCAACAACTTTTGATGAAATTTGTGTCTTTTGATTCTTTTGAAGGTAAATTGATATGGATTATGGTGTTTTATGTGATGAGTAAACAAAATCTATAGGTTTGTAAGAGATTTAATGGAGAAAATTTAGCTCTAGGTGAAGAATGTTTTTGATGAAAATAAGCATTTCTTGGTGTTTGGAAGGATTTTTGATATAATTTTGTGTTAGGATTGGTTTAGAGGTAATAATTTATGATATTTTGGTGTTTTGGTGGTGGATTATAGGTATTTATGGAGACAAGGTTTGTCAATATTGTTTCTTTCGTGATAGGACAACATTTATGGTCGCGCCCTAGACAAATGAGGGTCACGCCCTAGCTTAAAATACCACTGTAGCCGAGAGCTGGGAACGGACCAGGGTCGCGTTCAAGACAAATGAGGGTAGCGAAACTCATATCCGCGACCAATTTTTTTTACTTACATCAGCTAGGGTCGCGCCCTAGCAATTAAATTACTATTGCCAAAGACTTTAAGGGACTAGGGTCGCGCCCATGACTAATGAGGATCACAACCCTCATATCGGCGACACACCCTTTTTTTAAGGGTCGCTCCCTAGAGGCTCCTAAAATTTTCGTCTTATTTTCTCAATTTCTCCTTGCCTACACCTCAGAATTATACAAAATTTATACTCGTATTCATTGGAAATTGTGCTCCTGGTCCACCTGACTACTCCGATTTCCATTAGGGCACCATTATTCTCCATTTTTCCGCCCCTTTTTCCCCGGAACCTTGATAAAATTAAACCCGCACATCAAATAACCATCCTACCTTTCTCATTATGCATAATACATACTGGTGGGTCCTGGTGTCTTAGAAAATAGTAAAGATAAAATAGAGGAACCAATAACTGCAAGTGTACAGTTGTCCCAAGTAATATATGATAATCAAGTTCGTTCTCAGGGACGGATTAGGTACAACTCTAGTATTAATCAGATAGTAGTAGTAATTGTTTAACAGAAAAATAAAAGATAAGATTTTTGTTTGGTTTTTATAAATTAAAAGATGCAAGAAAATAAACTACGGAAATAAAATAAAGAAAGTAAAAGATAATTGAAACTTCAGAAGAGAAAGAGTACATGATCCTCGCAAGGGTTTCACCTAACCTATCTAATTCATGCTTTTGTTTAAGGGCTAAACTGGTATTATTGTGCTAGTCAGGACTCTAATATCTCCTAACCCCCTTCAGGGTGGACTTAGGAGCTATCTTACGGTATTACAAACCCCGTCAGGGTGAATATAAGCTATTGTCAGATGAATAATAATTTACCTCATTGGCTGCATGGTTACTTAAACCCGTCAGGGTCAATAACGGATACTATGCGTCTATTATCTAAGTCTGTAATTAAACCCCCCGTCAAGGTGATCCACGCGCCACTATATGGAATAACCTAATTACTATGATCTAAGTTTGATTTATGACCTCAAAATTAGTGATTAAAACAAAATAGTAGTCAACACAAAATACCTAGTCTAATTTAAACAATTAAATCCCAAATTCTGAAAACATAAATTAAACAGAATTGGGTTCAACCCATATAGCGATAATCAAGTACTAGATAAATTAGTTCATAATGGAATTAAAAACTAAAATTAAATTAAAGGAATTCATGTTCAAACACAAAAGATAAATTGATAATTTAAAGGGTAGGATGACTGTTGATGGAAGAACAGGTATCCTCCAGCACTAGTTTTTCCTTGCCTTCTTGCTCTGACTTGAAAACCTTTAGCCTCTTGTGTAATTCTCTGAAGTGTGTGAAAAGAGGAGGCTAAGGGGTGTATTTATAGGTGGTAGCAAGCCCTAGGTCGAATTTACTTGGAGTGGAAGACAAGTCAAAACTCTTTAATTCGTAACCCTAAAATCTAGGAAAGGTAAGATTCTGCTGCTGATTTGTTTTGGTCATATATCATTCAATACTTATCCGTTTGACGCATTCCAATAGTCGAAACCGCTTGTATCGGAAAGCTATTTCCATTGGCGCAGACCATTCTCCCAAATTCCTAGCCAATCTTAAGTTATATGCTCGTCTTTGAAATGTGGCTGGAATTTCAGATTTATTTGGCAGCTTTATCTTTTCCTTCTTTGCATATATCCTTCCTTAATCTTCTTATTTCTATGTATATCTCTTTCCTTTACTTCTTCGACTTGACTTGGTCTCTAATTAATTACCATATATATTTTAAAGCTTCACAATAAATAAATAATTAAACCCCATATGATTTAAAAAATAATAAATCCATAATTCAAGATTAGAAATAGGAAAGTGCACTCTAAAACTAGAAACTCGAGTAAAAATACTTCCTAACACACTAAAATACTCTAAGAGTTTTATTCTCACTTCTCCTCCTTGTAGTGGTCTTTCATGAAATTCAAGAACCTACTAATTTTGCACTAAAAATAATCAAATTAATGCACAAAAGCTCTAAAAATGCAAATAGTCAATTTCCAAGGGGAGAAAGTGTAATATGACGAAATAAGCACAAAGGTCTATGAAATAAGTCAAATATTTATCTAAAAGGATGTCTCCAAAGGGCTAATAATTAGAACAAATAGAGAGACATCAAGACCCCAAACTCAAACTTTTGTCGCCCCGACAAAGTAAAATAAAAACAAAGGATCTTTTAGGTGAATGTAGAAGGTAGAATCTAGTAAATATTCCCAAAGCACAAGTTAAAACAAATCTCATATAGTCTAGTCTAGGAATTAATATACACATACACTTATCATGCAAAATCAAACACAAAATAATATCCATCCAAAATTAATTTCACAATGCTAGAAGGTTACGCTTATTACTTATCTCAAGATGGTGGCTATAGGGTGTTCCTCGATCTTTACTTGCTTTGAACGCTCCACTTAGCATATTCCCTATTAACTCACTATGTATCTAGGAATCAAGAGGTCTTTACGGTTTTAATATCGGCTGAGGGACGGTATGATATGTATATTTGGTAAATTTGAAGTGAGCTTTTGGCTCTCTCCTCACTTACCATCAACAAACTGTCCAAGATCTTGAGTTTACACTCGAATAACGTTCTCACTCAACCCATTTGATGCGCTAATGTAGCGTCCCCAAATTAACCCAATAAGCACTAAAGATGATCACATAAAAATTTCCACTTTGCCGGTCCAAATATATATTTTTCATATGAAATTTCTTTTTTTTCCTCTTTTTTTCTTTTGTATAGCTATGACTCCCTTTTTGATGTTGAGATATCATGCTATTTTTTCATAAATTATTCCTTTTCATAACTTTAGATTTTTAGCTTCTTTTTCATTTACTATTACCCCGACAAAGGGTTACAATGTAATAAATTTGTGAATCATCATCAAAATATAGAACAGAGCATAATTGATAAGCTAAAAAAATCCCAACCCAATGTAAATTCCCATATAGTGGACCCACCACCCCAAAGTCAAGCTCAAGATAGGAAGTCTCAGGATCGTGATTCAAGTGCGGGTCATATGGTCATGCCTAACAATCTAAAGGGATATTGGCTTATAATGTGGCGACAAAAGAAAGGCTTAAAGGCTAATTTTGGCTAAGAATGATATAATTAATTCAGGGATAGAAGGCCAAAATGGATTCAAAGGGCTAACAAAGAACTGCCTCTATCATTTTCCTATTTACACAACTTGCCTCTAGTTCATACCTAAGTGGGTTCTCTACTCATTTAGATCTCACGTTCTATTTTGTCATTATCCTTAAGCACAAGTGTACTTCTTTTGCATTGTTCATTAATTCTTCCTATCAATTACCTCATATATGCATGCAATCAAAGTGCGTTTTACACTAACTCCTAAAGTCAACTATTTCCTATCATAAATTCATGAAAAGCATGCTTGATGGGGGCATTTAAAATACTCTACAGTCAACGCAACCATAAGATAAATTTTATTGAAAGCATGTAAAACACAAAAAATTGGGATGAGACAACGAACCCCACCCCAAACTCAAAAGTGAGTCGTGTCCGCACGACTCGAAAAGGCTCAATAAAGCAATAAAATTAAACTAAACTACCTACCTAGTGCCTACTATCAATTAAGAAGAAGAATTAGAACGGGGTACCTGGGCATAAAGATCCATCATGTCCTCCTTCGAAGAAGAAGAATAATTATCAATATCCATGATCGTAGTTACCTCACCCAATGTTGAATTCATCTTGACAATTTCCTCCCAAAGTGTTATGTTTTGTTTTCTTAGATGATCGACTTGTTGTTGCAACTTGATAGCCCATGGGGGTGTGCAAGAATTATTATGAGAGGAAGAAGAAGAACTTTGATATTGAATTTGTGTCTTTTCTTTAGGCTTTGATGATACCTTCATCCTAGCGGTGAATTTCTTGTGTAGTGGTCGTGCAGGTGCCTCTTCCTTTTGCTTCTCTTCAATAGGCTCATCAAGATTGATGGCCTTTTCAATTGTAGAACCAGGCAAATTTTTGTTCTTCCCTAGGATATAACACTTCCGCTTATAATCCATAGCATTTGTTCTGTTGGTCATGTTTGATTTGACCCCAAACTCAAGTAACACCAAGGATAGAATAAAGTTAAGAAAGATTGGTGTAGCTTGAGTTTCTTGCTTGTATTTGATGAAAGAAGAAGGTTTCTTGATGAATCTTGGAAGAATTCTTGAAAGCTTGATGATCTTGATGGTTTTTTAAGGAGTACTGTGATGAATTTGATGAAGAGCATGTGTTTATGGAGGAAGGAGGAGAGATTATTGTGTTTGTTGTAGAGGTTTAATCAAGCTTCAAGGTCTATTTATAAGGTTGGGAGCTAGAAAATTCGTATGGGGTAGGCTAGGGTTTGCACTTGATAAGGTAAGAAGTGTATAAGGCAACAAACTCTTCAAACCGACCTACTAGCCGGCATACCGGGGATAATGGCCGGCATACTGGTGTTGGACGTCGTTCTTTTTGCAACATTCTACCTCGAACCCGAGTCCATACCCGTGGCCAAGTGTTCATGGGTGCCGGCATGCCGGCGGTGTTCACCGGCATATGCTGGTGCGCTGGTCTTCATAGAATCGCGCTCCGTCAAAATACCCGTGTCGAGTAACCCGTGGGCACGTGTTTTCCATCTCGCCGGCATACTGGAATTCTGGCCGGCATACCGGCGCGACTCGTCAATTTTTCCTACCTCTCGGCAAACAACACGAGCCTTATACCCGTGGGCATGTGTTTATGCTCCACCGGCATGCCGGTGATCTGACTGGCTCGTCGACCAGTGCAGCAGATTTTTCCCTTTTCATTCCTTAGCACCCCAAACTCAATTCCTGCACCATAAACACACTACCTTTCTCATTTCTTTTAAAAGTAGACACTAAGACTCTACTATTACTTAGAATTAAAAACTAGGAATTGAAAAAAATAAAGCAATAAACTAATATACAATGAACTGGCTTTTGTTTAACGGCGTTAAGCTCGACACGTTACCTCTCGCAACTATTCAGTTTCAAGGATGTACATGACCTCCCCAGGATGTGGATCCACCATGCAATTAGTATCCTCGCCTCCATGATAAATTTTCAGACGATGACCATTCACCATAAAGGTGTGGTGTTCAGTTGGATGCTCAATCTCTATAGCTCCATGAGGCGTGACTTTGGTCACAATGTAAGGACCAGACCACTTCGATATCAACTTTCCCGGATAATTACTGAACTTGGAGTTGTATTTCAGGACCTTCTGTCCAACTTAAAATGTCTTTGCACGAATGCGGTTATCATGCCACCTCTTTGTGTTTTCTTTGTAAAGTTTCGCATTTTCATAGGCATGTAATCGAAATTCATAAAGATCATTCAGCTTCATCATACGATTTTCACCGGCCAAAGTAGGATCTAAATTCAACTGCTCTATCGCACAATATGCACCTAATTCAAGTTCAAGAGGTAAGTGACAAGCCTTACCAAAAACCATACGATACGGAGATGCACCAACTGGAGTTTTGAACGCAGTACGATAAGCCCACAAATCATCATCTAGTTTCATAGACCAATCTCTTCGTGTGGGGCCAACAGTCTTTTCCAGAATAGATTTGACCTCTCGATTAGAGACCTCAGCTTGACCATTGGCTTGTGGATGATACGCGGTAGATACACGATGTCTCACACCATACTTCTCTAGAACTGTCTTCTGATATTTGTTCACAAAGTGTGTACCTCCATCACTGATAATAACTCTAGGTGTACCATGTGTAGTGAAGATGTGTGATTTTAAGAATTTAATCACTACTCACGAATCATTAGTTGGTAGAGCCACAACCTCTACCCATTTGGACACGTAATCAACAGCTAAGAGGATGTATTCATTTCCATTAGATGGTACGAAAGGACCCATGAAATCAATACCCCATACATCAAATATCTCAACTTCAAGAACATTATTACGTGGCATCTCATCCCTCTTGGATATATTTCCAGTAAACTGGCATCTTTGACATTTCTGAACATACTCATGGCAATCCTTATGTAAAGTAGGCCAATGGAAACCGGATTGTAGTACCTTAGAAGCTGTGCGGTCACCTTTGAAGTGTCCTCCATATGGCGAATCATGACAACTCGCAACCACTGCCCAAACATCTATCTCTGGTATGCATCTTCTCACCATTTGATCACTACACACTTTGTAGGGGAAGGGATCCTCCCAAAAGAACTGTTTAGCACGATGACTCAATCTTTTCTTGTCTTGTGATGTAGCTCCTTCAGGAAACTTACCAATCACAATGAGATTTGCAATGTATGCATACCAATGAGTACCATCATATATAGCAAATAAAATTTCATCAGGAAACTCTTCTCGAACCAACTCAGGATCATTATTAAGCTCTGAACCTTCAAGACGTGACAAATGATATGCAACCTGATTATCACAGCCCTTTCGATCTTGGATTTATAAGTAAAACTCTTGTAAAACAACAAATAATTTACTTGTTGTTGTAAGGCACACAATAAAACAACAAATGTTTAAGTCATGGATTGCAACTATTTAGTAGACTTTATGGATGCACATCAATAAGTCTAAGTGTGAAATCTATTTGGTGGTTTCAATACTAACATAAAAGAGGATATATGTGCAATATTAGGTGTTAACAAGGTTGTCTACCAAGTAATATTTTTACGAGTGCCTTTTATGCACAAAAAGATGGAAAAGTTGGATGTGATCTAGTCGTTAGCAAATTAAATTGAGCGTTGGGTTTAAATTTACTTGTATTTGCTAGTAGATTAGAACTCATAAAAACTACTCTTATTAGCAAAATCTTATTTTGGTTTAACTCCTTGTCTTTAATCTACCTGTTAAGTGATTATAAGATTAACGAAATATAGTAATCTTTATTTGTAAATGTTATTTGGAGAGTTCTCACGGTGCTAAAGTGTCCTGGAAAAATATGTGTAAAAGTTAGTAAGAAAGTGGTATAGTAATACCTAATCTATTACACATTAATAATATCTATCTTCTAAGGATTTTATGGAGAGTGTAAATAAGATTTGAGTAGATGGGCATGATAAAATCTTATTTCAAATAGCTTATTATGAAATTTGAAACATTGCCTAAACCAATCATGGCTTCGAAAATAAAAAATTTTAGATTAGGTATTTAGCTCACAATTATACACTCATACTATGCACAATGGATATCATACTTACTTGATTTGGGACAACTAGATTAATGGTTAAGATATCAATGAGATACTAAGTACATATGTGAGAAGAAAAAGTACTAATTTGAACGACTATGGAATCTTGCATCATAAATTAATTATGGACTTAGCCCCTATACTAGAAATAATTGGAATATTATTGGATTCCTAGCTACCTATCTCATCTGAAGATGATTCATTCGTTAAAATGGAAATAATCAATCAAATGAAAATTCTCAGCTGCTTTTACTTTGTAAGCCATTATCTATAGTTTAGCATAAGGTAATATTGCCAATAAATTCTTTTTATTATTGATTAGCTTGTCTGGATAGACTAACAACTAAATATAGAATAATATCTTGGGGGATTCAAGTATATACTTTGTGCATCTTTTGTCGCAGTGAAGCTGAAACAAGTGATCAGTTGTTTGCCACTCTATCTTTTTCAAATAAAGTCCTTTATAAATTCATGATTAAATGCATGATTAGTGGCATCACTTTTAATTGGAATACTTTGCTTGATCTTATATTATTTCTACTGAACAAGCTAAGTCATGGATTTGTTTATCAGAAATTGGTGGAATGGTTTTGTGCATATATTTTGACATGAAAGAAATTGTATGACTCATAGCCAAAAAGAAATGATTCGAGAGTAAATTTAAGATAATATTGAACTATACATGATGTTGATAATAGGGGGTATGAAGTGCTTCAGTAATAGTTCTAAGCAAAAATACAACAATTTTTGTATCAATTTAGTAACTTTATTTAGTTGTTGATGAGTTATAAAGTTATTTAGTAGTTGTTAGTAATAATATTAAATATATATATATATATATATATATATATATATGTCATCCTTATTTTTACTTCACCCTTATATCACCTCCTTTGTGGAGGTTATAAACACCAATCACGTTGTTTTTTTTTTTGGAAAAAATCATGACGTTTTCTCTCCTAATTAATTATTTTATCCTTTATTTTATTTATTGTCATATTGGGTGACACATGGGAGGTGAGATAAGGGTGAAGTAAACATGGGTGTCATATATCAAGGCTCTTATTTAAATTACTTTGAGTAAATGTACTTTATCTTTTTGTCAAAATACAAATTAAAATTAAATATAAGATTCATTACAAAGATGTTTTAGGAAACTATAAACAAAAAACTGATATGTCATTTCAGTTTGAAATGTCGATATTCTTCCTAGTATATTTGGCCAGGGCATCTGCAATGTCATTAAAGTTTCTACTAATATATGATATCTTCCAAAAAAGGAATTTCTTCAGCCAACTCCAAATCTCTGTAACAAATCAACTACATTTACTCAGAGATTTAAGTAAATGTGGTTGATTTGTTATCTTTGCTTAAGTAGTCCTCAGTCGAAGGCAATTCTACTTATGTAAAAACATTTTGAGTTTCAATATTAACACAAATTATCTAAAAAAAGAGTCATGGATCCTCCGAATCTGAAATTAACATATGAGATAGTATATTGTTAAATAATATGATACTAAAATAATCTGCTAAAGTTATTATAATAATATAAAATTTGATATTAATTTTAAGTTTTTAATTTTTATTATTTTTTCTAATGGTTTACCAAAAATATTTTCATTTAACAGTAGTTACGTATTTGCATTTATTAAATAATTAGACGCTTATTCAGATTATATAAAGCAAGGATGATATACTTGATTCATTAAAAACATGAAAAAGGTACATTTAGGTATCGCAATGGTACTTTGAATAAATTAATAATATTTGTTTGACAAAGCACCTCTACAACTCAGGCAAGTGTTCCAAATGTGATACGGATCTTGTTATATTAAATGAGAATTTTATTAGTTTTATAATTTTTCACCGTCCTTAAAATGATGGAATACCTATTTAAACAATATGAAATACTATAAAAGAATTTTAATTAAGATGTAAATAGTAGGTAGTAAAGTTATGATAGAGTTTAGGTAAAAATAATATCGACATATAAACTTGGTAAAACTTTATCGCAACATGAAGAACGAGAGTTTGAAAAATTATTTCTGAATGACACTAAAGAAATGTCAGGTTTTTACAAGTTATGTATAAAAACATTAGTATCTCCCATACAATATATAATTATTATACTTTTTTGGTAAAAACGGTGTATTAAAAGTAAGAGGGTGGGGTATACAGTTTTAACTAATACATGATCGGTCACAAAGGTCTCCAAAGGATTTGATCAAATCGAAGATATGAACCGATGACCAATTATCTTGTACATAATTGAATCTGAAACTTCTAGCTAGAATGTTAGCCCCTCTACATTTATAGATCTAGAAACCTGTCTAAAATAAATAAAAGGTCTAAAACCAATAAAATCTTTAATTATATATAAAATATATAATTATTGGGCAATCATTTCTCAAGAAATCCTCTACAATTAGATCATTGGCCATGCCATTTCATCACAAATGTTCACTTAAATCAATCTGTTTGTGGTGAAATACCATGGCCACGATCACATTGTAAACATTTGTATATTGTAGCTACTTTTTTTCGAAAGATATCTTACTTATTTTGAAAACAATCTGCCTTGATAAATTATGAGAGCTAAAGAGATATGTGTATTTTGACTAGATAGAGGAGAAGAGAGATTGATATGTGTATTTTAAAAATGAATATGATTGCTTGTTTTATAGTATTAGATAAGGACTGAAGTGTTGTAAATAATTAAAAGTTGGGGATCAAAATATAAATAATTGGTAAATTATACCAAAATTATTTTAATATATAATTATACTTAAAATTTGTAAATAGTTTTTTATTTCAAACAATTTATTAAGAAGATACGATTTAACAATATTAAGAATTTTGCCAGCAATAAGAGATTAAAAGATTGAACTACATGCAATTGAAGATATTTCGATACTCCCGTGATATCATTTTGAAATTTTACCCCAATGGGAATACGGTAGTACAACATAGTACATGCAATTTTATTTCAAATTTTTAAGAAGTACAATATGTATAATATGTACAATATGTTAAAGATGAAACAAACCTTATTGTAGGGTAGTTGAAAACTGAATAGATCGAGCTAGTCAATATTCCTAAAATATTTGATACACTCGAATTAAATATGATTTTGTATTCTACAACTATATATTTAGTATGTTTGATATCCAATCAAATGATATATACATATTCAAATTGATGAGAAGTGTAAATAGAGCGGCTGGGATTGCATTAGATAAAATAGTCTCACCCCTCAAGTGGTCTAGATTATTCAGCGTGTTTATTCCTTGAATCTTTCAATTATTCTATGAAATACATTAATTATATCTCAATTTTCCATATATATCTTAAATATATCAATTATCAAATACAAAGCTCTCAATTATTTATAAATTATCCCATTATTTTATTGCATATTTTAATATTAGTGACCTCAGTGATGGTTATTTTGTTTGATACATGGGTGGTCGGGGACAACTCAAGTGCCCCATGACTAATCCCACAAATAGTATTCACGCTTCAACATGCATATAACCATGTTCAGAGAGGGATTCGAACCCTGTACCTCTTACTTTATACACTTTAAGGGCTAAAGAAATAGCAAGTATATGGCAAGTTGACCTCAATGATGGGTTTGACCTTATGGGTGCGTGTGTGTGTGTGTATATATATATATATATATATATATATATATGTAAGACTAATTGATAGTCCAATTTACCTCTCAATTGTGTCATTTCCAAATTTTTGAGGGTGTATTGTTAGTTATATGAATTGGCGTTATGATAACATGCCACATACCTTATTTTGGTGATACACTCTAGAGGATTGGTTAAAAGCCTTAGCCATCAAGAATGAATAAATTTTAGGTATACATCCTTACAAACCATCAATCTTCGGTCTTATGAAACTCATTATAAACAATATCATGAGACACTAATGATTCCTAAATTCCTATAAGTGTCTTAACACGTCGACAAAATAGTGAACTACTAGGTATATTGGTGATCGTAAAGTTCCTTGTGGTCTACAAGTACAAATTTAACTTTGACTCTCTATTTATTCAAGTTCATGGGGGCTATCTCTAATTTGAAGAAAGGGTCTCCTCCCAAAGGAAAATTAATTTTATAAACAATTTTATGAGATACTACCAATTTCTAATCGACTATAAGTATGACGACTCACTGATAAAATGGTGAATTACCAGGTATATTGGTGTTCGTAAAATTCCTTGTGGACTACAAATGTAACTTTGCCTCTTTATTTTTTTAAGGTAAGAGGGGTCATTCTATGATTTCGAATGTCTATATCCTGATATGATGGTCATCTTAATCTTCAAGAAATCCTAATCAGATAGGTTTCATAAATGAATAATGCATATAATTTTCCTCTTTGGGAACAAGGGTATTTATAATAAAAAATGTAACCCCCATAGATGCTACTTGGAGTTCCACCAAAGGTATTTACCATTGGGACCTTCTAAGTGACTTTGAATAGTAGGAGTAGTTGGATTTTTCATAAATATGAGTCGAGGATATATATGGTCGATGGGTGTAATAGTCATGTGGACTCTTCGGACATGCTCCTAAGCGCTTAGGAACTAGACCATTATTGGTCGGGAACATTCTTGGTTTACCAATTACCCCCTTAAAATTTAATATTATGCATCAAATTTATGTGAGATAAACATGAGGTTCAGATTGTCTAATAATTCACATTGATTCCGATCAAAGGATGCGACTATGCGGTATAACACCCCAAGACTCAAGTTTGTTTTTGTCTAAGTGCTACATGTTTAAGCATAATAAACATAGTATTATGTAAGCCATTAAAAACCAAAGTCATGATGATGTGGCGTACTATGAATGGGTGACGTTTGTTTAGGGGTGTGTAAGGTAGGACTGCTCAAGGGAACCCAGCAACCTCATAAACCATATAAGAAGACCTTAGCTGGCTCTAGAAAAACTAAAACCCACACACTCGATGGCCCAATAGGGTCCAAAAACTATTTTTTTGGGTTTGGGCCGGTCCACGGTTTGGGACTAGCCAAACCAACAGGTATCCCAACCCACAGCTCTTGAAATTTTTACCCCTTGAGTTTCGGTTGATAAAGTGTTATTTCGGTTAGGAAAGGTGTAAGGATGATGATGTTCTATGTGGGTATGATGAACTGTTGCTTGGATGATATGAGTTTAAGGAATTTTAGAAGAAGTTTTGAAATTTTTGGTTTTGATTCTTGGATTCTAGGTGCTTTGGATTGAAATGGGTGTTTGAATATTGTTTGTAGGAGTATCGGGAAGGATTACGATATAAATGTATGGTTATTTGGTGGTCTTTTGATGTGCGGTAGAGGTTTGGTGAAGCTTTCATGTAGTTTGGGTGTTTTGGGGAAGAACGGGGCTTAAGGTTTGTGATATAAAGGTGACCTCCTTGTAGGTCAATGATGTATCCTCATTTGTGATAGATTTATATTAGGATGAGACATCATTTTTAGTGATTTAGAAGTCATAATAGTCGATTTTCTTGAGAAATAGTGCACTTTCCTATTTTGAGTTTTGATTTAGTAAAATAATATTTTTAGAGCATATTGGGTTTAATTATTTATTTAGTGTGAAGCTTTAAAGATAATTATGGAGATTAATTAGAGTCCAAGTCAAAGACTACAAAATATGGAAAAAGATAAGCATGGTAATTGGAGATAAAGGAAAGAAAAACTAAAATCATGGAAAAGGAAAAGTTGCCTTAATCTGAATTTCTGCAGCTACGCCTAAAGAAGTGGTGATAACTCCAAAACCAAGCCGATTTTGGAAGATTCCTTTCATAGGGACGTAGATAATTCTGTGAGGATTCTTTTGGTATCTTATGGAGCACAAACCGACCAATAACGAATAAGATATGATCAAAACAAGTCAGCAGTAATTATCTTTATTTCCATACGAATTTGAGTTGGGCTTGGAGTCCATTACTTAACCTCTCCTTCAAGAAAACGAATTAGGTCTTCTAAACACCTATAAATACACCCTTATATCACTTGTAAATCGTCCTTGCCTCATAGTAATTAGTTCTTAAGGTTTTATTCTTCCAGTTTATTGTAGAGAGCAAGATGATGTCTTTTGTAATTTCTTTTAATTTATTTCCTTCATGTATGAACTAAACTCCCCAGAGCTTGGGTTTTGCATCATGTATAAACTATGAATTCTAATTCTTCTATCTAAGTTTATTTGGGAATTACATGTTTTAATCTGATATTAGCTTCTTACCTTTATATTTGTTTATGTGTTTTGATTTATTGCCTGTCCTAGAACTGATCACTTTAGGATTTTCTTAATAGTAATTAGATGGTCACCTTAACTGGGTGTCTAATTATTGAAACACCACATAACGTCTAGTGTTGATATTAGTCCTGACAAAACCGATTCTAACTAGATAGTCATTAGGGTATAATTTAACCACTATCACCATGTATGGAAATTGATTGCTTAGGGCCCTAGTGGCGTAGGATAACCCTATTTGAACCAGCCTCGTGGTGTGTCTGTAGCCCCCTTAGTCGCTCTCAAGGTCTAAGGAATGGGAATTTAGAATCCTGACTAAGTATACAAGAGCTAATATTCTCCCTTATGAACTAGATCTAATAGAAAGAATTAGAAGGATTAGTGCATACTAGCAAAACCTAAGCTATATTTCTCATCTCATATTCTTCGTATTTTATTTTATTGTCTTTATTTTCTTAGTTTAATTCTTAATTTCGAAATTCTATTTCTTTTATTTTCTGTCTTTAATTAATTATTGCTTACTCGTTATTGTTACCTATTCGTATGACACACTTAAGTCCCTGAGAACGAACTTAACTTACAAACTAAAACTTGCATACGTCTTGTAATACTTGCAGTATTGTGCCTGTCTAGGGTGAGAGTGCGTAGTTTTCTAGACTTTAATTATCTTATTTTAATCACACCCTTGGCGACACCAAGTTTTTGGCGTCGCTGCCGGGGACTTGTGTCTCGTTAGCGTTTGGGTTATCTATTTCGAGTAGTAGTTTTTAATTAGTTTTTATTTTTTTAGTATTTAGTATTTGTTTTTCCGGATTTACGCTTGTGGTTTGCTTTAGTCTTTTTCAGGTTTCACAGTGTTTAATTTTTGGCCTCCGTTATCGGAGTCTGAGAGGAGCTTCAGACCTTATAACAAACGTGTTCGTGAGGATAGATCCTTAAAAAGAGCTATAGCAGCCGTACAAGATCTGTTAAATCCACCACTTGGAGTCCCACCTGGAGGAAATCCACCAGGAGGACCACCACTTGTCCCACCTGGATGACAACAACAGGGACAACAACATCCACTAGGACGATGTAATGGGCAGAATAATCGAAATCGAGTAGAACAAGACCTCCCTGGTCTTCATGTGCCGTTTCATGTTCAACCAATAGGTTACCGTCCTCCAGAGATCCAGAATATTAAATTTGACCCGATCCGGGTATGCTCAGTCAATTTCAAAGTCATGGACTCTACAGTGGTACACCAGTACAAGATCCGGTAAGATCGATTCAGAAGTTTATGCAGATTTGTGATGCCTATGTTACTCCAGGCATTACACGCGAGCAACTGTATTGTCATATGTTTTTGTTCTTTTTAACCGGTAGAGATAGCGAATGGCTAGATAGACAACCACCAGGAACAATTAATTCATGGACAGAACTTCAAGCCGCATTCTTTAACCGTTTTTATCCGAAGAGCATGAGACTCAAAGATCTAAGCGAGCTTGCAAGGTTTTGTCAAGAAGATGGAGAAACAGTAGGAGAATCATGGACAAGGTTTCAACATAAATTAGCTAGATGTCCGCTCCATGGTTGTGCCCCCGCTCTACAACTTGCTATATTCTATGAAGGTCTTAATGATAAAGGTAGAGAGAAGGTGGATAACATTGGAAACGGTAATTTTGTGTCCATGAATCATAATGAAGCATCCGAGGTCTTGGAAAATATTATTGAACAAGAAAGGAGTTGGCCTTCTACGCGAGCTCCTGTAGCAAAGACCCGAGGAACGCTTCGTTTAGATACAAAAACTGCGAACTCAGCTCAAATATCCGCATTAGAAAATTAAATCAAAGAGCTGAAGGTAGAGATGCAAAAGAATTTAGCCGCAGCAAACGTAGTACAAGAAGCACAAGGTTGTCAACAATGTGGGGTTAATAATCATACATGGGAAGAGTGCGAAACAAATCCACAATCTGTTTACTTCTTATCCAACCGAGGAGGCTATCAATGGGGTAACCGTAATCATCCGGGTATGCAGTATTCAAATCCACAGGGGGCCGCTAATCCTGGTCATTATCAACCACGCCCCCAGAACAACTTTTTCCAACCAAGAGGTCAGAATCAAAATCAACATCGAAATAGACCTGCTCCCCCTCAACAACCTGTTCAAGATGCCTATACCGATGCGTTAGATCAGAAAGCTTTACCTCAGTATCCTCAAGAGGGATCTATGGACAATCAACAAGTAATAAAAATTTTGGACCGTTTGACCACGAATATGAACACTCAGGAAGAGAAGTTATGAGGACAAGATGCCGCAATTCAGATTTTAGGTACTCAAGTAGAACAATTAAACAAAGTTCTAACAAATTTAATGGAACATACAGAATTGAAGGCTATCGAAGGAGGCGATGACAATGTTGGGTTCGAAGCTTGTAAGGCTATTTGCCTTGAAATTGAAGAAGAAAAGAAGGAAGTACCACATGCTGCTGTTAGTGCCGTGGAAGTTCCGAGTACCGAAGAAGAACCAACCAAGTCTAGCCCCGTGGAATCTGACTGTTCTGAGGTTTATGTGGAGGACGATTCAGAAAGAGCCGAATTTATACAGCTTCTGAAGGCTATGCAAGAGGAAATTCGATCGGTTATGGATTATCAAGCTGAGCTGGCTAAAGAGAAAGAGAAAGAAGCCTCAAATGAGGAATCAAGAGATGAAGTTGAAGTTGCACCTGTTGTGAAAGAAGAGAAAGAAGAAGAGAAGGTGGAACCGCCACCTGTTGTTCAACCAGTGTCACCTACTATTCCTGATACAAATCCTAAGGATGACACTGAACTCAAGACATTTGTAGAGGCATATACACCTGAAAATATTGATGTCTCCCTATTTGTTCTAATTATTAGCCCTTTGGAGACATCCTTTTAGGTGAATAAATGACTTATTTGATAGACTTTTAGGCTTAATTGATCATATTGCACTTTCTCCCCTTGGAAATTAACTATTTACAGAATCTGAGCTTTTGTGCGTTAATTTGACTATTTTTAATGCAAAGTTAATTGGTTCTTGAATTTCATGAAAGACCAATCCAAGGAGAAGAAGTGAGAATAAAGTCTTAGTGTATTTTAGAGTGTTAGGAAATGATTTTTACTCGAGTTTCTATTTTTAGAGTACACTTTCCTATTTCTATTTCTTGATTTCTTGATTTATTCTTTTTAAGCATATGCGGTTTAATTATTTATTTAATGTGAAGCTTTAAAAGATAAATGGTAATTACTTAGAGACCAAGTCAAGATAAAGATGAAAGGAAAGAAGATTTACATGGAAACAATAAGATTTAGGAAAGATTTATTCAAAGAAGGAAAAGATAAAGCTGCCTTGTGAATCTGAAATTCCAGCCACGTTTTAGAGATTAATTCATAATTAAAGATTGGCTAGGATTCTGGACGAGTGGTCTGCACCAATAGAAAGCTCTTTCCCAAGACAAGCAGTTTCATATATTGGAACTTCTCAAACGGATAAGTATTGAAAAAGATATGACCAAATCAAATCAGCAGAAGAATCTTACCTTTTCTAGAATTTAGAGCTACGAATTTAAGAGTCCTTGACTTGTCTTCCACTCCAAGTAATTCGACCTAGGGCTTGCTAACACCTATAAATACACCCCTTAGACCTCATAATTCAGTACCTCTCAATTATTCTTCAATATATACATCTTTAGAGAGAGAGTCAGAACCACCTCTCATAATTCATTCAATATATACATCTTAAGAGAGAGAGTCAGAGACTTCAAGAGCAAGAAGGCAAAGGAGGAGTTAGAGCTGGAGGAATTCTGTTCTTCCATCAACAGTCATCTAATCCTTAGGTTATATATTTCTTTTCTGTAATTAAATATGATGTCTTTCTATTTAATTTCAGTCTTTAAATTTATCATGAGCTTAACTTTTATTTACTTGAGAATCGCAATAAAGGGATGAACCCTAATTAATTTAATCTTTGTTTTGAATTTGGGATTGTTTAGATTTAAATTGAATTAGGTCTTAGATATTGGATATTAATTTGTTCTTAATCACTATTTCTTTTCCGTACAACTAGAAATAGATTTTAGTATTTAGGCTATTCACTTTAGTGGCGAAGTGATCATCCGACAGGGGGGGTTTGAATACAGATCTAGGTAATACCCGTGTAATGTCCGTTATTGACCGACAGGCTTAACTAGTTACATAGCCAAAGAGGTAAAATCATATCATCCGAAGAGGCATATTCGACCATACAGATGTTTATGATACTTTAGGATAGCTTCTAGGTCCACCCGACAGGGGGCTAAGAGATATTAGAGTCCCGACTAGTATACTAATACCAATTCTACCCTTAAACATAGCATAGGTTATATTAATTAGGAGGATTCCTTGCGAGACTCAAGTATATCTCTTATCTGAAGTCATTCTTCTATTTTCTTTTATTTATTTCAATTTGGTCTTTATTTATTTGCATCTTAGTTTTAAGAAAACCAAACAAAAATCTATTATTTACTTTTCTGTCAAGCAATTATTTCTACTATCTGATTAATACTGGAGTTGAACCTAATCCGTCCCTGAGAACGAACTCGATTTATCGAATATTACTTGGACAACCGTACACTTGCGGTAATTGTGGTTCCTTTATTTTTGCACTTAATTTTATAACACACCAGGACCCACCAAGTTTTTGGCGCCGCTGCCAGGGACGGTAGCGTGTGACCCCGGTGTTAATCTTTTAGTAGTTTAATTGTTAGTTTAGTTTTAGTTTTATTTTTCAGTTTTACGCTTTGGGTTGTCTTTCTTTCTCAGGTTTACAGGTTTTGGTTTATGCGTGAAGATATCGTGATTCTTGCAAATCCCGAAAAGCTAGTTCGAGAAGCAAATAAAAGAAAGAGAGAAGCTAAAGCAAAAGAGTTAGAGGAGCAATTAGCAAGAGAAACAATGGCTGAAAACCAAGTTGGAAATCAACAACTCAACCCTCCTGCTGCTCCCCCAGCTCAAAACAATGATCCGTGGTTCATCAATGGCCCTGAAGAAGCTCCGTTTCGAGCTCCTGCCCTCGGAATTGGCCCTGCAAATATTAATGTCGAGAGATTCAGACCCGATCCTGGTATGTTATCTCTGTTTCGAAGTTATGGCAATTTCCGAGGAGCACCTACCGAAGATCCAATCCGTGCTGTACAGAAGTTCATGCAAATTTGCGATTCTTATACTACGCAAGGAGTAACTAAAGATCAAATGTATTTTGCTCATTTTAGATACTTCGTTATTGATGGAGCAAGTGAGTGGCATGATTCTCAAGAACCCGGAACAATTACAACATGGGACGCATTACAAACCGCGTTCTTCGATAGATACTACCCAGCGAACATGAGATTAGATGCACAAGTTGAAATAACGTCATTCAAACAAGAGGAAGACGAGACTTTGGGTAGAAGTTGGAAGAGATTTCAGATTTGCTTAAGGAGAGTCCCTGATCATGGCCTCACAGAAATTCAACAGATGAAGATATTTTACCGAGGACTTGATGGCTCTTCGAAAAAGGATCTAGACTTACTTTGTGGTGGTGCATTTCTACGGGTACAACCAGTTCATGCTATGATTATTTTGAATAGAACTGTAACGAATGAACTAGGTTGGAACACCGTAAGAACACCTGTCCGAGGTTGAAATATTGCACTGATTGAAGAAAAATTCACCGCCATGGAAAGCAAACTCGAACAACAACTGAAACAGCTCACTTTAGCTGTTACAAAGAGTGTTGCTGGTAGAAGAGCAGAAGTTAATGTCACACAAGAAATTTATGGGTGTTCTAACTGCGGTACAGAAGATCATGATTGGGAGACCTGTCAAAACAATCCAGAATCCGTAATGTTCGTGTTCAACCGAGGAAATTATAACTCAAGTGGTCAAGGTTATCAACCAAACAGAAACCATCAGGGTTTCCAATATTCGAACCCATATGGGGCCGCTAATCCACAACATGCATATCAACCGCGTCCCCAAGGCAATAACTATCAACCAAGACCACAAAACAACTATCAAGGTGGACAAGCTTACGGAAATCAAGCTCAGAGACAACCTCCGCAAGATGCTTATACCAACACCATGAATCAGAAAGACCTACTTGCTCATCCTCAAGAAGGCGCATTAGATATTCAACAAACCTTGACGACACTAATCAACATTCAACAAACTACGGCCACAACACTTAAATTGATGGAAACTCAGATAGCTCAGATGGCAAAGCAGTTAAATCAGCGTCCACAGGGACATTTACGAAGCGATACTGAAGAACCTAAACCATATGAAGAATGTAACGCGATCTCTCTTAGAAGTGGTAAGAATCTTCCACCCCCACCTTTTCCCGTTATGAAAGAAAAAGAAACAACTGTGAAAGAGAAACCGGTAAAAGATGTGGAAGAGAAAGAAGATGAACCTGAAATAATTGAAGTGGAGAAGATTCCGGAAAAGCAAAAATCCAAGGAGTTTATCGAAACCAGTCCTACTCCACCATTCCCTTCAAGAGTTCAGAAGAAAGGAGATACTGCGGAATACCAGAGATTTATGACTATGGTGAGTAAGCTCAACATTAATATACCTTTCTTAGAAGCTATCAAAGGTGTACCGAAATACATGAAATTCTTGAAAAGAGCTATCACCAGCAAGCGTCAGTATCTTGAGAATGAAATGGTGGGTTTGCCAGAAGAGTGTAGTGCCATCTGCCAAAGCAAGTTGCCACCCAAATTACTTGATCCTGGAAGTTTTACGATCCCGATTTCCATTGGTGCTAAGTGGCAAGGGAAAGCTTTGTGTGATTTGGGAGCAAGTATTAATCTCATGCCCAAATCCGTGTTTGAAAAGTTGAAGATAGGAAACGCAAAACCCACTTCTATGGTTTTGCAAATGGCTGACAGATCCCTCGTACATCCAGAGGGAAGACTAGAAGATGTCCTCGTCAAGGATGGTACATTAATCTTTCCTGTTGATTTTGTTATACTTGATTACGACGCAGATAGGAATGTCCCCATTATTTTGGGAAGACCATTCCTAGCCACGGGGCGTACCTTGATTGATGTAGAAAACAGTGAAATGATTATGCGTATCCAAGACGAATAGGTGAAATTTAACATGTTTAAGCCAATGAAGTTTCCGGATCCCAAGGAGGATTGCTTCCGGATTGATGTGATTGAACAAACAGACAAGGAGCCAACTAAGGTTGTGGAAACCTTAGGAATGGAGGAAAGAGAGCTCAGAAAGAAACCACCTAATAAAAATCCTCCATATCCTAAGAAAAATCCACACCTTGACCATGCGAAGAAGAAAGAAAAAGGGCGTAATATGAAGGTTCCCAAAGAACCTAAGAAAGAGAGAAAGAAAAGGTGGTTCAAATTAGGCGAAGAGGTGGCATTGAAGAAGCCTGATTCTCCTCCGAAAACGCGCGAAGCCAAGAGTTCTTGGCAAGGACCGTTCATGGTCACAGAGGTTATTTCAAATCAACTGGTGGTGATAAAAGCTATGGGATGCAAATTCCGTGTAGCAAACACTGATAACCTCACTCACTGCTGGGGAGGTTATGTGTAAAAATGATTCGAGAGGTAACCCGTCGAGCTTAACGACGTTAAACAAAAGCCAATTCATTGTATATTAGTTTATTGCTTTATGTTTTTCAATTCCTAGTGTATATTTCTAAGTTAGTGTCAAGTTTTAGTGTCTACTTTTAAAAGAAATGAGAAAGGTAGTGTGTTAATGGTGCAGGAATTGAGTTTGGGGTGCTAGGAAACAAAGGAAAATTTCTGGAAAAACCCGTACCATGGGTTTATTACCGAGAGAAGAAATTTTTTGATGGGAAAAACCCGTACCACGGGTACGGTACCACGGGTTTATTACCGAGAGAAGAAATTTTTGAGCTGATGAGACCGGTGCACCGCGGCACAGGTGCGGTACACCGCGGCACAGGTGCTGTACACCGCAAGAAGCAAAAACCCGTACCACGGGTATGGTACCATGGGTTTTTTCACGGGAACGCTATTGGATCAGGGGCAAAAACCCGTGCCACGGGTATGAAGCTCGGGTTTATGGCCGAGAGAAGAAATTTTTCATCGATGCGCGGTCCGGTATACCGCACCTTTCCTCCGGTATACCGCAGCTATGGCGGTTTTGAAGAGTTTGTTACCTAATACAACTCTTACCTTGTCAAGATCAAACCCTAGCCTCTTCCATACGAATTTTCCAGCTCCCAACCTTATAAAAACACCTTGAAGCTTGATTAAACCTCCACAACAAACACAATAACATCACAAATTCTCTCCTCCATCCTCTTCATCAAATTCATCACAAAACACCATTAAACACAACCAAGATCATCAAGCTTCCAAGAATTCGTCCAAGATTCATCAAGAACTACCTTCCTTCATCTAGTCCAAGCAAGAAACTCAAGCTACACCAAGTTCTCTTAATTTTATTCTATCCTTGGTATAACTTGAGTTTGGGGTCAATTCAACCATGACAAACAGAACAGATGCTATGGATTATAAGAGGAAGTGTTGCATCCTAGGGATGAACAAGAATTTGCCTGGTTCCACAATTGAAAAGGCCATCAATCTTGATGAGCCTACTGAAAAACATGAAGAAAAGGCACCTGCACCACCAGTACACAAGAAATTCATAGCTAGGATGAAGGTACAATCAAAGCCTAAAGAAAAGACACCAATCCAAGATCAAGGTTCTTCTTCCTCTTCTCTGAATGATTCTTACACACCCCCATGGGTTATCAAACATCAACAACAAATCGATCATCTAAGAAAACAAGTCATAGCACTTTGGGAGGAAATTGCCAAGATGAATTCAACAAGGGACAAGGTAACTTTGAACATGGATATTGATAATTATTCTTCCCCTTCGGAGGAGGACACAATGAATCTTTACGGCCAGGTACCCCGTTCTAATTCTTCTTCTTAATTGATGGTAGGCACTAGTTAGGTAGTTTAGTTTAATTTTATTGCTTTATTGAGTCTTTTTCGAGTCGTGGGGACACGACTTACTCTTGAGTTTGGGGTGGGGTTCGTTGCCTCATCCCAATTTTTTTTGTGTTTTACATGCTTTCAATAAAATTAATCTTAGGGTTGCGTTGACTATAGAGAATTTTAAATTCCCCCATCAAGCATGCTTTTTGTGAATTAATGATAGAAAATAGTTGACTTTAGGAGTTAGTATGAAGCTGAACTTTGATTGCATGCAAATATGAGATAATTGACAGGAAAAATTAATGAACAACGCAAAAGAAGTAAACTTGTGCTTAAGGATAATGGGTGGTGTGTAGAACGTGAGATCTAAATGAGTAGAGAACCCACTTAGGTATGAACTAGAGGCAAGTTGTGTAAATAGGAAGATGATAGAGGCAGTTCTTTGTTAGCCCTTTGAATCCTTTTTGGCCTTCTATCCCTGAATTAATTTTATCCTTCTTAGCCAAATTTTTAGCCTTTAAGCCTTTCTTTTGTCGCCACATTATAAGCCAATATCCCTTTAGATTGTTAGGCATGACCACATGACCCGAACTTGAATCACGATCCTGAGACTTCCTGTCTTGAGCTTGAGTTTGGGGTGGTGGGTTCACTATATGGGAATTTACATTGGGTTGGGATTTTTGAGCTTATCAATTGTGCTTTGTGCTATACATGATGATGATTCACAGGTTTATTATATTGTAACCCTTTGCCGGGGTAATAGTGAATGGAAAAGAAGCTACGAGCTCAAGTTATGAATAGGCATAACTCTGAAAAAATAGCGTGATATGTCAACATTAAAAAGAGAGTCATAGCTAAAAGAAAAATTGAATGAGTTGAAAAGAAAATATATTCGGACCGGCAAAGTGGAAATTTTTAAGTGAATCATCCTTAGTGCTTATTGGGTTAATTTGGGGACGCTAATTAAGCGCATCAATTGGGTTGAGTGAGAACGTTATTCGAGTGTATACTCAAGCTCTTGGGCAGTTTGTTGATGGTAAGTGAGGAGAGAGCCAAAAGCTCACTTCAAATTTACCAAATATACATACCATACCGTCCCTAATCCTATGCTAAAACCGTAAAGACCTCGTGATTCCTAGATGCACAGTGAGTTAATAGGGAATATGCTGAGTGGAACGTTCAAAGCAAGTAAAGATCGAGGAATACCCTATAGCCACCATCTTGAGATAACTACTAAGCGTAACCTTCTAGCGTTGTGAAATTAATTTTGGATAGATATTATTTTGTGTTTGATTTTGCATGATAAGTGTAGGTGTATATTAATTCCTAGGTTAGACTATATGAAATTTATTTTAAGTTGTGCTTTGGGATTATTTTCTAGATTCTACCTTCTGCGTTCACCTAAAAGATCCTTTGTTTTTATTTTACTTTGTCGGGACGACAAAGGTTTGAGTTTGGGATCTTGATGTCTCCCTATTTGTTCTAATTATTAGCCCTTTGGAGACATCCTTTTAGGTGAATAAATGTCTTATTTGATAGACTTTTAGGCTTAATTGATCATATTGCACTTTCTCCCCTTGGAAATTAACTATTTGCAGAATCTGAGCTTTTGTGCGTTAATTTGACTATTTTTAATGCAAAGTTAATTGGTTCTTGAATTTCATGAAAGACCAATCCAAGGAGAATAAACTAATATACACTACCAAAGGCAAAGGATTACTGGAACATATCTTAATAGACCCTAGGTCGATCGCTTTCAATATCACGTCGAAGTTGTACATTCTTCTTAGTCAAGTTAAATGGATCATATAGCGTTGTGTCCATCTTGTATAAGGTATGTTTTATCATCTTAAACACTTTCTCCATATGTTCCATGGATTCAATCATATCATCTTGTTTCTCCTCTAACTTCCTCATCTTAAACACTTTCTTGTGCGGCTTTTCTCATTCTCGATTAAAGCCTAGCACCTCTTTCTTCCCCAAAGGGCTTATCTAGAACTATACCCATTTTCTCGGCCTTTTTATGAATGTTCACAACGACATCGAAGTGATGTCCTTTCATGTTTCTAATGATTCATCCACCTCATCCATGCGCGGTACCTTTGGTTTCATACAAATTTAAGTAATTGTGCAAGGAAATTTGAGGTTGTGTTGAGTAATAGGAGATATCACGAATGCCATGATGTGATCATAGATGACGCGAGCTACATCTATTTCTTTTTCCTCGAGGATACGCTTTGAATGTAAGTTGCTCTCTTGTCACCTCGAAAATATGGGTGTTGCCAAAGAATGTTGTAATAATGAAACGAGACCATACTCTAGTGCGTGGTAGCAAGTTGCTACTTAATACTTGACATTGATATCTTTCACCTTCGGGGATGGCTTCTCGACCACGAATCGAAACTTGCTTTTACAATGATTTCCACTTGAAGTTTTTATTTCTAATCGCTTCATGGTATTTGTATGGACCCTTCAAGTTTGGAAATTTGAATATCACACAAATACGCTCTATTGAGAAAGGCACAATCTATCTTCTTACTTCAATCACATCTCCATTTGAAAAAAACAGCTCTTCATAAAATTCTCGAAAAATTGTAGGAGCATAAACTAGATCTCGCTTTCTCAATGTTTCATCTAAACTTGTCGCATGTCACGGCATAATCTTTGAATTCTCCATCCATTATGTCTATCCGAAATCCTTCTTCAACAATCCTTCTTCAACACCAAACTTCAAATTAGCTACCCTTTCTCGAATTTGATCTTTCCAACTCACAACCTCTCTTTTAGGATTTGTGATCATCATCTTCTTCCGCATGGGACATTCTTCGATTACGGTGTCACTAGCAATTGGTTCTTTGACTTTATCCTTCTCCAAACTTGGCTTGTTATGTTGTGCCTCGCTTGGGTTTTATTTTTTATTCATGTTCTAATTAACTTCTCCAACCTTAGGCTTTGAACTCTAATCTGGAATCACAATTTCTTTTTCTGGAGATACTCCAAGATAATTCTTTGCTTTTCGAAAATTATTGTTTATCTTTCGATTAAAAGATAATGATTCGGTTCTTCTAGTAATCTCGAATGACCCAAAACTCGATTGTTCAAAAATATTCAACAACTTTTGATGAAATTTATCTCTTTTTATGTTTTTGAAGGTAGATTGATATAGACTATGGTGTTTTATGTGATGGGTAATCAAATTATATAGGCTTTTGAGAGATTTAATGGAGAAATTTTAGCTCTAGGTGAAGAAGGTTTTGGATGAAATTAAGTATTTCTTGGTGTTTTGGAAGGATTTGTGATATGATTATGTGTTAGAATTGGTTTAGGGGGAATAATTGATGATATTTTTGGTGTTTTTATGGTGGATTATATGTATTTATGGAGCCAGGGTTTGTCAATGGTGTTTCTTGTGTGAGAGATCAACAGCGATTGTCGTGCCCTAGACAAATGAGGGTCGCGCCCTAGCTTAAAATACTACTTCGGCCGAGAGCTGAGAACTGACCAGGGTCGCATTCTAGAAAAATGAGGGACACGACCTTTATATCCGCGACCAATTTTTTTAACTTGCATCAGCTAGGGGTGCGCCCTTGCAATTAAATTATTATTACCAAGAGACATTAAGGGACCAGGTCGCACCCTAAACTAGTGAGGGTCACGACCCTCATATTAGCGACACACCCTTTTTTTCAGGGTCGCACCCTAGAGGCTCCTGAAATTTTCGTCTTATTTTCTCAATTTCTCCGTGCCTACACCTCACAATTACGCAAAATTTATGCTCATATTCATTGGATATTGTTCTCTAGGTCCACCTAACTTCTCTAATTTTTATTGGGGGCACTATTTATTTCAAATTCCTGTTTTCTCCATTTTACCCCTCATTTTCTTCCTGAAACCTTTATAAAAATTGACCTGCACATCATATAACCATCCTACCTTTCTCGTTATGCATAGTACATACTGAATCACATAATTTTTTTAAAAATATTATTCACTACTATTAAGTATAAGGCATTAAACTAATATACACATGGGTTTTCGCCCTTATTTGGATTTTCTTTAACATCCTTAAGCTCGACGGGTTACCTTAAGGAACATTTATTTCTAACATAACCTCCCATGCAGTGAGTGAGGTTATCAACATCTACCTCGAAGAATTTTCATCCCTTGGCTTTCACTTCTACTATCTTTTCAAAAATAATCCTCGTGACAATGAACGGCCCCATCCAAGAATTCTTGTGTTGACGTGCTTTCTGTGGCAGATCAGGATTTTTTAATGCGACTTCTTCACCTACCTTGAACTCCTCTTTTTTTGTTTCTCTCATGGGTTCTCTTGGAACTTTATTAGCATATTTCTTGGTCTTCTTCGAATGATCAAGATGTGGGTTTTCTTTAAGATTGGAGGAGCTTTATTTGGTGGTTTCTTTAATAGGTCTCTCTCTCTCTTGCATCTGATATTAGGGTCGCCACAACCTTGGTTGGATCTTTCTCTACCTGGTCAATGGCATCCAAGAAATAACAAACTCCCCGAGAACCGGGAAACTTCATGGCCTTGACCAAATTAAATTATTCCTCCTTGTCATGCACTCACATGATTAGCTCACAATTCTCTACATCAATCGAAGTACGCCTCGTGGCTAGGAATGGTCTTCCAAATTTAATGGGTACATTCCTATCCGCGTCGTAGTTAAGAACAATGAAATCAAACGGAAATATAAAGTTACTTACTTTGACGAGCACGTCCTCAATATTTACTTTGGGTTGGGTGATAGACCTATCCGCCATTTGTATGACCATGGTAGTAGTTTTTTCATCCCCAATCCTCAACTTTTCAAACACTAATCTCGGCATGAGATTGATACTCACTCTTACGTCACATATATCTTTCCCCAGTCCACTCTTTACCAATAGATATAGGAATATTGAAACTCCAGTGATCTTTCAACTTCCGAGGCAACTTTCTTTGACATATTGCACTGCTCTCCTCCCGCAAACCAATCATCTCTCCCTCAAATTATTTTTGTTTTTTGGAGAGAACATCCTTAATTAATTTTAGATATTTCAGCCTATTTTGGATGGCTTTCACAAATGGTAGATTAATATGTAGTTTCCTCACCATGTCTATAAACTTATTGTACTCTCTATCATTGTTCTTATTTTGTACACGTGATGGAAAGTGAGGAAGAGGGTGGTTATAATTCACGATCAGACCTTTCTTCATTTGCTCCTTCTTTACTCGTATCATCAACTACAACCGGTTCAACTTATTTTCCAATCACATCTTGTACCTCCTTTGGCTTGACAGTTCTTTCTTTTTTCTATATCATCGGGAAAAGATGTGGTGGTAGTTGCTTCCCACTCCTAAGAGCAATTTCCTTACAGTCTTCAATTTGTCGAGGAATCTTTATGTCACTAGTAAAGTGTCCTTGTGGATGCCGAATTATCTAATTCGCCTTTCTAAATCCTTGACTTTCGTGGACTTTTAATGCAGCTGATTGTTTGTCCATCCTTGCGTTGGTAACTTGCTGCTCTTGTTGACTCTTTTGTGCCATGGACACAAGTGTTTGTAATGTCTGATGAATGTCCTTTGTTGCTCCTTCTTGAGGATAAGCATACAAGGATTTATGATTTTGACTCTCTATGTAAGGATCATGTATGGGATGTTGCGGTGCTTGATTTCCATAGTTCTGTCCCCCTTGGTATTGATTTTCGTCGTGGTTGGTAGTTATATCCTTTGGGTCTTGGATGATATGCATGACTTAGATTTGCGGACCCATTCGGAATTGCATAATGGAAATATGGATGGTTTTAATTTTGTTGACAATAACCTTGACCATTCGAATATTAGTTATCTCGGTTACACACAAACATCACAGTTTCAGGATTGCTTCGAAAGCTCTCCCAGTTATGATCATTCACTCCATAATTTGTACACACAAAAGACTCTTGTGCAACATTAACCTCAGATCTTCTCCCTTGAAACCCTTCCTTGACAGGTAATGTAATTTGTTTCATATGATGCTCAAATTTGTTCTTGAGCTCAACTTTCATCAAAGACATCTTGACATCAATGACAGCTTCACTATCTAACTGCAATGTACCTCTTTTGGAATTTCGAATTGGTGTTCTCATGTTCTACCACTGCATCTCATTATTCAAAATTCTACACAGTGTAGCTATCGCATGGTTCGGCAAACCAGCAGGAATCCTCCTCCGCATAAGAGATCTAACTCCTTCTTTGAACTTCCATCAAGGACTTTATAGAACATGGACAATTGTTGGTCTTCTGAGTGGCCATGATTTGGAACTCTCCTTAAACACAATTGAAATATTGTCCAATATGCTCCCACTAACTCATCTTGCTCTTGACAGAATGATGTGAATTCTAATTGCGAATTTAACCCCACGTTTCTCGGATAATATCGATCAAAAATTTCTAATTGTAATTGATCCCATATAGTGATTTGATTTCGTGGTTGTTGATCAAACCATTCGCTTGCTGCTCATGTAAGGAAGAAAAGAAACATCAAGAGATACATATCTTCTCGTGTCAGACCTTGGGTGAAGTATGCATCGCATATCTGTATAAACTTCTACATGACTCTAACTGCGTCTTCACCAGCCACTCCACGAAAATTACAGAAGTCTCGGAATTGATTCAACATCCCCATATCCGGTTTGAATCTAACAATTGGAATCTCTGGAGGACCAATGCCTAATGTGGATAATCAAAACGGGTGTTGTTCAGAAACATGTAGGAACCATGGATCTCGTCTAATTTGGACTTGAGAATTTTCGACTTGCTAAGTTTGACCCTCTTTCAGAACTAATGGGTCTTCTATGACATGATCCATCTCTGCTTCTTGCTTGCGTCTTTGCCTCTCTCTTATTCTGTGATTTCGAAGTATTATTTTGGGGTCTGAGGTCATACACCAAACCTAAGAATCTGAAAGAAACAATAACTCTGAGACAAGTGTAAAACTAGAAACAATTAAATCTACTAAATTATATAAACACAAAAGCTTAACATAGTAATCCCCGGTAGCGGCACCAAAAACTTTGTCGCTCCTAGAGTGTGATAATAATCAACACTAAATAAGAGGAGTGACTAACCACAAGTGTACGGGTCATTCCAAGTGATAGATAAGTAAAATTAGGATTATAGTCTCCACAGGGATTACGAGGTTAGGATTAAGTTTTCAAGTAAAAAGTAGAATTAATTGCAAGAAATAATAAATATAGATATTTTTTTTGTTTTTGAAAGATTAATAAAGAATGCAAGAAATAGAAATACTTAACTACTAAAATTAAAAGATAAACTAAATTAAACTAGAATTTAACTTAAGAAGATTACAAAAATAATAGGTAGACTTGAGTCTCGCTAGGGAATCACCAAATTCATCAATCTAAAGCTATTGTTTAAGGGAAAATTCGGTATTGTATACTAGTCGGGATATAAAGTCTTCTAAATCTCGTCAGGGTAGATAGGGATTTATTATGCGGTATTAATGACTCGTTAGAGTGACACTAAAGTTATTTTCAAATGTTTATTGCATAAAACCCAAATGACTACATGGTTAGTTAAGACCGCCAGGTTTAATAAAGCACACCACACGTCTATTCTCTAGTTCTGTACTCGAATTCCCCTTTCGGATGATCGTTTTGCGACGAATAGCCTGAGTTACTAAAACCTATCACTAATTGGAAAAACTAGTAAGAGTAAACAAGCATAAAAGTATAGTCAATAATGAAGAACTCGTCTTTAATTTAAATTAGAACAATCCCAAATTCAATATACTTTAAATTAAAAAGTATTGTTCATCCCTTAAATAGAGATTCTCAAGTATAATGAATTTAGCTCATAATTAAAGAATTAAAACTAATACAAATAAATGAAATTATAATTCATAAAACAGAAAATAAACTAAAATTACTCTAACGGGTGGAATGATTTGAGTTTTGGTCGAGGAAGAATGGTGTTGTCCTCCTTCTCCAAATTCTGCTCTTGCTTCCAAGCGTTGTTTGCTTTTTGCCTCTCTTAAATATATGATATATAAAGTTGTGTTGATTAATGAGGTGAAATAAGCCTTATATAGTTTTTTAAATCGAATTAGGCCCACATGGGCTTAATTTGGTAACTAAAAGGCCCAAATTCGTTTTATTAATTCGAAACTGCACTGCACCACTTCAGTAACTTGGCCATAACTTTTGCATTATAAGTCCAAATTCACTTATTCCGCTTATCAAATTTTGATGACTTCAAGGCCAACACTTTTCATTTGAACTACCAAGTGCGAATCCTCACGGTTAGCCTCGAAAATGGAAACAACTGACTACTTAAATATTTCTAAATCTCATCCACCTGCAGCAAAGTTATTTCCTTTTCTCTTTTAAAACTTATTCTTGGTTTTGGAAATGAATTTTGACTTCTTATTTTCATCTTGGTGACTCCTAGCTTCCATATACCTAATATTTTCATACTAAACAAACAAATTAACGCACAAAAGCTATAAAAGTAACGATATTACCGTAATTAATGACGAAATTGCATTATATCAAAATTTGATGAATAATCTGTCAACTAAGTTCAATTCATACCTAGAATGATGTCTCATGGAAGGGTCTTTTTATCACCAAACAGAAGACATCATATATGTAATTTAAAAGTTGTGTAGTTCTATTTTGGGATTCTTGTGCTAAGTAATGTAGTTAATTTTTTAACTTTATTGTTTTTTCAAGTATATGTAGTAGTTTTACTTAAATTGACCAAACCCAAACCTAACCCAAACCGCAGTTATCCAAACCGAATTGTTTTAGTCTCTTGGGGTTGGGTTTAGAGTTTTAAGTTGATAAATCTGAACCCTTAGGGTTGGGTTTATAATAAAACCCCTAAAGTCAGTTATCTGACCCATGTGTAGCCGTAGTGTGCAAGTCAGGTTGGGGTAAAAGATGTCAAACACGCTGGTGTTGCCTAGGGTGTGATAAAATAATTATATAAATAAGTGAAAATAAATACTCTAGGCTAGCAAGGTTCTGTAAGCATTATAGGACGTATGCAAGTTTTAGATGATGAATAAGATTTGTTCCTCAGAGACTACGAAGGTTAGAGAAAACTTATGCAAATTATCAAGTGCAAATATAGGAGTTAGAAATAATAATACACAAATTAGTAAAAGACAAATAGATTTTTACTGGGTTTTTGAATAAGGAAATTAAACTAATAAATTAAAGACAGAAATTTAAATGCAAAGAGACGAAGATAGTATGAGAGTTTAGCCTGAGTAATTAGCAAGTAATCCCCACTAGTCTTTTTTATTCTAAGCATGTAAGGGTGAATCACGTAGTATTACAATAATCGGCTTCAATTGTGCTAGGTAGTTTAAAATACGGTTAACATGTGTCAATAAGGGTCCTAAGCAAACTTTTCCTACAATTGATTAATGATGATAAAACCAAACCATAATGACTATCTAGACCGGCTAGGTTGTCGGACCATCCTTACACTAGACGTTATTTGTTGTTTCCATAGTTAAATATGCCTTAGCTATTGACTATCTAACTACTATGAAGGTAATCATATACGGTTGCAATCCGCAGAGAAAACAGACTATAAATCAAACACATAAACAAAGGAATAAAACATGAATTCAATTTAAAGCATATAATTCCCAAATTAGATAGATGTCAAACAAGTCTAGGGTTCATACATATATTCTAAAACTCAAGCTAAATATAATTTAGTTCATACTAATGGAAGAAAAGAAAATAATTACAAATCTGAAGGTTGAAGAAGACATGATATGGTGTTCAACTCCTTCCAGACTTCTCTTCTTGTGTTGTAAGCTTATTCCTGGCTTAAGGCCTAGCCAAGGATTATTTTATAATGATAAGAAGTTGTATTTATAGGGTATAGGAAGACCTAATTCGTTTCTTGGAGTATAAGGTAGGTTGTGGACTCCAAGCCCAACTCAAATTCGTAGCCCTATAATCTAGAAAAGGTAAGATTTTAATGCTGTTTTGTTTTGGCAGTAACTGATTCAATACTGATCCTTTTGACACGTTTGAGTAGTCGAAATTCAGCGTCTTGGAAAGATATTCAACTTTAATATAGACCATTCTTCTAAATTCCTAGCCAATTGATGTCTCCTCATTTGTGATAGATTTATGTTAAGATGAGACATCATTTTAAGTGATTTAGAAGTCAATAATGTCGATTTTCTTGAGTTTTAGTGCACTTTCCTATTTTGTGTCTTGATTTGTAGAAATAATGTTTTTAGAGCATATTGGGTTTAATTGTTTATTTAGTGTGTAGCTTTAAAGATAATTATGGAGCTTAATTAGAGTCCAAGTCAAAGACAACAACTTATGGAAAGAGATTTACATGGTAATTGGAGATAAGGAAAGAATTGCTAAAAAGATGGAAAAGGAAAAGCTGCCTAAATCTAGGATTCTGCAAAGATAGGCGTTTTTACCTAATAAAGAGGCCGATTTTGGTGAATTACTCTTAAAGGGCCTAGATAATTCTGTTGCGATTCTTTTGGTATCTTGTGGAGCAAAATCGGACCAATAACGAAGAAGTTATGACCAAAACAACGCAGCAGTGTTTATCTTTATTTCCATACGAATTTGAGTTGGGCTAGAAGTCCATTACGTTAACTCTTCCTCAAGAAAACGAATTAGGTCTTCTAAACACCTATAAATACACCCTTATATCACTTGTAAATCATCCTTGCCTCATAGTAATTAGTTCTTAAGGTTTTATTCTTCCAGTTTATTGTAGAGAGCAAGATGATGTCTTTTATTATTTCTTTTAGTTTATTTCCTTCAGGTATGAACTAAACCTCCCATAGCTTGGGTTTTGCATATGTATAATCTATGAATTCTAATTCTTCTATCTAAGTTTCTTTGGGAATTACATGTTTTAATCTGATATTAGCTTCTTACTTTATATTTGCTTATGTGTTTTGATTTAATGTCTTTCCTAGAACTGATCACTTTAGGATTGTTTTAAGAGTAGTTAGATGGTCTCCTTGACAGGGTGTTTAACTATTGAACCACCACATAATGTCTAGTGTCGATAGCAGTTCTGACAAAACATACTTCTAACTAGATAGTCATTAAGGTTTGTTTTAACCACCGTATCACCAAGACTTGCAGTATTTGCTTAGGGCCTTAGTGGCGTTTGATAACCCTATTTTAAATCACTTCTTGGTTGTGACGTAGCCCCCTTAGTCGCTCTCAAGGTCTAAGGTAGTGGAATTTAGAATCCTGACTAAGTATTACCAAGAGCTAATATTCTCCCTTATGAACTAGATTTATAGATAGAATTAGAAGGATTAGTGCATACTAGCAAAACCTAAGCTATACTTCTCATCTCGTATTCTTAATCTTTTACTTTATTGTCTTTATTTTCCCAGTTTACTTAGTTTTAATTCATAAAATTCGAAAACCAAATATTTAAATTTCTGTTTTCTAATTATTTACTTTTACTCGTTATCTGTTCCTACGCGTTTAACACACTTAAGTCCCTGAGAACGAACTCTACTTATCATTAAAACTTGCATACGTCCTGTAATACTTGCAGTACTGTGCCTGTCTAGGGTGAGAGTGCATAGTTTTCCATACTTAAATTGATCTTATTTTTATCACACCCTAGGCGACACCACCAATCTTGAGATATAAGTCATTTTGTGGTCGTAGCTGCTGGAATTCAGATTTATTTGGCAACTTTATCTTTTTCTTTTTCATAATTCTTGTCTTTATCTCCAATTTCCATGTTTATCCTATTTCCATTAGCTCTTAAAATTAACTTGGACTCTAATTAATTACCACATAACTTTAAATCTTCACACTAAATAAATAATTAAACCCAATTGGTGGGTCCTGGTGTGTTATTAAATTAATGCGAAAGTAAAGGAACCACAATCACCGCAAGTGTACGGTTGTCCAAGTAATATTCGATAAATCGAGTTCGTTCGCAGGGACGGATTAGGCACAACTCAGGTATTAATCGAAAAGTAAGAGTAATTGCTTAATAAAATAAAGATTTTTGTTTTGTTTTTATAAATTAAAAGATGCAAGAAAATAAACTACTGAATTAAAAGAAAGCAAATAAAAGAGATTTGAAACTTCAGATGAGAAAGAGTACTTGATCCTCGCAAGGGTTTCACCTAATCTATCTAATTCATGTTTCTGTTTAAGGGCTAAACTGGTATTATTATGCTAGTCAGGACTCTACTATCTCCTAGCCCCCGTCAGGGTGGACCTAAGAGCTATCCTACGGTATTACAAACCCCGTCAGGGTGAATATAAGCTACTTTCAGATGAATAATAATTTACCTCATTGGCTGCATGGTTAGTTAAGCCTGTCAAGGTCAATAACGGATACTATGCGTCTATTATCTAAGTCTGTAATTAAACCCCCCGTCAAGGTGATCCATACGCCACTATATGGAATAGCCTAATTACTATGAGCTAAGTTTGATTCATGACTTCAAAATTAGTGATTAAAACAAAATAATAGTCAACACAAAATACCTAGTCTAATTTAAACTATTAAATCCCAAATTCAGACAACATAAACTAAACAGAATTAAGTTCAACCCATATAGCGATTCTCAAGTACTAAGAAATTAGTTCATAACGGAATGGAAAACTAAAATTAAAATAAATGAATTCATAGTTTCGAATTACAGAAAGAAAATAAAGAACCTAAAGGTTAAGATGACTGATGATGGAAGAACAGGACTCCTCCAGCACTAGCTTCTCCTTGCCTTCTTGCTCTGACTTGTAAACCTTAAGCCTCTTGTGTAATTCTCTGAAGTGTGTGAAAGTAGGAGGTTAAGGGGTGTATTTATAGGTGTTGGAGGAGTCTAGGTCGAATTTTGCTTGGAGTGGAGGACAAGTCAAAGACTCTCAAATTCGTAGCTCTAAATTCTAGGAAAGGTAAGATTTGCTGCTGATTTGATTTGATCATATCTTTTTCAATACTTATCCGTTTGAGAAGTTCCAATATATGAAACTGCTTGTCTTGGAAAGCTCTTTCTATTGGTGCAGACCATTCGTCCAGAATCCTAGCCAATCTTTTATTATGATTTAATTCCTAAAACGTGGCTGGATTTCAGATTTCAAAAGGCATCTTTATCTTTTCCTCCTTTAAATAAATCTTTACCAAATCTTCTTATTTCCATGTAAATCTTATTTCCTTTCATCTTTATCTTGACTTGGCCTCTAAGTAATTACCATTTATCTTTAAAAGCTTCACATTAAATAAATAATTAAACCGCATATGCTTAAAAAGAATAAATCAATAAATCAAGAAATCAAAATAGGAAAGTGTACTCTAAAAATAGAAACTCGACTAGAAATCATTTCCTAACACTCTAAAATACACTAAGACTTTATTCTCACTTTTTCTCCTTGGATTGGTCTTTCAAGAACCTATTAACTTTGCATTAAAAACAGTTAAATTTATGCACAAAAGCTCAGATTCTGCAAATAGTTAATTTCCAAGGGGAGAAAGTGCAATATGATCAAATAGGCCTAAAAGTCTAACAAACAAGTCATTTATTCACCTAAAAGGATGTCTCCAAGGGGCTAATTATTAGAACAAAACGGGAGACATCAAGACCCCAAACTCAAACCTTTGTCGTCCCGACAAAGCAAAATAAAAATAAACAAGGATCTTTTAGGTGAATGCAGAAGGTAGAAACTAGTGAATAATCCCAAAGCAAAGCTTAAAACAAATTTCATATAGTCTAATCTAGGAATTAATATACACCTACACTTATCATGCAAAATCAAATACAAAACAATATCAATTCAAAATTAATTTCACAATGCTAGAAGGTTACGCTTATTACTTATCTCAAGATGGTGGCTATAGGGTGTTCCTCGATCCTTACTTGTGTTGAATGTTCCACTTAGAATAATCGCTATTAACTCACCGTGCATCTAGAAATCACGAGGACTTTATGGTTTTAGCATAGGCTGAAGGACGGTATGGTATGTATATTTGGTAAATTTGAAGTGAGCTTTTGGCTCTCTCCTCACTTACCATCAACAAGACTGTCCAAGAGCTTGAGTTTACACTCGAATAACGTTCTCACTCAACCCAATTAACGCGCTTAATTAGCGTCCCCAAGTTAACCCAATAAGCACTAAGGATGATTCACCTAAAATTTTCCACTTTGCCGGTCCAAATATATATTCTTTTCATATAACTTTTTGTTTCTTTATATATTTTTTCTTTTGTATAGCTATGACTCTCTCTTTAATGTTGAGATATCATGCTATTTTTCTTCATGCCTATTCATGATTTTAGCTTTATAGCTTCTTTTCCATTCACTATTACCCCGGCAAAGGGTTACAATACAATAAATTTGTGAATCATCAAAATATATAACCGAGCACAATTGATAAGCTCAAAAATCCCAACCCAATAAATTCCCATATGGTGGACCCACCACCCCAAACTCAAGCTCAAGACAGGAAGTCTCAGGATCGTGATTCAAGTGCGGGTCATATGGTCATGCCTAACAATCTAAAGGGAAATTGGCTTATAATGTGGCGACAAAAGAAAGGCTTTAAAGGCTAAGAATTTGTCTAAGAAGGATAAAATTAATTCAGGGATAGACAGCTAAAAAGGATTCAAAGGGCTAACAAAGAACTGCCTCTATCATTTTCCTATCTACACAACTCGTCTCTAGTTCATACCTAAGTGGGTTCTCTACTCATTTAGATCTCACGTTCTACAAACCACCTATTATCCTTAAGCACAAGTTTACTTCTTTTGCATTGTTCATTAATTCTCCCTATCAATTATCTCATGTTTGCATGCAATCAAAGTTCAGTTTATACTAACTCCTAAAATCAACTATTTTCTATCATTAATTCATGAAAAGCATGCTTGATGGGGGCATTTAAAAGTCTCTACAGTCACGCAACCCTAAGATTAATTTTATTGAAAGCATGTAAATCACAAAAAATTGGGATGAGGCAACGAACCCCACCCCAAACTCAAAAGTGAGTCGTGTCCCCACGACTCGAAAAAGACTCAATAAAGAAATAAAATTAAACTAAACTACCTAACTAGTGTCTACCATCAATTAAGAAGAAGAAGAATTAGAACGGGGTACCTGGCCATGAAGATCCATAGTGTCCTCCTCCAAAGGGGAAGTATAATTATCAATATCCATGAATAAAGTTACCTCTTCCAGTGTTGACTTAATCTGTGTAATTTCCTTCCAAAGTGCTCCGATGTCTAATCGTAAAAGTTCGAACTCTTGTTGCAAATTGTGAGCCCATGGAGGAATTCCAGAATCAGTTTGAGAAGAAGAAGAACCTTGAACTTGAAATTGTAGCTTGTCTTCAGGCTTTGATGATACCCTCATCCTTGCTGTTAATTTCCCGTGTTGTGGTGGTGCAGGTGCCTTCTCTTGTGTTTCTTCAGTAGGCTCATCAAGATTGATGGCCTTTTCAATTGTGGAACCAGGCAAACTCTTGTTCTTCCCTAGGATACAACACCTTCTCTTATAATCCAAAGCATCTGTTCTGTTTGTCATGGTTGAATTGACCCCAAACTCAAGTTTATACCAAGGATAGAATAAAGTTAAGAAAACTTGGTATAACTTGAGTTTCTTGCTTGGATTAGATGAAGGAAGTTGTTTTCTTGATGAATCTTGGAAGAACTCTTGAAAGCTTGATGATCTTGATTGTGTTTAATGGTGAATTTGATGTAGAGGATGTGTTTATGGAGGATGGAGGAGAGATTTGATGATGTTAATGGGTTTGTTGTAGAGGTTTAATCAAGCTTCAAGGTGTTTTTATAGGGTTGGGAGCTGGAAAATTCGTGTGGAAGAGGCTAGGGTTTATCTCCTTAAGGTTAGAAGTTGACTGGGCTTCGAATTCTTCACAAACCGCCAGTCCGCGGTGCATCCCTGCGGTGCAGGGGGTAGTCCGCGGGGGTAGTCCGCGCGCAACAGCTATTGATTTTTTTCGCTTCTGTCTTGACCCCGAGCTAGCACCCCGTGGTACGGGTTTTTGCCCTGCGGTGTAGGGGTGCGGTGCATGGGGTAGTCCGCACATACCCCGGCAGCGGCGCCAAAAACTTGGTGGGTCCTGGTGTGTTATTAAATTAATGCGAAAGTAAAGGAACCACAATCACCGCAAGTGTACGGTTGTCCAAGTAATATTCGATAAATCGAGTTCGTTCGCAGGGACGGATTAGGCACAACTCAGGTATTAATCGAAAAGTAAGAGTAATTGCTTAATAAAATAAAGATTTTTGTTTTGTTTTTATAAATTAAAAGATGCAAGAAAATAAACTACTGAATTAAAAGAAAGCAAATAAAAGAGATTTGAAACTTCAGATGAGAAAGAGTACTTGATCCTCGCAAGGGTTTCACCTAATCTATCTAATTCATGTTTCTGTTTAAGGGCTAAACTGGTATTATTATGCTAGTCAGGACTCTACTATCTCCTAGCCCCCGTCAGGGTGGACCTAAGAGCTATCCTACGGTATTACAAACCCCGTCAGGGTGAATATAAGCTACTTTCAGATGAATAATAATTTACCTCATTGGCTGCATGGTTAGTTAAGCCTGTCAAGGTCAATAACGGATACTATGCGTCTATTATCTAAGTCTGTAATTAAACCCCCCGTCAAGGTGATCCATACGCCACTATATGGAATAGCCTAATTACTATGAGCTAAGTTTGATTCATGACTTCAAAATTAGTGATTAAAACAAAATAATAGTCAACACAAAATACCTAGTCTAATTTAAACTATTAAATCCCAAATTCAGACAACATAAACTAAACAGAATTAAGTTCAACCCATATAGCGATTCTCAAGTACTAAGAAATTAGTTCATAACGGAATGGAAAACTAAAATTAAAATAAATGAATTCATAGTTTCGAATTACAGAAAGAAAATAAAGAACCTAAAGGTTAAGATGACTGATGATGGAAGAACAGGACTCCTCCAGCACTAGCTTCTCCTTGCCTTCTTGCTCTGACTTGTAAACCTTAAGCCTCTTGTGTAATTCTCTGAAGTGTGTGAAAGTAGGAGGTTAAGGGGTGTATTTATAGGTGTTGGAGGAGTCTAGGTCGAATTTTGCTTGGAGTGGAGGACAAGTCAAAGACTCTCAAATTCGTAGCTCTAAATTCTAGGAAAGGTAAGATTTGCTGCTGATTTGATTTGATCATATCTTTTTCAATACTTATCCGTTTGAGAAGTTCCAATATATGAAACTGCTTGTCTTGGAAAGCTCTTTCTATTGGTGCAGACCATTCGTCCAGAATCCTAGCCAATCTTTTATTATGATTTAATTCCTAAAACGTGGCTGGATTTCAGATTTCAAAAGGCATCTTTATCTTTTCCTCCTTTAAATAAATCTTTACCAAATCTTCTTATTTCCATGTAAATCTTATTTCCTTTCATCTTTATCTTGACTTGGCCTCTAAGTAATTACCATTTATCTTTAAAAGCTTCACATTAAATAAATAATTAAACCGCATATGCTTAAAAAGAATAAATCAATAAATCAAGAAATCAAAATAGGAAAGTGTACTCTAAAAATAGAAACTCGACTAGAAATCATTTCCTAACACTCTAAAATACACTAAGACTTTATTCTCACTTTTTCTCCTTGGATTGGTCTTTCAAGAACCTATTAACTTTGCATTAAAAACAGTTAAATTTATGCACAAAAGCTCAGATTCTGCAAATAGTTAATTTCCAAGGGGAGAAAGTGCAATATGATCAAATAGGCCTAAAAGTCTAACAAACAAGTCATTTATTCACCTAAAAGGATGTCTCCAAGGGGCTAATTATTAGAACAAAACGGGAGACATCACCAATATGCTCTAAAAATAATAAATAATTAATTCAAGACACAAAATAGGAAAGTGTACTAAACCATGAGAAAATGGACCTATACTCTAATAAATACACCTAAAATGATGTCTCCAACTAGGATTAATTAATGAAAAATAGGGAGACATCAAGACCCCAAACTCAAAGTTGTATCGTCCCGATACAATAAAAATAAAGAATAGTAGGGAAGTCAAGAAGAAGAAGTAGGAGGAGAATAAGAACAAAACACAATGAATGATCCTAGAGCATAGTATCTAAAAAGTCTCATGTAGTAATGCTAAATGCACATGTATGCTTAATATACACATAATCAACAATCCATAAATTCAAGTCAAGATTAATTTCACAATGCCAGAAGGAGAGGTCTTAACTTAGTTCGTGTTAATGACTATAGGTTGTTCATAGGTCCTAATATAGCATCCAATGGTGCACTTACCTACAACCAAATAGCTCAATTGTGTCTCCATCAAGCAGTTAGAAATCCTAAGGTCTTTATGGTTATAACGGGGCGTAGGGACGGTGTGGTAGATTTGGATAATGAAAAGTGAGCTTTTGGCTCTCTCCTCACATTCCATCAACGAATCGCCCTAGAGCTTGAATTCTCACTTGAAGATGTTCACTTAACCCAATTTTTGATGCTTTTGATGTGCATCCCCAATAATCCCAAATAAAACCTTTTATGATGATATATAATTTCCACTTTGCCAGTCCCAATATATATTCTTTTCATATCAATTTTTTTCTTTTGTATAGCTATGACTCTCTTTTTGATGTTCGAGATATCACGCTATTTTTTTCAATCCATGCTTTTCAGCTTTTTTTTTCATTCACTATTACCCCGAAAAAGGTTTACAATAATAACTTTTTCATCATCAATACAATCACAATTACAATTTCCCAAACCCAATGTTCCCAATGATGAAACCCACCACCCAAAACTCAAGCTCTAAAAACGACTTGTCTAGGGTTTTGCGATTCGAGTGCAGGTCATATAGATAAGTCCACAAACTAAGGGTATGGATTATAATATGGTTAAATAAAAGGCTTTAGAAAGGCTCTGAGGGGCTAAGACGGATAAATAATAACAATAATCAAATGAAAAGGGTGAGAAGGCTAAAAAGGCTTCAAGTGGCTTCAATATGAAAGAACTGCCTTATTCATTTTTCTAACTACCGGATTTTGTTACTTTTTCACTACTAGTTCATAGATAAGCGTGTTTTCAACTAATTTCAAACCTCACGTTCTACAGACCAAATAACTCTCCCTAAGTTTCAACGTGACTTCTCAGCATTGCTCATTAACTTTTCTATCTTTTATTTCCTTTTCTCATACATGCATACTAAACATATTTATGACATCTTTCAAAAACATACTACTTACTATCATAACTTAATTAAATCATGCTCAAATAGGTACATTCAACATATTTTATGCCTATTTCAACCCAAAAATTTTAAATTTTATGCAAAAACAAAAAAGGGAAGATGAGGACAACGAATCCCCACCCCCAACTAAAAAATGAGCCGTGTCCCCACGGAGACTCAAGAAATAATAAAATTTAAAATTAGCACACATATTGCACATAGATAAATGGTAGGGAAGAAAGAAAACATACTCTTCGAGGCTATTACCTCGCCTTATCGACATCCAAGATAGGATTTTCTCGATCTTTCTTTAATTGCTCGCGGAGTGTTGTGATGTGCTCCTTTTCTTCTTTTGAAAGTTGCGTAATTACTCTCAAAACTTTCATGATCCAAGCATTTCCAATATTGTTACTCATCTTAAACTCAGGTGTTTCTCCTTCACCCAAAATCATATTCTCTTTCCGAACGAGACACGTGATCATAGTAGGATATTGCATTAAATAACAACATGGGAGAGACCGAAAATCGTATCACCTCCTCATAGATCAACTGAGCCACATCTTCTTCTTCTCCTCACAAAATACAATTCAACAAAAAGAACGTTTTTTTAGAACGTCTTACAACGTAGACGAACCCAATCTTTCACCAATCTCCAAGAATCTTCTTGTATTCTCCTTTACCAGTTTCTTCGTTAAATACTCTCTCATAAGCAAAATGAATTCCTGTAATTGTTTCTTCGGAGAAGCTATCATGGTCTTTGAATCTTTCTCTTTATTTTCGGGTGTAGGACCTTTGAATTGGAGAGGTTGTGTTGTTTTTTTTTTACAAAAGTTAGAACATTTTTGCCCATTGAATCAAACACAACTAGCTGACCTCTCTTCTCTTGACATGTTTTACCCTTTGTGTTGGAACTAGAACTTTTCTTACTTGATTTCTTCTCACTAGAATCCAATACCTTTCCTTTCTTCATCTCCCTTACAGTAGATATTGTTTATGTTCTCTTAATCATCTCAATTGACCCCCAACTCAAAGCTTTAACCACTCTTGAAATTTGACACTCTTGATTATTGGTTGCACAAGCTTTATTTGGGTTAGGAACGGTGTTTTGATGATGATTCTCTATATGGGTAAGATGGATTCTTGATGGATTGGTATGGATTTAAGAAATTGTTGGATGAATTCCTGAAATTTAAGCTTTTGATTCTTGGATTCAATGTATGATATGGGTGGTTGAGTCTTCTTTGTAATGATGTGGAGAAAGGATTGGATGTGTTTTTATGGTGATTGGGTAGTGTTTTGATGTTTAGGGAAGGTTTGATGAAGCTTTAATGGAGTTGGGAGAGGTTTGGAGAAGAAAGAGAGGCTTAAGGATTGTAAAATTCGTGATAGACCAACCTCTTCTTCCTTATAACCTGAAAAACGCAATTTTTTCTCTCTCCAGCGTTGCTGGGCGCCCAGTATACCGGAGCTACTGTTCCTTAAAATTCATGCTTCGACAAAAAACACGTGTTGCGAACCCGTGGGCTCGGGTTTTGGTCTGTCCGGTATAACGGAGGAATGGCTCGGTATACCGGTGATGTCATCCTTCGAAAATCAACTTTCTGTAATGAACACGTGACTCGTACCCGTGGGCTCGTGTTTCTGACCCGCGGTATACCGTCGGTAAGGCCCGGTATACCGGTGGCAGGTCAGAACATGCCCAAAAAATTCTGTGTTTCTCCCAGACTCGATTTTCTTTAATTCTTGAACATCAAAAACATTAATACCTTTCTCAAATATGCAATATCAACTAAAAATAACTAAACTAAACATGGATTAAAAACCTAAAAACGTAAAATTTGCGGGTTGTCTGCCGTATAGCACTTTTATTTAACATCTTTTAAAGTTAGACGTGTTACCTCGGTCATGGTTTGCGAAATTTAAATCCCTTACCTCTAACTCCCACGAAATTTTTAGATCTATTCTTTATAGTCATGGATGGTTTCATCCAAAAGTTCTGGGGTATATGCGCGTCTTGTGGTAACTTTATTTCATTTGTAGCATTACACTCCTTTGACAATCCATTCATCTCTTCGGTTTCTAAGCTTCGTTTGTTAGAAAGAATGTCCTTCATGAATTTAACAGATTTTTGGCATTCTTGTGAGAGCTTCTACAAACGGGATGTTGATATTTAACTCGTTCACTATGTCAAGGAACTTCTTGAATTCTTTTTCATTGTTCTACTTTTTGACACGTGACGGGAATGGTGGAGGAGGACGTGTGTTGGTCACCACTGAGCTCTCTTTCTTTTCTGGTGTCTTCTCTGGGACACTCTTTTGTTCAATTACCTCTTCTACCTTATCTTCAATTGTTTCTTCAACAACTTTTTTCAGGAATAGAGGTTGTTTCTGGATCACTTGTAGGTGGAGGTTATTGTTTTCCACATCGCAATTCAACTGCATGACAAACATCATCTTGAGGAGCAATAGTATCACTTGGGAGTTTCCCTTTTGGCCTATTTTGCAATATACTCGCCATTTGTGATATAGTATGCTCGAGATTCTTGATTACTGTGGACTGGGTTTGGATTCTTTGTTGGCTCATCTTCATATTTTCTTCAACTACTTTCATTATTGCAGCCATACCTGAATCTAAACTCGTAGGTTTCTTTTGTGTAGCTTGTTGCATTGAACATTGAGGTGGTTCTTGATAAGCTTCTTTGTAATTTGGTGCTTCTTGATAAATTTCTTTATATATCGGCGTTTCTTGATAGATAGGTTGTGGTGGATAGTAAGATTGAGGTCGAGGTTGCTAATAATTTTTTTGATTTCTGACCCAATTTTGATTTTGTGGGGGCTGATAATTAGCGTAACTTCCTTGATGATGATAATAACCATTAGAATAATGGTTTCTTTGATGAGATATGAAGGAAATTGAAGATATATTATTCATGCAATTCTCCCACGAATGGTTTCATGGACATAAAGGTAAAGTATCTACTAGATTATACCTGAGCTATTGTTCGCGCTTGTTCTCGTAATTTCTTGAGTTGTTGGTTTAACTCTTTGAGCCTTAGAGATTCTAAGGTCTCTTCTTGTTTTTCTGATTCAATCGGCCAACTTCTCTCGGTCTCGAGAACTTTCTCCATAATAATTTCAGCTTCTTTAGGATCTAAAAATACGAAACCTTTATCTCCTAACAAATCTGCTCTTCTTCTGGACTCGTTATTGAGTCCTCCATAGAACATGGTTAATGAATATTCGGGCGATGATACATGGAATGGGCATCTCGCCTTCATCTCGTTAAAACGTAACCATGCTTCACCAACACTCTCTCTGTCTTCCTGCATAAATTGTTCAAGCTCCAACATATATTTTAATCGTCTACTAACCAGATAGAATCGGTCTAGGATTTTGGATTGAAGCTTGTCCCAATCTGGAATAACATCAGGGTGTTGGGTATCGTACCAATCGCTTGCACATCCGGTCAAAAAGAACTGGAACATAATGTAATACATCTGCTCCTTTATAACTCATTTAACGATATAAGCGTCACAGATCTGCATAAATTTCTGAACATATCAGACCGGATCTTGTTGTGCAGCACCACTAAATTGTCCATGATTTGCAAACTGCGCTATCATCCCTGGATATGGTCTAAATTTAGCGGCTTGGATTTCTGGAGTGCGGATTCTGCGTGGTTGCACTCTGAATATGATGGGAAGATCAAGTCTCCTTGGTCTCGCCATCTGTAAAATCTGTAACACAAAACTAAAAATAAAAGTGTAAAAAAGAACTAACTAAAATAAAAGTACTAAATAAATGCACAAGGACAAACGATGTAGTCCCCGGCAGCGGCGCCAAAAACTTGGTGTTGCCTAGGGTGTGATAAAATAATTATATAAATAAGTACAAATAAATACCCTAGGCTAGCACGGTTCTGCAAGTATTACAGGACGTATGCAAGTTTTAGATGATAACTAAGATTCGTTCCTCAGAGACTACGAAGGTTAGAGAGAACTTATGCAAATTATCAAGTGCAAATATAGGAGTTAGAAATAATAATACGCAAATAAGTAAAAGACAAATAGATTTTTATTGGGTTTTTGAATAAGGAAATTAAACTAATAAATTAAAGACAGAAATTTAAATGTAAAGAGACGAAGATAGTTTGAGAGTTTAGGCTGAGTAATTAGCAAGTAATCCCTACTAGTCTTGTTTATTCTAAACATGTAAGGGTGAATCATGTAGTATTACAATAATTGGCTTCAATTGTGCTAGGTAGTTTAAAATAGGGTTAACCTGTGTCAATAAGGGTCCTAAGCAAACTTTTCCTACAATTGATTAATGATGATAACACCAAACCATAATGACTATCTAGATCGGCTGGGTTGTCGGACCATCCTTATACTAGACGTTATGTATTGTTTCCATAGTTAAATATGCCTTAGCTATTGAATATCTAACTACTATGAAGGTAATCCTATACGGTTGCAATCCGCAAAGAAAACAGACTATAAATCAAACACATAAACAGAGGAATAAAACATGAATTTAATTTAAAGCATATATTTCCCAAATTAGATAAATGTCAAACAAGTCTAGAATTCATACATATATGCTAAAACTCAAGCTAAATATAATTTAGTTCATACTAATGGAAGAAAAGAAAATAATTACAAATCTGAAGGTTGAAGAAGACACGATATGGTGTTCAACTCCTTCCAGACTTCTCTTCTTGTGTTGTAAGCTTCTTCTGGTTTAAGGCCTAGCCAAGGATGATTTTCTAATGATAAGAGGTTATATTTGTAGGGTATAGGAAGACCTAATTCGTTTCTTTGAATATAAGGTAGGTTGTGGACTCCAAGCCTAACTCAAATTCGTATCCCTAGAATCTAGAAAAGGTAAGCTTTTGATGTTGTTTTGTTTTGGCCGTAATGAATTCAATACTTATCCGTTTGTCGCGTTTGAGTAATCGAAATTCATCGTCTCGGAAAGCTATTTAACTTTGATGCATACCATTCTTCCAAATTCCTATCCAATCTTGAGATATAAGCCCTTTTGTGGTCGTAGCTGCTGGAATCAGATTTATTTGGCAACTTTATCTTTTCCTTTTTCATAATTCTTGTCTTTATCTCCAATTTCCATGTTTATCCTCTTTTCTTTAGCTCTTAGAATTAACTTGGACTCTAATTAATTACCATATATATTTAAAGCTTCACACTAAATAGATAATTAAACCCAATATGCTCTAAAAATAATAAATAATTAATTCAAGACACAAAATAGGAAAGTGTACTAAATCATGAGAAAATCGACCTATACTCTGATAAATACAACTAAAATGATGTCTCCAACTAGTATTAATTCATGACACATAGGGAGACATCACCCGATATCCATCCGTTCTTGTGTGGGTATTGAGTAATTATTTTTGCACCCAACAAATACATTATATAAACCATTGAGTTTCAGGTTTTGGTTGCATTACGAGGGACCCGGGTTGGTAAAAGGGTTGTATTTGTCTTTGGATCATGATGTGGGTTAATTTTATATTACAATTAAAATTTGTAATAAAAATTATAACTTAGGATACTAATATGCACTTCCAATACTCTTAAATTTTGGATGACATAAATGAGATTTTAGGAAAATATATCTTGATTTAAAAAAAAATATCAATAAGATCATAATATGATACAAAACTAAAATTATTAGATGAAATATTATTAAAATATTTGAAATTTAAAATTTTTTGAAAGAGAATGGTAAAAATGTAGAGTGGTAAACACATGCCTAGTACTTTATTCAAGTAGAATTAGAAATATATTATAATTAGAATTAGAATTAGTAGTATTATTGATCATATGATATTGTGTTACAATATAATGAAGAGTCCAATTTATATAAAAAGACAATGTGTTCTCTAAGTAAACCCTAATATGGTTTTTCTTCATAGGCTTAATACATGGATTCTGAGTCTACCGACTAAGGATTCATATCCACTTATATAGTGTTATAATACTCTCCCTTGGAAATTCATTCCTTGAAATATGCCTCGTTACAACCTTCCTGTAAAAACCCTTTGGGACAAAGTCCAGTGAATGAAAAAGAGTAAGATATCATTACGCTTAAAATCTGCCTCGTTAAAACCCTTCTCAGAAAAACCTGATGGAACGAAATCTTGATAAAAGGAAAAAGAATGTAGAGCATATTTATTTCCCCCTCACATTATCATATCAATGATGAACTTCAAGTCTCCAGTTTATCTCCATCTCTGAGATTTCAAACATTATAATAAGTGTAACCATAATTAAAATTAAGTAATATATTTATTCACGTTAGTATATATCACTAAAATAATGCAAAACACGATTACCTATCTATAAAATTTAGGAATTTTTTTTATTTATATTCACATGTATTTATCCACGTAATCATATTCGAATACATATTGATACTTACAAAACATCTTGTTTTCTCCAAATTTTACCCTATTTTCCATTGCTCGAATGGAAAACTTTCCTTCATGTTATTTCTTCAAATGCCATTTTTGAGAAATTCGTAGTAGACCTCGAGAGATAATTCAGAATATACAATAAGATATGATAAGTAATTCAAAAAGATCTATTAAGATGATCACATTTTGCTAGAAAAACGTTATACAATTTTGCATAGATCGGGTGACTATTTTTTCCCCCAAAGACAATTTTCCACGTGGCATATATAGTATAACATATATAATTTTTGATGATGTAATTGTGGATAAAATGTTATACTTTATTATAAAATATGATATACCATTTTAGTTCGACATTTCGATCTGAAGTGTTTGGAAGGTTGTCAATTCTAACTAAAACTTTTTGGACGTTTTCTTGTTCTTCACTGAAAACGGCATACCAATTCTTTGCGTAATATGGTTTCCCTTTTTGGATCGGGATGTCAGTTTGAGAGTGTCTCAAGGTTTTTGAATTGACTGTAATGACACTTTTACCTATTTCTTTTATATCTCCTATGGAAGAACTTTCTTGATAAGAGTTGTATGATATGAAATAATAAGATAATTGTTAGTAGTACTTAAGAGTTACATCATACCACACACAAAGATATATCAAGTAATGTGTGTAGAACATATCATGTAAAGATATAGAAATAAGATAATTTTATTAATTCTACTGATAAACTTGTAAACATGAAAGATGAACTAGAGGGATATATGACAAAGATTGTTAAACTTGTGCACCAAATAACAATTCATTATTGATTTATTATTTAAAATATTTTTCAACTCAAGTAGGTGCAAGAAAAAGCATATGTATGCTAAGGGGTGTGAATATGGAGTTAAGCTCAAGCAGCACACAGAAATGAAAGACTTCAAAGAAGAGTAAGATGCAAGTTTTAGAAGTCATAGTGAGGGATAGATAACTAGTTTTTTCATAAGTATTTTTTATGAAAAAATGCAAGGTTTGGAAAGTAGTATTGAAACTTTGTAAGATATGGTTGAAGCACTTAATAATCTATAGATTTGTCACATAAAAATACTTATGAGAGGGATTATATTCCAATAGTAACCTTGGTTCTATTACGTATCATATAACTACGTATATATCTCCCAAGCATTACCTTTATCACTTTATTCATGGTACGATTCTTGATGTGTTTCTTAGAAGCGACCTTCTTCATCATTTGTACGGATATTAGGAGGGGAAAGTATAAGTAATTCTTGTCTTTATTCAAGCTCACTATACTTTCCTGAGCAAGACGAAATATTGTGACTATGATTGCCCCACATCAAATTGTTCTTCTTTTGAAATTTTATAAATGACTTCACAAGCTAGCAAACTTTACTTTGTTGGATTCTTGGCTAATACTGAATAAATATTTTTTGCTAACATCAACTACTACAGCAACTATGTATTCCCTATTGGTTTCAGTGTAAATGTTTCCTTCATATACCCCAGAACTATCTCCAATACCAATGGTGCCACTTCTTAGTATGGATAATAGATGATGAGAATGCGCTTATGATTATAGGCATCCATATATCCGGTTGAACGAGTAAATATAATCATCCTATCGAGCTTATGAACTATTAAATTTTATTAAAGTAACAATAGAGAAAAGTAACAATAGAGAAAAGAGAAGAGACATAAAGTTGTCGAAGATAGATAAGGAAAATTTCCGAAGTCTTACTGTAGCTGGCTCACACTAAGATTTTTCTACTAGCTGGTGAAACCTGAAACCATGCATTATGTAATAACCACAAGTATTTTTTCTCTTAATGAAGACCTATGGCTCAACTCAGTATAATGATCAAGGTTGTTCGCATGACCCGAGAGAGTTATGAATATTTTAGACTGTATTTATGAACATTTCCTATTTTAGAGATAATTATAATGTACCCGTCTTGTGATATAAGTATGGGGTATTCAAATGTACCTTTATATGCATAAATATGACATTAGGTGGGTCCTTATGGTTCCTTTAGTTTATGGAAAATACGGAGAGGTGATTCCCTCGCCTGTTGACTATACATGTAATTGTTCCCTTCGCTGGAGCATAACAATATTTGTGTACCATGCGGTTATCCTTGGTCATGAATGTGTTCCTCCAATTTTAGTGATATCCAGTGGCCAATTGATCTTGCCCTTGACTTTTGTCTGAAATTGACTAATAGTATTGGAACTTCATTCTGGCTTATCAATACATCTTTGCATTTGTACACGAATTATATAACATATGTAGATATGAGAGAATGAACTCCATTTGTCTTTTTTTGCGTAGCATAAATATAAGAGTCGGACTTGGATGCCTGGGTTACCCACCGAACAAATATTCAGTCTTGTTTGTATGTTGATAATATGTTGTTTGGAACTTGGATTTTTCAGATAATTCTAGTTAAAGTGGTTACACCAAGTTGGTCTTTTCATAACACTGACATAGTAATTGGTCTTTAAGAGCAATTCCTTGGAATTTCAACATTGAAATTGGTGTTTTTGAATAATTTTCTTAAGGTGCCAACTCTAGGTCAGACTTTTTAGGGGTAATCTTCATGCTGATACAAGGGTTTTTTCTTTTTTCAGATACATACGACAATACCCATTTCCTTATCTCGAGTTTGTTAATTATGATGTTGTCCACTGACGTAGTCATGATTACCTTCGGATACGGAATACTCCCTTCTTTGCTTATATATATGTGTATATATATTGGGCTTCAATTTATTCTCCATTATATTGGGTATTCATATGTTCCTTTATATGCATAAATATTCCATTAGGTGGGTCCTTATGGTTCCTTTAGTTTATGGAAAATGCGGAGAGGTGATTCCCTTGCCTGTTGACTATTCATGTAATTGTTCCCTTCGCTAGAGCATAACAATATTTGTGTAACATGCAGATATCCTTGGTCATGAATGTGTTCCTCAAATTTTAGTGATATCCAGTGGCTTATTGATCTTGCCCTTGACTTTTGTCTAAAATTGACGAATAGTATTGGAACTTCATTTTGGCTTATCAATACATCTTTGAATTTGTACACGAATTATATAACATATGTAGATATGAGAGAATGAACTCCATTTGTCTTTTTTTTGCGGAGCATAAATATAAGAGTCGGACTTGTATGCCTGGGTTACCCACCGAAAAAATATTCGGTCTTGTTTGTATGTTGATAATATGTTGTTTGGAACTTGGACTTTTCAGATAATTCTAGTTAAAGTGGTTACACCAAGTCGGTCATTTCATAACACCGACAAAGTAATTGGTCTTTAAGAGCAATTCCTTGGAATTTCAACATTGAAATTGGTGTTTTTGAATAATTTTCTTAAGGTGCCAACTCTAGGTCAAACTTTTTAGGGGTAATCTTCATGCTAATACAAGGGTTTTTTCTTTTTTCAGATACATACGACAATACCCATTTCCTTATCTCGAGATTGTTAATGATGATGTTGTCCACTGACGTAGTCATGATTAACTTCGCATACGGAATACTCCCTTCTTTGCTTATATATATATATATGTGTGTGTGTGTTGGGATTCAATTTATTCTCCATTATCTAGGTTTTTTGTGGTTATTGCATCCTTCACATAATCAAACTTACTAAGCTTACTCCACATGATGGCATCCCATAAAGGCTCATCCTATCAAACCAAAATGTCAAGAAAAAAGAAGATTCCTTGGCAGGTGACGATTCGATCTCCAGTTCTCTCGGAGATGAGGGAATCCGAACCAATGGAGGTATTTTAAGAATGGGTCTCGCCCAATCAGATTTGGATGGAAGTTCATAATCAATACCAATGATCAAGCTTCTCAAGGGCTCAATAGTTTTTCCTTGCTATAGTCTGTTTTGCGCTCAGTGAATTAATCGATTAGAACCATATTTTTTTTATTTTCTTCATTTTATCCTTTTCATTTATTCCTCTCTACATTTTATTTTTTAAGCAAAAACTGGTGCAAAAATTTCTTTTCTCTGAGCAGACAAAATACACCATACATCTTTGAGAGTAATAATTTGAGTATCTTTGTATTGAAGGACACTCTGCTCAAATGCACGCAAGAAAGCTTTTAGTAATGGAAATTTTATTTGATATTCTAATTAGGAAAACTGACTACTCTTCATTTTGGTTATGAGAGAAAATTCAGGAGTCATATAATGTCTATGCCAAATGACGCTTGAAGCTGATAATGCCTGGAAGGGTATGAGATTGGAAGAAATTGGTTTTATCAAACTTTGGAAGAAACATACGTCCGATGAGGAAAAATGAAATCGACTAAGATTGAGCTGAGAGATGCAAAAAAATTGTTTGAGTGGTGTGTCTCTTTGGTCGTAAATGAGTATATCTTCTAATAACATTTCAGAGGATGCATATGGTATTTTCAATGCGGACTTAGACGCTAGTCTGAGATGCGGATACAAAGTGTTGTCTTTCGAGATTTATTCTAGTAGTAAGGTTGTGATGCCATGTTATGCTCCCCCTTTTTCTTCGCAAAACAATTATGCTAACCATAGTTTTTAGGCTTTATATTTTGTATCTTTATTTTGATGTTTTGATGGAATCCTCTTTTAAGGTCGAACACGTGGTACCTTTATATTAAATTAATATAGCCTTCTTTTTTTGATTGATTATGTGTACATCTTGCTTCACCTATATATTTTGCAATGCGCCATGAAAATGATTAATGTTTTCTTCCCTCCGTCTAATGCTTTAGCGAATACAAAGATTCCTCGGTTCTTTCTGAAATGTTGAAAAAAAAGTTAGCTTCTAGATATTTCTTGAGACACCAATGATATAATCGGTATTTTTTAGTCTTGAGTCTGATGAAAGAATTTGTCTTTCGATGTCTTGAGATTTTGATGAAATAATTAATAATTTTATTCCTTGAGATACTGAAGAAATAATTGGCCTTTAGATGTATTCAAATTCCGATGAAAGAATCAGTCTTTTGGTGTTTAGAGATGTCACCTAATAATCGGTCTTTAGATGTCTTAAATTTACGACGAAAGAATCGACTTTTCAATGACTAGAGATACCGATGAAACAATCGGTATGTCGATGTCTCAAGATATTAATGAAATAATAGGTCTATCTAATTCTCAAGATGACGATGAAAGAGTCGATTTTTCGATGTCTCAAAATGTCGATGAAAGAATCAATCTTTTGATGTCTCGTGATTCTGATGCAAGAATCAGTCTTTTGATATCTCCAAATGCCTATGAAAGAATTGGTCTTCTGATGTATCTATATGTCGATGAAATAATTTCTCTTTCGATGTATTGAGATGCCGATGAAAGAATCGGTCTTTTAATATTTATTGAAGCATTATTGTCGTTATCCTTTTGATCTTGATATTAGCGGGTTATCAAATTTATCATTGTAATCTTTCTTTTCTTAAACTATTAATTATCTTTTTGAATTTTATTTTATTTGGTAATATTCTTATAATGAACTAATTTTTTAATTAGCTTGGGATGAATCCTTGTGAACCCTGGAATTATAAATTATAAATTATAAATTTATTAGAATTTTTGGATTTTTCTTAATTGATGGTTTTTTATTTGTATTTTTTATTATTTTAATTTAAATTTATTAAAGTACACGTAATTATTTTCTCTTTGTCTATTAATTAAACATGGGATTGCGGTTTATAAGTAGATCTAGATAATATGAGTGTTTATTGCCAATGAATCGGGAGATCATAGGAATTTATATAATTGTTACTGGATAAAATCAAAAAGTGCCTAATTGATTTATACGTTTATCCGGGAGGAATTCCTATATTTTAATGGTAGCAACAAAATCACTCAAGAGAGGTTTAGGAGAATATTAGAGTCCAAGTTAATATGGATAGTTTAACATCTCACTTATTTATTTTAAGCCTAAATTGTGAGATTTTGGTAAATTCAACATCTTGTTCTAGCTTTCTATCCACAAATTTTATATATTTACTGATTTGAGTCTTTTCTTATTATTGTTAATTGATAATTTGGCGACATGTACAGTTGTGGTGCGTTATCTCCATTATTTGATTTAATATTATTTAAAGCTTCTAAAAAATGGTATGTCTTAGAAGGTTTGAACCTGGTTTTGTACCACACGGGTGAAACTGATTTTTGTTTTGCAGGAAAAAAGGCTTTCTCATACCATTCTAAGTGTTAAATAAGATGATCTTTGCCAATGATTTACTTGTGTTTTGTAAGGCACACAATAAAAAGACAAATGTTTAATTCATGGATTGCAACTATTTAGTAGACTTTATGGATTGCACATCAATAAGTCTAAGTGTGAAATCTATTTAAAGGTTTCAACACTCATCTTAAAGAGGATATAAGTGCAATATTAGGTGTAAACAAGGTTGTCTACCAACTAATATTTTTAGGAGTGCCTCTTATGCACAGAAATATGGAAAAGTTTGGATGTGATCTAGTCGTTAGCAAATTACATTGAGCGTTTGGGTTTAAATTTACTAGCATTTGTTAGTAGATTAGTACTCATAAAAACTACACTTATTAGCAAAATCGTATTTATTCCTTATTTTTACTTCACCCTTATATCACCTCCTTTGTGGAGGTTTTAAACACCAATCATGATGTTTTCTCTCATAATTAATTAATTTATCTTTCTTTATTTAATGTCATATGGGGTGACACATGGGAGGTGAGATAAGGGTGAAGTAACAGGAGTGTCATATATCAAGGCTCTTATTTAAATTACTTAGAGTACATGTAGTTTTTTTTGTCAAAATACATACTAAACTTATAGACAAGATTCATTTCAAAGATGGTTTAGGAAAGTATAAGAACTAATGACCTACATGTCATTCAAGTTTGAAATGTCGATATTCTTCCTAGTAGTACATTTGGCCAGGGCATCTGCAATGCCATTAATTTGTCTACTAATATATGATATCTTCCAAAGAGGGATTTTCTTTAGTCAACGCCAGATCTCTGTAACAAATCATCTACATTTACTCAGATATTTGAGTAAATATAGTTGATTAATTATATTTGTATAATTGCTTAAGTAGTCCTCAGTCTGAGGCAATTCTACTTATGTAAAAGCATTTTGAGTTTCAATATTAACACAAATTTTCTAAAAAAAGAGTTATGGATCCTCTGAATTTGATATTACCATATGAGATAGTATATACTTTTTACGCATTTCAATTAACCAATCTCCCAAATCATATTTTCTTTCTTTTTCAATAAGTATTTGTAGTCTTGAATTAGCCCAAATTGCCATACTTAGGGGACATTTAATGAAGAGATGTTCCACATCTTCCTTGCCCAGTTCACACCATTTACACGTGTCATCTTTGACACATTTTCTTAATTTAAGATTTCGCTTAGTAGGAATGGCTCCATTGCAAATTTTCCATCCAAATGATCTAACTTTATTCATAACATTTGATTTCCAAATAATTCCCCAGAGACTATTATTATCATGTTTACCTTGAGATGATGATTGTGCTTCTTTTTCTACTTCCACTTCTACTAATTTGTGATAACCTGATTTAGTACTATATATACCATCCTTTGAGAAAGGCCAAATTAATTTATCTTCTTCTTTGCTTATTAGAAACGGGATCTTGCAAATGTCACTTACAATGTTTGGAGGGAATAATTAAACATGATAACCCCCTTCTCGAAGACAATTCAGACATTATATGGCTTTGTGATGCATCTTTTAATAAGGAATGGGAACCGTCGGGTTTTGCAAGTCTCGGAGTCAATAAAGAAGGTATAATTCAACACAAGATAGCTCAGAAAGGACAAGTCAGGAGTGCTTTAGAAGGTGAATGCTGGGCTGTCCTAATGGCCATGAGGCTTGCGGGCAGTCTAAAAATTCGGAGTTCGTCTTTTTACTCCGACAACCTTGAAATCGTTCAAGGTATTTATAGAAATTCAGGTCTTCGTTGGCAGATTTCACCAATCATCGCCGAAATGAAGAACTGGTTGACATGGTTCCCGGACTGGAGGGTCATTCATTTAAATCGATCTTTTAACACCGCTGCGGATGCTCTTGCTAAGTGTACCAGACGTGGCATCAATCTCTCGCAATGGAAGGATTTTACTATCTTTGGAGCTACTAATTTTCTTACTTTAATGTGTAATAAACACTAGATCTTTATAACACATGACAAAAAAAAAAAAATTGTTAAATAATATGATACTAAACTAATCTGTTGAAATTATTATAATAATAAAAAAATTGATATTAATTTTAAATTTTATTTTTTATTTTTTATTTTTTATTTTTAATGTTTTATCGAAAATATTTTCCTTAACCACTAGTTATGTATTTGCATTTATTAAATAATTAGACGCTTATTCAAATTATATAAAGTAAGGATGATATATTTGATTCATTAAAAATTTGAAAAAAAGGAATATCTAGGTATCACTATGGTGTACTCTCATAAACTATGACTATTGAATAAATTAATAATATTTGTTTGCTAAAACACCTCTACAATTCAGGCAAGTGATCTAAATGTATACGGATCTTGTTATATTAAATGAGAATTTTATTAGTTTTAAAATTTTATCCCGTCCTTAAAATTATGCAATACCTATTTAAACAATATAAAATACTATAAGCTAATTTTAATTAAGCTTGTAAATAGTAGGTAGTAAAGGTATGATAAACTTTAGGTAAAAATAATATTGACATATAAACTTGGTAAAAATTTGTCGCAACATGAAACACAAGAGTTTGAAAAATTATTTTTGTATGACACTAAAGAAATATCAAGTTTTATATAATTTTTTTTTGGGTAAAACGATGTATTAAAAGTAAGAGGGGGGGTATACAGTTTTAGTTGATACATGATCGGTTACAAAGGTCTCCAAATGATTTTGATGAATGCGAATATATGAACCGATGACCAATTATCATGTTGAGAATTGAATCTGAAACTTGTAGCTAGAATGTTAGCCCCTCTACATTTCTAGATCTAGAAACCTGTCTAAAATAAATAAAAGGTCTAAAACCAATAAACTCTTTAATTGTATATAAAATATATAATTATTGGGCAATTAGATATCAAGATAACCTCTACAATTAGATCATTGGTCATGCCATTTCATTACAAATGTTCACTTAAATCAAACTGTTTGTGGTGAAATACCATGGCCACGATCACATTGTAAACATTTGTATATTGTAACCACTTTTTTCGAAATCTATCTTATTTATTTTGAAAAAAAATATTGCCTTGAAAAATGATGAGAGCTAAAGAGATATGTGTATCTTGACTAGGTAGATGAGAAGAGAGATTAATATGTGTGTTTTAAAAATGAATATGATTGCTTATTATATAGTATTGGTTAAGGACTGTAGTGTTGTAAATAATTAACAGTTGGGGAGCATAATATAAATAATTGGTAAATTATACCAAAATTATTTTAATATATTATTTAAATTAAAATTTGTATATAATTTTGTATTTCAAACAATTTATTAAGAAGATACGTTTTAACAAGATTAAGAATTTTTTTTAAATTTTGATACCCCCATGACATCATTATGAAAATTTAGACCAATGGGAATAAGGTAGTACAGCATAGTTCATGTAATTTTATTTCAAAGTTTTATGAAGTACGATATGTACAATACGTTTAAGATGAAACCAAACCCTATTGTAGGTTAGTCGAAAAATTAATAGATCGAGCTAGTTAATATTCCTAAAATATATGTTGCACCAGACTTAAATATGATTTTTTATTCTACAACTATATATTTAGTATGTTCAATATCCAATCAAATGATATATACATATTCAAAGTGATGAAAAGTGTAAATAGAGAGGCTGGGATTGCTCTAGATAAAATAGTCTCACCCCTCAAGTGGTCTAGATTGTTCCACGTGTTTGATTATATATTCCTTGAATCTTTCAATTATTCTATGAAATACATTATTTATATCTCAATTTTCCATATATATCTTAAATATATCAATTATCACATACAAAACTCTCAATTATCTATAAATTATCCCATTAATTTATTTCATATTTTGAATATCTTTAGTGACCTCAATGATCGTTATATTTTTGATACGTGGGTGGTCTGGGCCAACTTCTGTGCCCCATGACTAATCCCACAAATATTATTCACGCTTTCACATGCATATACCCATGTTCAGGGAAGGGATTCGAATCCTGTACTTCTTACTGTATGCCCTTTAAGGGTTGAAGAAATAGCAAGTATATGGCCTATTGACCCCAATGATGGGTTTGACCTTATGAGTGTGTGTGTGTGTATATATATATACATTTACCCTTAAGAACAAAACACCAGCGTCATGGGACCGAGAAGATATATATATATATATATATATATATATATATATGATGTAAGACTAATTGATAGTCCAAGTTTCCTTTAAATTGTTCATTTTCAATTTTTTGAGGGTGTAATTATATTTATGAAGTGGAGTTATGATAACATGTCATCTACCTTATTTTGGTGATACACTCTAGAGGATTCGTTAAAAGCCTTAGCCATCAAGAATGAATATATTTTAGGTATTATCCTTAAAAACCATCAATCTTCGGTCTTATGAAACTCCTTATAAACAATATCGTGAGACACTAAAGATTCTGAAATACAAATAAGCATATTAAATTGTCGAAAAAATAGTGACATACCAAGTATATTGGTGATCATGAAATTCCTTGTGGTCTACAAGTATAAATTTTACTTTGACTCTCTATTTGTTCAAGTTCATGGGGGATATCTATAATTTTGAAGGAAGGGGCTTCTCCCAAAGGAAAATTAATTGTATAAACAATGTTATTAGATACTACCAATTTCTAATCGAATATAAGTATTACGACTCACTGAGAAAATGGTGAATTACCAAGTATATTGGTGTTCGTAAAATGCCTTGTGGACTATAAATGTAATTTTGCATCTCTATTTGTTTAAAGTAAGATGGTTTATTCTATAATTTTGAATGGCTAAATAGTGATATGATGGTCATGTTAATCTTCGAGAAATCCTATTCAGATAGATTTCATAAATAAATAAGGCATATAATTTTCCTGTTTGGGAACAAGGGTATTTATAATAAAATTTCCATCCCCCATAGATTCCACTAGGAGTTCCACCAAAGGTATCTACCATTGGGACCTTCTAAGTGACTTTGAATAGTAGGAGTAGTTGGATTTGTCATAAATATGAGTCGAGGACATTATTGGTCGAGGGGTGTAATAGTCACGTGGACTCTTCGGACATGCTCCTAAACACTTGGGAATTACACTATTATTGGACGGCAACATTCTTGGTTTACCAATTACCCCCTTAAATTTTTATATTATGCATCGAACTTATGTGAAATAGACATGAGGTTCAGATCGTCTAATAATTCACATTGGATCCGATCAAAGGATACAACTATGTGGGATAATAGCCGAAGACTCGGGTTGATTTTGTCTAAGTGTTACATGTTTAAGCATAATAAATATAGTATTGTGTAAGCCGTTGAAGACCAAAGTCATGATGATGTGGCGTATTATGAATGTTGACGTTTATTTAGGGGTGTGCACGGTAGGACTGCTCAAGGGAACCTACCAACCTGAAAATACGCTTAAGCGGACCTCACCTGGCCCTAGAAAAACTAAAACCCACACACTCAATGGCCCAAAAGGGTCCAAAACCTATTTTTTTGGTTTGGGTTAGTCCACGGTTTGGGACTAGCCAAACCCACATCTCTTGAAACTTTTACCACTTGAGTTTGGGTTGATAAAGTGTTATTTGGATTAGGAAAAGTGTAAGGATGATGATGTTTTATGTGGGTATGATGAACTCTTGCTTGGATGATATGGGTTTAAGGAATTTTAGAAGAACATTTGAAATTTTTGGTTTTTATACTTGGATTCTAGGTGTTTTGGATTGAATTGGGTGTTTGAATATTGTTTTTAGGAGTGTAGGGAAGTATTTGGATATGAATATATGGTTATTTGGTGGTGTTTTGATGTGTGGTAGAGGTTTGGTGAAGATTTCACCGAGTTAGGGTGTCTTAGGGAAGAAAGAGGCTTTAAGGTTTGTGATAAAAAGTGACCTTCTTTCTGATCAATTTGTCGTGGCATAAACCGCGTTCCCATTTGTTAGAGACCGGGTTCCCATTTTGTCTCGTATAAAATTAAATTGCGCACCGTCGTGACCCTCTTGCTTTTGACGACACGGTTAACAACCGCGCACCCATTTGGTAGAGAACGGGTGCCCGGTTTTTTAAAATTTTGTATCGAATAAATATCGAAAAAGTACGCTGTTTAGGCTAAAGAATAAGTGAATTTTGACTTCGAAGCGCAAAGTTATGGCCTTTCGAAGGTTTCTGGCGCGTCATTAGGGTATACCGCGGTAGGGATGCGGTGTACCCCAGAAATCTTCTAATCCTCAGTGTGTCACGGTATGTCGCGAATCTTAATACGCTATTTGGGTGTGGTGCACCGCGGGGATGGTGGGGAGTAGTGCAGTGTACTTTTGCTCTCGTAATTGGACCCAATTATCTCGTCCCGTGGTGATGGCTTTTGTTGTTGCGGTGCACCGCGGCTTTCATACGGTGTACCGTATGACTTCTCTGTTCGACACCGTGGCATGGTACATGCGCGAGTGACGATACGGTTAATATTGGGGGGCCTCGTATGCATACCTTATTTGCACACCGCAGCAACAGTTATGTGGGGTGCGGTGCACCGCGGCTAGCATGCGGTGTAGCGTACCTAGCTGCTGATTTTTTCGAAAATTTTGATTCTTCACCCTAAAATTTATTTCTAAGGTACCTGCACATATAAAACACTAATACCTTCATCATTATTGCATTACTTAACAAAAAAATTAACCTAAACATGAACTAAAACAAAAAGACATAAAAAAATTAGTGGGTTGTCTACCAGACAACACTTTTGTTTAACATCTTCTGAAGTTCGACGTGTTACCTCTGTTATTTCTTTAATATATAGCCTCCCTAGAAGTGAACGAGGCTATGAACATCTACTAATTTGAGTTTGCAACTCCCTTTAGCTTTTACCTCCATCACTTGTTCTTAAACAACTCGAGTGATGAAGTATGGCCCCATCACCGAATTCTTGAACTTAGGATTGGAAGACATCCATCCTACCTCGTCTCCCACCCCAAACTTATCTATTTGTTTTTTTCTCACAGTATCTTGGGGGCTTACAGCTTATTACTTCTTGGTCACAACTTTGATTACCGATAGTTCTCGGGACTCTTTTTTCTTCTTCTTTCCTGAAACATAGAATGTTTCGGATTCATCTTCAATACGGAGAGTCACGGTTCCTTCTTTCACATTGACTATGGTGTCGCTCGTGGATATGAATGGACGCCCAAGTATGAATGGGACGTTCTTATCTTCTTCATAGTCAAGAATAATAAAATCTATGGGAATAACAAGATTACCTACTTCGACGAGTACCTCCTCGATTACTCCTGTCATTTTTGCATCTCCAATCCCAGCCTTCTCTAATATACTTTTGGGCATGAGATTTACACTCGCACCCAAATCACACATCATCTTTCCTTCAAATACACCACCTATTTTAATTTGGACTCCAAGATATTTAAGCTTTGGTGGTAACTTCCGTCGATATCCCTTCGTTGAGTGCCACAGTCTTAGATCATGTGAACTTATTCTTATTGTAGAGTGTCTCCATAAATAATCGATAATAGTTTCGCTTTCCCTTCATAGCTTCAAGTAAAGGGACGTTGATTTTCAATTGATTTAACGTCTCCATACACTTATTATATGTGTGATCATCCTTCAGATAAGCAATTTGTAATGGATCATAGCAATATGAGGGCGGTGGTCATGCCCTTATTTTCTCTTTCATTCTTGGTGCATCAACTACCTCTCTTGACTTATCAATCTCATCCTACTCAACCTCTTCAACCCAATTTTCAAAATTTATCTCATCTAAGTTCATCTCATTTACGTTTGACTTGGTCAGTTTAACTTCTTCGGAACCTCCACTTCACTATATGTAGATGGCGGTGATTCGTTTATCTTTTGAGCTTGAGCACTAATAGTCTTAACCTTGTCATCAATTTAATGGGTCCTCTTCATGTTAGAATTTGTATTTTGGGTTAATTTCAAGAGCTGACTTTTCAATTTTTCTATGACTGTAATGAGTTGCATCACATTTTACTCTAAAAATTGATTATGTTGTTGCAGACCATGATTTTGTTGTTGCAGGCCTTGCACTATCGATGCATTGGAATTAGTCTTTACCTCCATTCTAATCTTAGTTTCATTTGAGAATTTGATGAATTTACTAATATTTTCACTCATCTTGTTGATATCTTCTTTTGGATGTGATGGAAATGCCATTGGGGCTTGACTTTCATAGGCTTGTTCATGTAGATATATGTGTTGAGGTGGCGCTTGATAGATAGTCTCTTGTGGTTGAGATTGATATGAATCGTTTTGAATAGAGACCCTACTTGGAATTGATTTTTGTATTTGATTACCTTGGTGATAATTCTGAAGATTTTCCTGATGTCCCATGGAATATCCATAGGTTGCGTTCATGACCTTTACCTTGGAACTCCTGACTTGGATGTTGTTGCCAACGACCATAGAGAGTTGTTGTATTTTATCTTGCAAGATAGAAAATTTATCCTCTATATCAGTATTAGTGGTAGGAGCTAGTGATTCTCGCCATACCACTCTTTGCTTCGTTTGGATCCATGGAGACAAAACCACCAGGACCCAGATCATCTACTCTTAAACTTGACTCTAAACTGAGTCCTTTATAGAACATGTCTATATGTAATTCTGGCATGTATCCGTGTAGTGGACATCTTGCCATCTTCTTTTGAAATCTCGTCCATGCTTCGCCAATATTCTCTCTGACTTCTTGTAAGAAATTCATAAGCTTTGATTGGTCCTTCACTCGCATACTTGTAGGATAAAATTGATTAAGGAATCTTGTTTGAAGCTTGTCCCAATTTGTTATTCGATCGGGAGGTTGATCATCTACCCAATCGCCCGCTCTTCCGATCAAGAAGACTTGAAACGTGAAATATACATATGTTCTTGCGTAACACCTTCAATAACATAGGCATGACATATTTGCATAATTTATGAACCGAACGAACCGTATCTTGATGTGTAGCACCACCATAATTTCCACAGTTCGTGCATTGATTAAGAATGCCTTGATTGGGCTGGAATCGAACGTCTTGAATAGGTGGAGGGCGAATCTCTATGGTTTTCACTCGGAATGGGAAAGGAAGAACTAGCTCTAGCTGTTGATTCGCCATCTAAAAATCTGAAAAGGACAAAAACAAAAAAGAAAAGCGTAAAATAGAACAACTAAAACTAAAACACTACGTAGCAACACAAAACTAACGATGTAGTCCCGGCAGCGGCGCCAAATACTTGGTCGTGGCAAAGGTGTGATAAAATAATAGATCTAAATAAGATAAGTAACACCTTATACTTCCATGATAAACTCTCCTTAAGTGAATAGATCATTTGCAAATAATAAGTAAGTAAAACAGATATCGATCTCAGGGACTACAAAAATTAGTTTGTAAATAGTTCTATTACTAAGTTGACTAGAAATAGTTGGTAAAGTGACCTTGAAATTGTTGTTAGAACTAGCCATTCCTTGAAATAGTTCCATTACAGATATCGAAAAACTTTTCTTGGAATTAATCCCAATCAATGATCGTCTCAAATGGTTATTTGTCTAGCCATTCACTAGCGCCTCCGATAAGATAAAGTGGAACATGAAATAGTATATTTTCTCTCTTGTAACGCCCTAAGTATTATAAGTGTCGCATGTCTGGATGAACTTTTGTATAGCGCGAACCATATCTTGGTGAGAATCTCCACTGTAATTCCCATAGCTTCGGAATTGATTTAACATTACCCATGTCGGGCTTGAAATATGCGACATGAATAACTAGAGGGCGTATCCCCAAAGGCTGAACATGGAAAGGCACTCTTGGCTTAGGGATGCCTTGCATTTGTTAATGAGGCACATTTTGCGAATTGGATCCATTCAAGTTCGCTTCTTGCGGAATATTATTTAAACCCCCTCAAGAGGATTATCTCTTAGAGGTTGGTTCACTTGATTCACATTGTCTTGATAACTAGGTGGTGGGTTATTGTTAGCCATTAGTAACTGTACTTTTCTTTCTCTTTCTCTCTTTCTTTGAAATCGGAATAGATTCTTGGGGTCCAAGTTCATACACCAATACTTAAAAAACTGATAAGAGACAAAAATACCAAAAACAGAATACAACAAAAACAAACTAGACACTTCTAACCTACGACAAAAACAAAAAATCTTTAACAGTCATCCCTGGCAACGACGCCATTTTGACCATTGTAATTCCAGTTAATATTTTAACGTACTGGTGTCGCCTAGGGTGTGATAAAATAAGATAAATAATAAGTCAAAAAACAACGCACTCTCACCCTAGACAGGCACAGTACTGCAAGTATTACAGGACGAATGCAAGTTTTAATGATAAGTTGAGTTCGTTCTCAGGCACTTAGTGTGTTAATCGAATGGGTAGAAATAACGAGTAAGAAGTAATTAATTAAAAGACAGAAAAATAAAAGGAATAAATTCGAAATTATGAAATTAAACTAAGGAAAATAAAGACAATAAATTAAATACGAAGAAATATGAGATAAGAAGTATAGCTTAGGTTTTGCTAGTATGCACTAATCCTTCTAAGTCTTTCTATTAAATCTAGTTAATAAGGGAGATAATTAGCTCTTAAATACTTAGTCAGGATTCTAAATTCCCATACCTTAGACCTTGAGAGCGACTAAGGGGGCTACGGACACACCACGAGGCTGGTTGAAACAGGGTTTACAAGCGCTATCAAGGCCATAAGCAATCAATTTCCATACATGGTGATAGTGATTAAATCATACTATCTAGTTAGAATTAGTGTTGTCAGGACCAATATCGACACTAGACGTTATGTGGTGTTTCAATAATTAGACACCCAGCTAAGGTGATCATCTAATTACTATCAAGAAAGCCTAAAGTGATCAGTTCTAGGACAGGCAATAATTCAAGACACATAAACAAATATATAGGTAAGAAGCTAATATCAGATTAAAACATGCAATTCCCAAATAAACTTAGATAGAAAGAAATTAGAATTCATAGATTATACATGATGCAAAACCCAAGCTATGGAGAGTTTAGTTCATACCTGAAAGAAAAAACTAAAAGAAATAACAAAAGACATCATCTTGCTCTCTACAATAACTTGGAAGAATAAAACCTTGAGAACTAATTACTATGAAGCAAGGATGATTTATAAGTGATATAAGGGTGTATTTATAGGTGTTTAGAAGACCTAATTCGTTTTCTTGAAGGAGAAGGTAAGTAATGGACTCCAAGCCCAACTCAAATTCGTAACCCTAAAACATGAAATCAGGCCCGTTTTTGTTTTGGTCCTAGAAGTTTCAATACTTATCCGTTTGACGCGTATGAGTAGTCGAAATTCATTGTCTCGGAAAGATCTTCAACTTTTATCTTGACTGTTTCTCCAAATTCCACACTGATCTTGAGATATAAGCTGATTTGTGGTCGTAGGTGTAGAAATTCAGATGTAAGACACCTTTTCCTTTTCCATGTTTTTAGCTTTTCTTTACTTATCTCCAATTACCATGATTATCTCTTTCCATATCTTGTAGTATTTGACGTGGACTCCAACTAATCTCCATAATTATCTTTAAAGGTTCACACTAAATAAATAATTAAACCCAATATGTTCTAAAAATATTATTTTACTAAATCAAGACTCAAAACAGGAATGTGCACTATTTCTCAAGAAAATCAATTAGAAAGACTTCTAAATCACTAAAACTGATGTCTCATCTTAACATAAATCTATCACAAATGAAGAGACATCAAGACCCCAAACTCAAAGTTGTATCGTCCCGATACAATAAAGATAAAACAAAAGGAAGTCTATAAATACACACCTAGGTAATTTTAACACAATGGGAAGAACAAAGAAGAATATATAGAATAAAGTAACAACTCAGAAAATTTCATGCAATAATATTCATAAACTACATACCCGTACACTTCTCATATCCATAGTAAACATGGTTTGAATTCAAGATCAGATTAGTTTCGCAATGTAAGAAGGATTTGGACTTTACTCAGATCACCAAGGAAGCTATAGATTGTTCATCGAACTTCACTAGTATCCAACGATCCACTTAACTACTCTCTGATGGCTCAATCACTTCTCAATTACATAGCAAAGAATCAAAAGGTCTTTAAGGTTGTAATTTAGTCTTAGGGACGGTATGATAGTATATTTGGATAATTTAGAGTGAGCTTTTGGCTCTCTCCTCACTAGCCATCAACGAATCGCCCTAGAGCTTGAGTTACTCTCATAACACGTTTCTCACTCAACCCAATGAATTCCTTGATGCACAATTTAGCATCCCCATTAACCCAATTAAAGCATAAGATGTTCACATAAAAATTCCACTTTGCCGGTCCGAATATATATATTTTCTTTTCAAATCAATTTCTTGAGCTATGACTCTCTTTTTAATGTTGAGATATCACGCTATTTTTCATATATATATATATATATATATATATTTCTTTTTATGCCCTTGTTGGCAATTTTAGCTCATAGCTTCTTTTTCATTCACTAATACCTCGACAAAGGGTTACACTAAAAATATATGAATCATCATCGATATAAAGAACAGAGCACAATTAATAAGCTCAAAAATTCCATCCCAATACAATTCCCATAATGGTGGACCCACCACCCCAAACTCAAGCTCTAAAACAACTGTCTAAGCATCGCGATTCGAGTGTGGGTCATATGGAAAAGTCCTATAATCTAAAGGGATATAGCTTATAATGTGGCTAAATAAAAAGCTTTAGAAAGGCTATAAGGGGCTGAGAAGGATATAGCATATAAATTCATATAACAAGGTGAGAAGGTATAAAAAGGCTTCAAGTGGCTTCAATATGAAAGTACTGCCTTAATCACTTTCTACACTATGTAATTTCGTTATTTTCTTACCTTTAGAACTTTCATCAACTGGGTTTGTCAACTAGCTTGGATCTCACGGCCTACACACTTCTCAAGGTTCCCTGAGATCGCTTTCTATCGCATTGCTCACTAATCTTTTCTTTACTATCAAGGTGTGTTTTCCTGCAAATACTCCAAAGCATACAAAATAAAATAGCTCATAAACATACTACTTACTATCATCAATTCACTGAGCTTATGCTTTCAAGCTATTAAACACACTCTACATCTAATTCCCATGTATAAAATATTTTAATTTCTACCTAAAAATAGAAAAATGGAGTTGAGAGACAACGAATCCCCACACCCCTAACTCAAAAATAAGCCGTGTCCCAACGACTCGAAAAAGACTCGAAACAGAAATTAAAATTAGCAGATAAAAGCATTTACAGAAATGGTAAGGAAGAAAGAGAACATACTCTCAGGGCTATTGCCTCGCATTATTGATATCCAAGGTAGGATTTGCTTTATCCTTCGTTAATTTCTCAAGGAGTTTCATGATGTGCACTTGATTGGATTTGATGTGTGCCATATAATTGGCTAAGGAAGTTTGAGCTGCTTCGAAACTGTTCAAACGCTCCTCCAACTTCTCTTGCCAACTTTGCTCCTTTTCTTCTTTCAAGATTTGCGTGGAAACCGCTCCTCTCAAGACTTTCATGATCCAAGCATTATCAATCGTATTCTTCTTAAATTTGAGTTTCTCTTCTTCACCCAATATAACATTCTCTTTCCGGACAAGACACGTGATCATAGTAGGAAATTTAACATTATAAACCGATTTAGGAGACACCGAAAATCTCATCACCTCCTCATAGATCAACTGTGCCACATCCACTTCTTCTCCTCTCAAAATACAGTTCAATAGTAGAGCGTTCTTCTTAGTCACGTCCAAAGTTCGTTTGTTTCCGAAGACATTAGGAATAAGGAAATTGTGCCAAACTCTCGCATCCGGTTGAAGATATTTATAAGGACAAGGTGCCTTCAATTCTCCCTTATGTGATTGCACTTTCTCCTTGTCTAAAACATGCTTAAAAAGTAATTCTTCATCAAAGATTTTCCGTTTAGCAACCACTTCACTATACTTGCAATATCCAATTAATTTCTTGAACTTGAAGTGGTTTCTAATCTCATTAACTGTGAAAGGAACTAACTTTCCTCTAATCGGAACACGACCTTTAGTATCTCGGCTAAAGAGGCCTAAATAGAATTCTAAAACTAACTCATGACATAATTCAGAACGTCTTACCATGAACGTAGATCAACCCAATTTTTCACCAAGCTCCAAGAATCTCTTATACTCTCCTGTGCCAACTTCTTCAGCGAATACTTTCTCATAAGCAAAAGGTAGTTCCTTTAATTGTTTTTCTGTAGAAGCTCTCAAGGCCTTTGAAGCTTTCTCTTTATCCATGGGTGTAGGATCTTTGAAGGGAGGAGGTTGTGTTTTCTCCTTTGAGTAAAAGTAAAGCCTTTTTCCCATTGAATTAAACATAGCTAGCTTATCTCCATCTTCAACATCGATTTTACCCTTAGCTTTGGAACTAGATCCTTTGTTATTTGATTTCTTCTCAATTGAACCCAATACCTTGCTTGTCTTCATCTCCCTCTTTTTAGATAATGTTTTTGTTCTCTTTGTCATCTTCAATTGACACTCAACTCAAAGCTTTAACAACTCTTGAAATTTGAACTTTTGAATTATTGGTTGAGGAAGCTTGATTTGGTTTAGGAAGGGTGATTTGATGATGATTTTCTATATGGGTAATATGAATTCTTGATGGATTGGTATGGATTTAAGAAATTGTAGGATGAATTTTTCAAATTAAGCTCTTGATTCTTCAATTTCAATGTGTTGGTGAGGATTGGGTGATTGAATCTCCTTTGTAATGATGTGGAGAGAAGATTTGATGTTCTTTTATGATGATTGGGTAGTGTTTTGATGATTAGGGAAGGTTTGAATGAGCTTTAATGGAGTTGGGAGAGGTTTGGAGAAGAAAGAGAGGCTTAAGGATTTAATAATTCAGAATAATACCAATTCTCCTTCTTTTATAACCTTAAAACGAAATTAATTCTCTCTCCAGCGGCGCGGTGCGGTGTACCGGGTATGTGGTCCGGTGTACCGGACTTGAGGCTCTCCAAATTTTTTTTGTTCGGCAAAAAACGCGTGTCATCAACCCGTGGCCACGGGTTTTTGTTCCTGCGGTGTACCGGAACTATGGTCCGGTGTACCGGACCTGTAGTTCTGATTTTTTTCTTCTCGGCCAAAAACCCGAGTCTTACCCCCGTGGGCACTGGTTTTCTCCTCTCCGGTATACCGCGTGGTGTCGCCTAGGGTGTGATAAAAATAAGATAAATATAAGTCAAGAAACAACGCACTCTCACCCTAGACAGTCATAGTACTACAAGTATTACTGGACGTATGCAAGTTTTAATGATAAGAAAGTTCGTTCTCAGAGACTTAGTGTGTTATACGGATGGGTAGAAATAACGAGTAAGAAGTAATTAATTAAAAAACAGAAAAATAAATAGAAAATAAATTCGAAATTATTAAATTAAACTAAGGAAATTAATGACAATAAATTAAATATGAAGAAATATGAGATGAGAAGTATAGCTTAGGTTTTGCTAGTATGCACTAATCTTTCTAATTCTTTCTATTAAATCTAGTTAATAAGGGAGATAATTAGCTCTTGTATACTTAGTCAAGATTCTAAATTCCCATACCTTAGACCATAAGAGCGACTAAGGGGGCTACGGACACACCACGAGGCTGGTTCAAATAGGGTTATCAAGCGCTACCAAGGCCCTAAGCAATCAATTTCCATACATGGTGATAGTGATCAATTAATACCCTAATGACTATCTAGTTAGAATCAGTGTTGTTAGGACTAATATCGACACTAGAAATTATAGGGTGTTTCAATAATTAGACACCCAGCTAAGGTGATCGTCTAATTACTATTAAGAAAGCCTAAAGTGATCAGTTCTAGGACAGACAATAAATCAAAACACATAAACAAATATGAAGGTAAGAAGCTAAAATCAGATTAAAACATGTAATTCCCAAAGAAACTTAGATAGAAAGAAATTATAATTCATAGATTATACATGATGCAAAACCCAAGCTATGTGAAGTTTAGTTCATACCTGAAGGAAATAAACTAAAGGAAATAATAAAAGACATCATCTTGCTCTCTACAATAACTTTGAAGAATAAAACCTTAAGAACTAATTACTATGAGGCAAGGATGATTTACAAGTGATATAAGGGTGTATTTATAGGTGTTTAGAAGACCTAATTCGTTTTCTTGAAGCAGAAGGAAGTAATGGACTCCAAGCCCAACTCAAATTCGTAACCCTAAACCATGAAATCAGATCCATTTTTGTTTTGGTCCTAGCAGCTTCAATACTTATCCATTTGACGCGTATGAGTACACCAAATTCATCGTCTCGGGAAGATCTTCAACTTTTCTCTTGATCGTTTTTCTAAATTCCACACCGTGCTTGAGATATAAGCTGATTTGTGGTCGTCGGTGCAGAAATTCATAATTAAGGCAGCTTTTCCTTTTCCATGTTTTTAGCTTTTCTTTCCTTATCTCCAATTTCCATGCTTATCTCTTTCTATATTTTGTAGTCTTTGACTTGGACTCTAATTAATCTCCATAATTATCTTTAAAGTTTCACACTAAATAAATAATTAAACCCAATATGCTCTAAAAATATCATTATACTAAATCAAGACTCAAAATAGGAAGTAATATTCATAAACTACATACCTGTACACTTCTCATATCCATAGTCAACACGGCTTGAATTCAAGAACAGATTAGTTTCGCAATGTAAGAAGGATTGGGACTTTACTCAGTTCTCCAAGAAAGCTATAGATTGTTCATCGAACATCACTAGTATCCAAAGATCCACTTAACTACTCTCTAATGGCTCAATTACTTCTCGATTACATAGCCAAGAATCAAAAGGTCTTTAAGGTTGTAATTTAGGCTTAGGGACGGTATGATAGTATATTTGGGTAATTTAGAGTGAGCTTTTGGCTCTCTCCTCACTAGCCATCAACGAATAACCCTAGAGCTTGAGTTACTCTCATAAAACGTTTCTCACTCAACCCAATGAATTCTTTGATGCACAATTTAGCATCCCCAATAACCCAATTAAAGCATAAGATGTTCACATACAAATTCCACTTTGCCGGTCCGAATATATATATTTTCTTTCTTTTCAAATCAATTTCTTAAGCTATGACTCTCTTTTTAATTTTGAGATATTACGCTATTTTCTCATATATATATATTTTCTTTTAATGCCCTTGTTGGCAAATTTGGCTCGTAGCTTCTTTTCCATTCACTATTACCCCATCAAAGGGTTACAATAAAAATCTGTGAATCATCATCAATATAAAGAACAGAGCACAATTAATAAGCTCAAAAATCCCATCCCAATAACAATTCCCATAATGGTGGACCCACCATCCCAAACTCAAGCTCTAAAACAACTGTCTATGCATCGCGATTCGAGTGCGGGTCATATGGAAAAGTCCTATAATCTAAAGGGATATGGCTTATAATGTGTTTCAATAAAAAGCTTTAGAAAGGCTAGAAGGGGTTGAGAAGGATATAGCATATAAAATAAAATAACATGGTGAGAAGGTATAAAAAGGCTTCAAGTGGCTTCAATATGAAAGAACTACCTTAATCACTTTCTACAATATGCAATTTTGTTATTTTCTTACCTTTAGCACTTTCATCAAATGGGTTTGTCAACTAGCTTGGATCTAACGGCCTACACACTTCTCAAGATTCCCTGAGATCGAACATACTTTCTATCGCATTGCTCACTAATCTTTTCTTTACTATCAACGTGTGTTTTCCTGCAAATACTCAAAGCATACAAATAAAATAGGTCATAAACATACTACTTACTATCATCAATTTACTTGAGCTTATGCTTTCAAGCTATTAAACACACTTTACATCTAATTCCCATGCATCACAAATTTTAATTTCTACCTAAAAACAGAAAAATGGAGATGAGAGACAACGAATCCCCACACCCCCAACTAAATAATGAGTCGTGTCCCCCATGACTCGAAAAAGACTCGAAACGGAAATTAAAATTAGCAGATAAATGCATTTACAGAAGTGGTAAGGATGAAAGAGAACATACTCTCGAGGGTTATTGCCTCGAATTATTGACATCCAAGGTAGGATTTTCTTGATCTTTCGTTAATTGCTCAAGGAGTTTCATGATGTGAACTTGAATTTGTTTAAACGCTCCTCCATCTTCTCTTGCCAACTTTGCTCCTTACCTTCTTTTGAGATTTGCGTACAACTCACTCTTCTCAAGACTTCCATGATCCAAGCATTATCAATATAACTTTCCTTAAATTCGAGTTTCTCTTCTTCACCCAATGTAACATTCGCTTTTTGCACAAGACACGTGATCATAGTAGGAAATTTAACATTAAAAACTGATTTGGGAGAGACCGAAAATCGCATCACCTCCTCATAGATCAACTGTGCCACATCCACTTCTTCTCTTCTCAAAATACAATTCAACAGTAGAGCGTTCTTTTTAGTCACATCCCAAGTTCGTGTGTTTCCAAAGACATTATGGAAAAGGAAACTGTGTCAAACTCTCGCATCCGGTTGAAGATATTTGTAAGGCCAAGGTGCCTTCAATTCTCCCTTATGTGATTGCACTTTCACTATACTTGCAATATCCAATTAATTTCTTAAACTTGAAGTGGTTTCTAATCTCATTAACTGTGAAAGAAACTAACTTTCCTCTAATCGGGACACAACCTTTACTATCTCGGCTAAAAAGGCCTAAATAGAAATCTAAAACTAACTCATGACATAATTCAGAACGTCTTACCATGAACGTAGACCAACCCAATTTTTCACCAAGATCCAAGAATCTCTTATACTCTCATGTACCAACTTCCTCATTGAATACTTTCTCATAAGCAAAAGGTAGTTCCTTTAATTGTTTTTCTGCAGAAGCTTTCAAGGCCTTTGAAGCTTCCTCTTTATGCATGGGTGTAGGACCTTTGAAGGGAAGAGGTTGCGTTTTCTCCTTTGAATAAAAGTAAAGCCTTTTTCCATTGGTATCAAACATAGCTAGCTTACCTCCATCTTCAACGTCGATTTTACCCTTAGCTTTAGAACTATAACCTTTGTTATTTTATTTCTTCTCAATTGAACCCAATACCTTGCTTTTCTTCACCTCCCTCTTGTTGGATAATACTTATGTTATTTTATTCATCTTCAATTGACCCCCAACTCAAAGCTTTAACAACTCTTGAAATTTGAACTTTTGAATTTTTTGTTGAACAAGCTTGATTTGGTTTAGGAAAGGTGAATTGATGATGAATCTCTATTTGGGTAAGGTTAATTCTTGATGGATTGGTATGGATTTAAGAAATTGTAGGATGAATTTTGAAAATTTAAGCTTTTAATTCTTCAATCTAATGTGTTTGGTGAGGATTGGGTGCTTGAATCTCCTTTGTAATGATGTGGAGAAAAGATTTGATGTGTTTTTATGATTATTGGGTAGTGTTTTGATGATTGGGGGAGGTTTGAATGAGCTTTAATGGAGTTGGGAGAGGTGTGGAGAAGAAAGAGAGGCTTAAGGATTAATAAATTCAGAATAAAGCTAACGTCCTTGCCTTTTATAATTAAAACGCAACCTTTTCTCTCTCCAGCGGCGACCTCCGGTATACCGGGTATATGGTCCGGTATACCGGACCTAATGTTCCTCGAAATTTTTAATTCTCGGCAAAAAACCCGAATCTCCTACATGTGTTACGGGTTTTTGGTTTTGCGGTATACCGGGACTATTGTCCGGTATACCGGACCGATGGTCCTGATTTTTTTCTTCTCAGCCAAAAACCCGAATCAATAACCCGAAGTATGGGTTTTCTCCTCTGCGGTATACCGGGGCTGATGTGCGGTATACCGGACTGGTGGTCGAATTTTTCCGAAAAATTTCGTTTTCTCCTCTCGAACTCGATTTCTCCAATACCTAAGCATCAAAAACACTAATACCATTCTCAAATATGCAATATCAACTAAAAACAACTAAACTAAACATAAACTAACAACGTAAAAGACATAAAAACTTAAAAAAATTGCGGGTTGTCTCCCGTACAACACTTTTATTTAACGTCTTTCGAAGTTAGACGCGTTACCTCTATCAAGATTTGCGAATATAGCCTCCCCAACAACGAGTTAGGCTATGAACGTCAACTAATCTGCGCTTGATCCCCTTCTTGGGTCGGATTTCTATCACCTTGGCTAAAACAACCTTAGTGACAATGAATGGTCCCATCCACGAGTCTTTGAAACTACGTGGCCTATTCTCGTGTTTGTGAGCTTTCCATAATACTTCATGGCCAACCCCAAACTGAATGTTTGGCTCAGTATCCACAGGCTTTAAGTGGATCTTCTCATGAGGGACTTTATGATGTGAAAGGTTGTGGATGACAGGTATGGTGGGATCTAACTTCCTTGGTTTCTTACCCAAGACATAGAAGGTCTCGGATACATTCTTTGCATGAAGGGTAACGGTCCCTTCTTGGAAGTTGATGACACTTTGACTTGTGGCCATGAAAGGCCGTCCAAGTATGATTGGAACCTGCTTATCTGCATCAAACTCAAGTATAACAAAGTTAGTAGGGATGGCGATACTACCTGCACGGACTAAGACGTCCTCCATTGTTCCCCATATCTTGGTAACTGAGTTGTCAGCGAACTGCAACTTCACTGGAGCTTTCTCTGATTTCTGAAATCCAAATCTCTCGAACAAGGACTTGGGCATAAGATTCACACCAGAACCCATTTCGTACATAGCTTTCACCTTGAGCATACCATTTATTTGAATAGGAAGGTTAAAACTTCCCGGAACTTTAAGCTTCATTGGTAACTCTCTTTCACTTCTTCTTGAGACTCTCAGGTTCTCTCTTGGGATCTCTACACTCGCTTCTTTCTCAGGAATAACTTGCGTAAAAACTTGTTGCGGTGTAAGTCCTTTCTTCACAATCTCAAGCATTTAGGCGTTGATATTTTCAGGAGTGTACGCCTCCAAAAATGTCTTGAGTTCAGTGTCGTCCTTTGGATTTGTATCAGGAATAGTTGATGACACTGTTTGAACAACAGGTGGCGGTTCCACCTTCTCTTCTTCTGTCTCTTCTTGCACAACGGGTGCAACTTTAACTTCAACTCTTGATTCCTCCGTTGAGGCTTTTTCTTCTTTCTCTTTAGCCAGCTCAGCTTGATAAACCATTACCGATCTAATCTCCTCTTGCATATCTTTCAGAAGCTGTATAAATTCAGATTTTTCTGAATCGTTGATGTCTCCCTAATTGTTCTTATTTTCGACCCTTGGGAGACATCATTTTTGGTGTTTATTTAATTAATTTGATAGACTTTCGTACTAAATATGCAATAATCCGGAATTTCCTTTTTATTTCTAGCATTTTTATATTATTAAGCTTTTGCGCGTAATATTGGTATTTTTAGTGTAAAGTTTACAGGTTTTAGATGTTAGCTAGAAGAGGAATCCAAGGAGAAAGTCAAAGATCGTGATATAGAGTCAAGACTTGAAGATAAATCCCTAAGATATTATTTTTAGAGCTGAAAATCTGTCTTCCAGGCCATAGAGTGCTGATATCGAGGGGCTTAAGCGATGATTTAGCCACTGACCTTTGAAGAGAAAACATTCCTTATCGAGTTACGCAACTTTAGCAACTGGAATGAGGTCAATCGGAGTCATAACGAGTCAGGAAAAGCCGTTTTAGTGAAGGTGTATCAGCAGTTACGGGATTTTGGGCTTAGAATTTGGGCTTGGACATTTAATTAGTGTTTTATTATTATGTCCAAGCCCTAATCCGTTTTTACACATATAAAAGGAGCCTTTGATTTCTATTTTTCATACAATTCATTCTTTACAATTAAAAACATCAGAGAGAAGCAACAGATGGAAGGAAGAAGAAGCTGCTAGAGCTGGAGTGGGTCTATAGCTCCGTTCTCAGTCATTCCAATTCCGGAAATTATGTTTCTTTTATCTTTTATTTGTAAGACAATATGAATTCCTTTACTTTTAATTTAGTTTTTCTTTCAATTAATATGAGCTAAACATTTATTAGTGCTTGAGAACGCATAATGGGTTAATCCCAATTTGATTTCATTCTATACATTTGAATTTGGGATATTTATTATTTAAATCAAATTGGGTAATTCGTATTTTTCTTTAATTTGCATTTTAATTACTATTATTGACGTAATTAACCAATGATAGGACTTAGTATCTAGGCTATTCCAATTAGTGGCGATTGGATCACCTTGACGGGGGGTTTAGGTACCGAACTAGTTAATGAATGTAGGTTAGAAATTATTTGACTCTGACGAGCTTAATTAAACCTATGGCCTATTGGGTAATTTAAACTTAAACACTTGAGAGTGGACTATAATCACCCTGACGGGGTTTGTAGCACTTGAGAGTTGCTCCTTAGTCCACCCTGACAGAGGTAAGGAGAATATAGAATCCCGACCAATACAAATTTACCAATTTGTCCCTTAAACAATGTATCAAATGAATGATAGTTAGGAAAACCCTTGCGTCTCTCAAGTACTACCTTCTCATACTTGCGTTTCACATTTATTTACTTTCATTTTAGTATTTAATTGCATTTTCCATTTAGTCTTTCATTACTTAGAATAATAAAAACAAACAAACAATCAATATATCTTTTACTTACTTTCATAAGTGCAATCAATCATTAATAGATAAGCATTGTAGTCAACCATCCCGTCCTTGGAACGAATCTTTTTTATCAACTATATTACTTGGGACAACCGTACACTTGCGGTTGTGGTTCGATTACTTTTTGCATTTATTTTAGAACACACAAAGGACCACCAATCGTCCTCCATATCAACCTCAGAACAGTCAGATTCCACGGTGCTAGACTTGGTTGGTTCTTCTTCGGTACTCGGAACCTCCACGGTACTAATGGCAGCATGTGGTACTTCCTTCTCTTCTTCAATTTCAAGGCAGATAGCCTTACAAGCTTCGAACCCAGCATTGTCATCACCTCCTTCGATAGCCTTCAATTCTTTGTGTTCCATTAAATTTGTTAGAACTTTGTTCAATTGTTCTACTTGAGTACCTAAAATCTGAATTGCGGCATCTTGTCCTCGTAACTTTTCATCCTGAGCGTTCATATTCGTGGTCAAACGGTCCAAGACTTTTACTAATTGTTGATTATCCATAGATCCCTCTTGAGGATACTGTGGTAAAGCTTTCTGATCTAATGTATCGGTATAGGCATCTTGAAAAGGTTGTTGAGGGGTCAGGTCTATTCTAATATTGATTTTGATACTGACCTCTTGGTTGGAAAAAGTTGTTCTGGGGGCGCGGTTGATAATGACCAGGATTAGCGGCCCCCCTGAGGATTTGAATACTGCATACACGGATGGTCTCGGTTACCAAATTGATAACCTCCTCGGTTGGATATGAAATAAACAGAATGCGGATTTCCTTCGCACTCTTCCCAAGTATGATTGTTAACCCCACATTGTTGACAAACTTGTGCTTCTTGTACTACGTTTGATGCGGCTAAATTTTTATGCATCTCTAGCTTAAGTTCTTTGATTTGATTTTCTAATGCGGATATTTGAGCTGAGTTTGCAGTTTCTGCATCTAAACGAAGCGTACCTCGGGTCTTTGCTACAGGAGCTCGCGTAGAAGGCTAGCTCCTTTTTGTTCAATAATATTTTCCAAGACTTCGGCAGCTTCATTATGGTTCATGGACACGAAATTTCCCTTTCCTATGTTATCCACCTTCTATCTACCTCGATCGTTGAGACCTTCATAGAATATAGCTAATTGTAAAGAGGGGGTATAACCATGGAGCGGACATCTAGCTAATTTATGTTGGAACCTTGTCCATGATTCTCCTACTGTTTCTCCATCTTCTTGAAAAAATCTTGCAAGCTCGCTTTGGTCTTTGAGTCTCTTACTCTTCGGATAAAAACGGCTAAAGAACGCGGCTTGAAGTTTTGTCCATGAATTAATTTGTCCCTGGTGGTTACCTATCTAGCCACTCACCAGCTCTACCGGTCAGAAAGAACGAAAACATATGACAATACAGTTGCTCGCGTGTAATGCCTGGAATAACATAAGCATCACAAATCTGCATAAACTTCTGAATCGCTCTTACCGGATCTTGAATTGATGTACCACTGCAGAGTCCAAAACTTTGAAACTGACTAAGCATACCCGGATTGGGTCGAAATTTAATATTTTGGATCTCCGGAGGACGAGTCCTCATCATGATTCTAAGTGGAATAGGGTAACCTATCGGTTGAACATGAAACGGCACGTGGAGGCCAGGAAGGTCTTGCTCAACTCGGTTCTGATTAACATTGTTTTGCCCGTTACCACGTCCTTGTTGTTGTTGTACACCAGGTGGAATGAACGGTGGTGGTGGTCCTCCTGGTGCATAGTATTGTAATCCTTCAGGTGGGATTCCAAGTGGATCTAACTGCTCTTGTACTCCTACCATAGCTCTTCTTAAGGCTCTTTCCTCAAGAACACGTTTATTATAATATCTGAAGCTCATCTCAGGCTCCGGTAACGGAGGCAAAGAATTAAACACTGTGAAACCTGAAAAAGACTAAAGCAAACCACAAGCGTAAATCCGGAAAAACAAAAACTTAATACTGAAAAATAAGTAAAAATTAACTAAAAATTATTACTCGAAATAGATAACCCACACGCTAACGAGACACAAGTCCCCGGCAGCGGCGCCAAAAATTTGGTGTCGCCTAGGGTGTGATTAATATAAGATAAATATAAGTCAAGAAACAACGCACTCTCACCCTAGACAGGCACAGTACTGCAAGTATTACAGGACCTATGCAAGTTTTAATGATAAGAAAGTTCGTTCTCAGGGACTTAGTGTGTTATACGGATGGGTAGAAATAACGAGTAAGAAGTAATTAATTAAAAGACAGAAAAATAAATAGAAAATAAATTCGAAATTATTACATTAAACTAAGGAAATTATAGACAATAAATTAAATATGAAGAAATATGAGATGAGAAGTATAGCTTAGGTTTTGCTAGTATGCACTAATCTTTCTAATTCTTTCTATTAAATCTAGTTAATAAGGGAGATAATTAGCTCTTGTATACTTAGTCAGGATCATAAATTCCCGTACCATAGACCTTGAGAGCGACTAAGGGGGCTACGGACAGACCACGAGGCTGGTTCAAATAGGGTTATCAAACGCTACTAAGGCCCTAAGCAATCAATTTCCATACATGGTGATAGTGATTAATTCATACCCTAATGACTATCTAGTTAGAATCAGTGTTGTCAGGACTAATATCAACACTAGACGTTATGTGGTGTTTCAATAATTAGACACCCAGCTAAGGTGATCATCTAATTACTATTAAGAAAGCCTAAAGTGATCAGTTCTAGGAAAGGCAATAAATCAAAACACATAAACAAATATGAAGGTAAGAAGCTAAAATCAGATTAAAACATGTAATTCCCAAAGAAACTTAGATAGAAAGAAATTAGAATTCATAGATTATACATGATGCAAACCCCAAGCTATGGAAAGTTTAGTTCATACCTGAAGGAAATAAACTAAAGGAAATAATAAAAGATATCATCTTGCTCTCTACAATAACTTTGAAGAATAAAACCTTAAGAACTAATTACTATGAGGCAAGGATGATTTACAAGTGATATAAGGGTGTATTATAGGTGTATAGAACACCTAATTCGTTTTCTTGAAGGAGAAGGTAAGTAATGGACTCCAAGCCCAACTCAAATTCGTAACCCTAAAACATGAAATCAGACCCGTTTTTGTTTTGATCGTAGCAGCTTCAATACTCATCCATTTGATGCGTATGAGTACACTAAATTCATCGTCTCGGAATGATCTTCAACTTTGCTCTTGAATGTTTTTCCAAATTCCACACCGTTATTGATATATAAGCTGATTTGTGGTCGTAGGTGCAGAAATTCAGAATTGAGGCAGCTTTTCCTTTTCCATGTTTTTAGCTTTTCTTTCTTTATCTCTAATTTCCATGCTTATCTCTTTCCATATTTTGTAGTATTTGACTTGGACTCTAATTAATCTCCATAATTATCTTTAAAGCTTCACACTAAATAAATAATTAAACCCAATATGCTCTAAAAATATTATTTTACTAAATCAAGACTCAAAATAGGAAAGTGCACTATTTCTCAAGAAAAACGATTAGAAAGACTTCTATAACACTAAAAATGATGTATCATCCGAACATAAATCTATCACAAATGAGGAGAAATCACCTCGGCTATGGTCCGGTGTACCGGAGGTATGGTCTGAATTTTCGGTAAAGTTTCGTTTCTCCTCCCGAACTCGATTTCTCCAACACCTAAGCATCAAAAACACTAATACCTTTCTCAAATATGCAATATCAGCTAGAAATAACTAAACTAAACACAAACTAAAAACGTAAAAAGCATAAAAACATAAAAAATTGCGGGTTGTCTCCCGTACATCACTTTTATTTAACGTCTTTCAAAGTTAGATGCGTTACCTCTATCAAGATTTGCGAATATAGCCTCCCCAACAACGAGTTAGGCTATGAACGTCAACTAATCTGCGCTTGATCCCCTTCTTGGGTCGGATTTCTATCACCTTGGCTGAAACAACCTTAGTGACAATGAATGGTCCCATCCACGAGTCTTTAAAACTACGTGGCCTATTTTCGCGTTTGTGAGCTTTCCATAGTACTTCATGGCCAACCCCAAACTCACTGTTTGGCTCAGTGTCCATGGGTTTTAAGTGGATCTTCTCTGAAGGGACTTTGTGATGTGAAAGTCTGTGGATGACAGGAATGGTGGGATCTAACTTCCTTAGTTTCTTCCCCAAGACATAGAAGGTCTCGGATATGTTCTTTGCATGAAGGGTAATGGTTCCTTCTTGGAAGTTGATGACACTTTGACTTGTGGCCATGAAAGGCCGTCCAAGTATGATTGGAACCTGCTTATCTGCATCAAACTCAAGTATAACAAAGTCAGTAGGGATGGTGATATTAGCTGCTCGGACTAGGACGTCCTCCACTGTTCCCCATGTCTTGGTAACTGAGTTGTCAGCGAACTGCAACTTCACTGGAGCTTTCTCTGATTTCTGAAGTCCAAGTCTCTCGAACACAGACTTAGGCATAAGATTCACACCAGAACCCACATCGTACATAGCTTCCACTTTGAGCATACCATTTATTTGAATAGGAAGGTTAAAAATTCCCGGATCTTTAATTTTCAGTGGCAACTCTGTTTCACTTCTTCTTGAGACTCCCAGGTTCTCTCTCGGGGCTTCTACACTCGCTTCTTTATTAGGAATAACTTGCGTAAAAACTTGTTGCGGTGTAAGCCCTTTCTTCGCAATCTCAAGCATTTGGGCGTTGATATTTTCAGGAGTGTATGCCTCTACAAATTTCTTGAGTTCAGTGTCATCCTTTGGATTTGTATCAGGAATAGCTGATGACACTGTTTGAACAATAGGTGGCGATTCCACCTTCTCTTCTTCTTTCGCTTTTTGCACAGCAGGTGCAACTTCAACTTCAACTCTTGGTTCCTTCTTTGAGGCTTCTTTCTCTTTCTCTTTAGCCAACTCAGCTTGAAAATCCATAACCGATCTAATCTCCTCTTGCTTATCCTTCAGAAGCTGTATAAATTTGGATTTTTCTGAATCGTCCTCCACATCACTCTCAAAACAGTTAGATTCCACGGGGCTAGACTTGGTTGGTTCTTCTTCGGTACTCGGAATCTCCACGGCACTAACGGCATCATGTGGTACTTCCTTCTTTTCCTCTTCAATTTCAAGGCAAATAGCCTTACAAGCTTCGAACCCAACATTGTCATCACCTCCGTCGATAGCCTTCAATTCTTTTTGTTCCATAACGTTTGCTAGAACTTTGTTCATTTGTTCTACTTGAGTACCTAAAATCTGAATTGAAGCTCCTTGTCCTCGTAACATCTCGCCCTGAGCGTTCATCTGTGTGGTCAAACGGTCCAAAACTTTTGCTAATTGATTATCCCCAGTTCCCTCTTGAGGATACCGTGGTAAGGCTTTCTGATCTAATGAATCTGCATAGGCATCTTGAATAGGTTGTTGTGGGGGAGCAGGTTTATTCTGATATTCATTTTGATACTGACCTCTTGGTTGGAAAAAGTTGTTATGGAGACGCGGTTGATAATGACAAGGATTTGCGGCCCCCTGAGGATTTGAATACTGCATACCCGGATGATTGCGGTTCCCGAATTGATAACCTCCTCGGTTGGATATGAAGTAAACAAATTGTGGATTTCCTTCGCACTCTTCCCAAGTATGATTATTAACCCCACATTGTTGACAACCTTGTGCTTCTTGCACTACATTTGTTGTGGCTAAATTTCTCTGCATCTCTAGCTTAATTTCTTTGATTTGATTCTCTAATGCTGATATTTGAGCTGAGTTTGCAGTTTCTGCATCTAAACGAAGCGTACCTCGGGTCTTTGTAACAGGAGCTCGCGAAGATGGCCAACTCCTTTCTTATTCAATAATATTTTCTAGAACCTCGGTAGCTTCAGCAGGATGCATGGACATGAAATTCCCTTTCCCAATGTTATCCACCTTCAGTCTACTTGCTTCGTTGATACCTTCATAAAATATAGCTAACTGTTGAGAGGGGGTATAACCATGGAGCGGACATCTAGCTAACTTCTGTTGAAACGTTGTCCATGCTTCTCCTACTGCTTCTCCATCTTCTTGACAAAACTTTGCAAGCTTGCTTTGGTCTTTGAGTCTCATGCTTTTTGGATAAAAACGGTTAAAGAAAGCGGCTTGAAGGTATGTCCATGAATTAATTGTCCCTGGTGGTTGCCTATCTAGCCACTCACCAGCTCTACCGGTCAGAAAGAACGAAAACATATGACAATACAGTTGCTCGCGTGTAATGCCTGGAGTAACATAGCATCACAAATCTGCATAAACTTGTGAATCGCTCTTACCAGATCTTGAATTGTTGTACCACTGTAGAGTCCAAAACTTTGAAACTGACTGAGCATACCCGGATCGGGTCGAAATTTAATATTTTCGATCTCCGGAGGATGGTAACCTATCGGTTGAACATGAAACGGCACTCGAAGGCCAGGAAGGTCTTGTTCAACTCGGTTCTGATTAACATTGTTTTGCCCGTTACCTCTTCCTAGTGGTTGTTGTCCTTGTTGTTGTACACCAGGTGGGATAAATGGTGGTGGTCCTCCTGGTGCAAAGTATAATAATCCTCTAGGTGGGATTACAAGTGGTGGATCTAACTGCTCTTGTGCGCCCGCCATAGCTCTTCTTAAGGCTCTTTCCTCACGAACACATTTATTATAAGATCTGAAGCTCCTCTCAGGCCCGGTAACGGAGACCAAGAATTAAACACTGTGAAACCTGGAAAAGACTAAAGCAAACCACAAGCGTAAATCCAGAAAAACAAAAACTAAATACTGAAAAATAAAAATTAATTAATAACTACTACTCGAAATAGATAACCCACACGCTAACGAGACACAAGTCCCCGGCAGCGGCGCCAAAAACTTGGTGTCGCCTAGGGTGTGATAAAATAAGATAAATAATAAGTCAGAAAACAACACACTCTCACCCTAGACAGGCACAGTACTGCAAGTATTACAGGACGAATGCAAGTTTTAATGATAAGTTGAGTTTGTTCTCAGGGACTTAGTGTGTTAATCGAATGGGTAGAAATAACGAGTAAGAAGTAATTAATTAAAAGACAGAAAAAATTAAAGGAATAAATTCGAAATTAAGAAATTAAAATAAGGAAAATAAAGACAATAAATTAAATACGAAGAAATATGAGATGAGAAGTATAGCTTAGGTTTTGCTAGTATGCACTAATCCTTCTAAGTCTTTCTATTAAATCTAGTTAATAAGGGAGATAATTAGATCTTAAATACTTAGTCAGGATTCTAAATTCCCATACCTTAGACCTTAAGAGCGACTAAGGGGGCTACGGACACACCACGAGGCTGGTTCAAATAGGGTTTACAAGCGCTACCAAAGCCCTAAGCAATCAATTTCCATGCATGGTGATAGTGATTAAATCATACCCTAATGACTATCTAGTTAGAATTAGTGTTGTCAGGACCAATATCGACAATAGACGTTATGTGGTGTTTCAATAATTAGACACCCAGCTAAGGTGATCATCTAATTACTATTAAGAAAGCCTAAAGTGATCAGTTCTAGGACAGACAATAATTCAAGACACATAAACAAATATATAGGTAAGAAGCTAGTATCAGATTAAAACATGCGATTCTCAAAGAAACTTAGATAGAAAGAAATTAGAATTCATATATTATACATGATGCAAAAACCAAGCTATGGGGAGTTTAGTTCATACCTGAAGGAAATAAACTAAAAGAAATAACAAAAGACATCATCTTGCTCTCTACAGTAACTTGGAAGAATAAAACCTTAAGACTAATTACTATGAGGCAAGGATGATTTATAAGTGATATAAGGTTGTATTTATAGGTGTTTAGAAGAACTAATTCGTTTTCTCGAAGGAGAAGGTAAGTAATGAACTCCAAGCCCAACTCAAATGCGTAACCCTAAAACATGAAATCAGGCCCGTTTTTGTTTTGGTCCTAGAAGCTTCAATATGCATCTGTTTGACGCGTATGAGTAGTCGAAATTCATCGTCTCGGAAAGATATTCAACTTTTCTCTTGACCGTTTCTCCAAATTCCACACCAATCTTGAGATATAAGCTAATTTATGGTCGTAGGTGTAGAAATTCAGATTTAAGGCAGCTTTTCCTTTTCCATGTTTTTAGCTTTTCTTTCCTTATCTCCAATTACCATGCTTATCTCTTTCCATATCTTGTAGTCTTTGAATTGGAATCCAATTAATCTCAATAATTTTCTTTAAAGCTTCACACTAAATAAATAATTAAACCCAATATGTTCTAAAAATATTATTTTACTAAATCAAAACTCAAAATAGGAAAGTGCACTATTTCTCAAGAAAATCAATTAGAAAGACTTCTAAATCACTAAAACTGATGTCTCATCTTAACATAAATCTATCATAAATGAGGAGACATCACGTACAACCAATGTGGGAATCTACTCTGCAGAATACGGGTCATAAATTAGCAAGAAATGATAATTAGGGAATTCTTCTGCAGGGATGAAGCATGATTAAAGGTTTTCAAAGTAATGTAAATGCGTAAAGTATGTAATTCGAGTAACAAAATAGAAATATAAATTGTAAATATTTATTTGGTTTTTGTAACGAATTATAAGTAATGACAAAAAAATTAAATGCAGTTAAACTAAGTGAAAATGATTATCAACTAACAAGAATGAAAATAAAAAACTTAGTAAAATATAGTTAATTCGATAGATAAGATGCTTGAGGATATTGCTAAGTAATATATTGTGTCGCTAATTAACTGTGTTATTCATAAGGGTGAGTTGTTTTATTGTTCACGTTAGTCAGGGCACTAATTCGAGTAAGTCTCCTCAAGGGAAAACCTGATTCTATACCTTATTCGTCTTTGGCTTTCGGGTTGGTTTAAGTTCCTATTACCTTTACAGCCTACCAAGCGTGTTAATATAGTCCAATAAAAGGAAATAAGCGGTTTTATACTAGGTCTGAAATCCTTCTCCCCTACCCGGGTGTTAGGCAAATAACAGCAACTTCTGTTACTTTGGCCAGAGTACAGGAGAAATGAAATCACGTATTAAGTCAATGGAATTATATTAAAAACCCATCTCATTTAAACATCTAAATAAGATATCCAAAATAAATTAACATCGTCAAATAGCAAAACTAAATGTATTAAATTAGCATCCTCAAGCAATTTTAATTTAGCTCATAATCGAATTAAAACTAATAAAATTAAAACTAATTAAAACTAGCTCGAACGCATAATTAAAATGAAAATAAATGATAGTTACTGTAGAGGGTGAAGGAAAATAATGGATAGTTGAGATAGAAATCTTGGGTTCATAGACAAACCCATGTTCTTCCTCCTCATTTCTTTTTTGGCGCTTCTCTTTTCTTCTTTCTCTTCTGAATAATGTTACGAACTGGTGGTGTATGATGGAATAATGATTGGATATGGAATGAAGGCTGGAAATGAGCTTATAAAGCTTCCAAATTCGTTGCGCTCACTTTAGGATTATGAAAACAGGTTCAGAATGAGTCTAACCCGTTTTTACTTTAACCAGATTTCTGGTTCGAACCACAGCAGGTGAAAATGTCATAATTTTCTCCCAACCAATGTAATTTCTCACGATGAAACCCACCACTCCAAACTCAAGCTTTAGATACAACAAGTCTCAGGGTTGCGATTCAAGTGCGGGTCATATGTAAAGTCCTATAAAATAAGGGATATGAATTATATTGTGGCAACAAAATAAAGGATTAACGAATTAAAAATTCGAAATTTGAGTTCAAATTTTGGTGCTTCTCTATTATCCTTCAAAAATCCAAATATCTCACTTTCCCAACAAGATCAAGGTTAGTTTGGATGTTTTTTATGATGAAATTTATTAATTCACATAAACCAACCATTTTCATTGAATTTCCATTCAAACATGCACATAATCCGTGTATTTTTCTCTCCTTTGATCAATGCCTTTTGATGCATCGGTTCCAACAAATATTCATTTTGAAATAAGCACTATTTTCACAACCGAGAAATTTGTTTGTCCCTTTGTTTGTTGCCGGTTTAGATTGATGGGCTTTTTGAGCTTAGCCTCACTTAGGTTTTCTTTCCTCTTCATAGCAGTCTTAACTTCTTCAATCTTGCATTTAGGACCCAAATCTGGAATCCCAATAGCTCTCTCTTGTGTAGCACCATGATTTTTTCTTGTTCTTGGAGTGTTTCTTCGAGTGTAACTGAAAGAATCTGTCCTGTTTATCATGTCTACTCACCCCAAACTCAAAACTTCAAAAATTCAAAAACTAGAGAAGAGTCTTGAAATTTGATGTTTTGAGGAGATAAGGAAGGAGATTAAGGTGAGATATGAGATGGGTAAGGTTTAATTTGTGTGATTGGAGAGGTTTTATGGCTCAATTTATGGTTTGGATGAAGGAGGATTCTTAAGAAAAACAGAAAATTGTTGGTGTTTTGGAAGGATTAGGAGAGAATTGTGTGTTTATTTGGTGTTGTAGGAGATGATTTGATGATTTTGTGGTGTTTTGATGATGATTTTTGCAGGTGTAGGGAGCTTGGAAACGAAATAGTAAGTGGCTTGTGAAAGGAGGCAAGAAAATAGGTTAAAATACATGAAAAAACGCATCCACTGTTGCTCAACCGGGTTCCTGGTTGGTGATAACCGGGTTCCTAGTTGGTGATAACCGGGTTCCCGGTTAGCGTCAATATGTCGGCGCAAAAAAAAAAATTCCAAATTCGATTTTTTTTAACTTCTAGACGCAAGAATTGCGTCACGTTTCCACCGCGGAGGTCAGAACCTTTGGCCTTCGAGACCGGGTTCCCAGTCAGCTGGTAACCAGGTTCCCGGTTGCTGTAGGTTGGCGCGAACCCACATGCAACAAGTGGGTCGCGTTTCCAGCGCAGAGGTCAGAACGTTGGGGAGTTACAGCTTCGTGATAGGGTTCTCGGTTATCTGGTTACCGGGTTCCCGGTTGCTGTCGCTTGGCGCGAACGCACACGCGCCTAACCTTGCGTGTGATGGGTTGCTCAACAGTTGCTCACCGGGTTCCCGGTTAGCGACAACCGGGTTCCCGGTTAGCACCTGTCTTGCAACCCATTTTTCATTGATTTTCACCTTTTTCACCCCAAACTCATGACCTTTTCACTCCTGAAATCATCAAAACACCAAACCTTTCTCATTTCTTAAAAATAAACACTAATACACAATAATTACTCTAATTTATACTATTAAAATTAAAAGACATGAAACTAGTATACAATGAATTGGCTTTTGTTTAACGTAGTTAAGCTCGACGACTTACCTCTCGCTTCTAAGGAGCTTCAAGGAGGTACATGACCTCCCTGAGATGTGGATCTTCTGAGCGAGTGATATCCTCACCTCCACGATATATCTTTAATTGATGACCATTCACCATATAAAGGTGTGGTGCTCAATTGGATGCTCAATTTCTATAGCTTATGAGGCGTGACTTTGATCACAATATAAGGACCAGACCATTTTGATCTCAACTTACCCGGATAATTGCTGAACTTGGAGTTATATTTAAGGACCTTTTGTCCAACTTCAAACTTTTACACCCGAATACAATTATCATGCCATCTCTTAGTGTTTTCTTTGTAAAGTTTAGCATTCTCATAGACATGCAATCGAAACTCATCAAGTTCATTCAACTTCATCATAAGATTCTCACCGGCTAAAGTAGGATCTAAATTTAACTGCGCTATAGCCCAATATGCACCTAATTCAAGTTCAAGAGGTAAGTGACAAGCCTTACCATAAACCATGTGATACGGAGATGCACCAACGGGAGTTTTGAACGCAGTACGATAAGCCCACAATGAATCATCTAATTTCGTTGACCAATCTCTTCTTGTGGGGCCAACAATCTTTTCTAGGATGGATTTGACCTCTCGATTAGAGACCTCAGCTTGACCATTGGTTTGTGGATGATAAGAGGTAGATACACGTTGTCTTATACCATGCTTCTCAAGAACTGTCTTCCAATATTTGTTCACAGAGTGTTACCCTCCATCACTGATAATAACTCGAGGTGTACCATGTCTAGTGAAGATATGTCACTTCAATAATTTAACCACTACTCGCGAATCGTTAGTTGGTAGAACTACAACCTCTACCCATTTATACACGTAATCAACAACTAATAGGATGTATTGATTTCGATTGAATGGTACAAAGGGACCCATGAAATCAATACCCCAAACATCGAATATTTTACCTCAAGAACGTTATTACGTGGCATCTCATCCATCTTGGATATATTTGATGTCTCCCTAAATGTTCTAATTTTATGCCCTTGGAAGACATCGTTTTTTGTGTTTATTCGACTATTTAGATAGACTTTTGGTGTTAACATGCAATAAATCGATTTTCCTCTTTTAATTCTAGTATTTTTCATTTCTTAAACTTTTGCGCATAATATGGTTTGTTTTGTGTGAAAAGTTGTAGGTTTTGAATACTAGCTAGGAGAGGAATTAAATAATAAAGTCAAAGATCGTGTAATGAAGTCAAAGCAAGAAGAAATATCCCGAAAGAATTTTGTTAATTTGAAGTTGCAAATCTGGAAAGTTAATAAAGATTTCTGATTCCGAGCCATCTAAGAGTGGATTTAGCCTCTGACGTATGAAGAGAAAGTGTGGCCCATTGAGTTACGGGAATTTAGCAACTGGAATGAGGTCAATCCGAGTTGAAACGAGCCGGTTAGAGCTGTTTTAGTGGAGGTGGTGCAGCTGTTACGGGATTTGGGCTTAATTATGGATTTGGGCTTTTCTTATTTTCACTTAATCTTTAAAGAAAAGCCCTAATCCGATTTTAACATTATAAATAGACTTTGGACTCTCATTTTTACACACTAATTCATACGCTTAAGAAAAGAAAAGAGTCAGATACCTGAGAGGAAGCGAGAGCAAAGGAAGATTCAAAAGCTGGAGACTGTCTATATCTGCAATTCCCAGCCAATTCAACTCCGTAATTAAGTTCTTCTATTTTATTCTGTAAAACATGATGAACTCAATTATGTCTTTCGTTTTTGTCTTTACAATAATTATGAGCTAAACTTAAATAGTGCTTGAGAACGCATAATGGGTTAATCCCAATTTGATTTCGTTTCATGTGTTTGGATTTGGGATTTTTATTATTGGAATCAAATTGGGTAAATAGTATTTTTCATTAATTTGCTTTCATTTTACTGTTATTGACATAATTAACTAATCAGAGGCTTTAGTATCTAGGCTATTCCATTTAGTGGCGAATGGATCACCTTGACGGGGGGTCTGAGTACAGAACCAATTAATAAATGTAGGATATAAATTAGAGACTCTGACGAACTTAATTAATCCCATGGCCAATTGGGTAGCATAGACTTAATCACTTGAAGGTGGACTATAATCACCCTGACGGGGTTTGTAGCACTCAAGAGTAGCTCCTTAGTCCACCCTGACGGGGGTAAGGAGAATTCCGAATCCCGACCATTACATATTTACCGATTAGTCCCTTAAACAATACATGAAATGAATGATAGTTAGGTGAAACCCTTGTGTCTCTCAAATACTGTCTTCCTACCTTGCGTAAACACTTTATTTTCTTGCGTCTAGTTTATCTTTGCATTAATTTAGTATTTTAATTTATTGTCTTAGCATAAGAAAACCAAAACAATTCTCAAAATCATTTACTTGTTTTCACGTGCAATTAACTACTATTTGATAAGCATTAGAGTCTACCATTCCGTCCCTGATAATGAATCTGTATTATCACATATATTACTTGGGACAACCGTACGCTTGCGGTTGTGGTTCTCTTTTCCTTATTGCATTTATTTTAGAACACACAAAGGACCACCAAGTTTTTGGCACCGCTGCCGGGGACGGTAGCGTGTGACCCCGGTATTTATCCTTTAGTGTTAGTTGAATTTTTATTTTTCATTTTTACGCTTTGTTTGTTCATCCTTTTCAGGTTTTTAGGTTTGGTGTATGCGAAGGAGGCTCTTTAAGGATCTTGAGACATTACCTCTGATCCTTGATAATCCTGAATCATTAGTCAGACTTGCTAACAAGAAAAGAAGAGAACAAGAAGCACAAGAGTTAGAAGAGAGATTAGCTAGAGAGATGGCTGACCTTCCGGTTGGGAATAATGGTCAGAACGGTTTAGTCCCACCTCTTAATCCTCCAGTTCAAGTCCAAGTAGCTGATCCATGGTTCCTTACCGGTCCAGCACAAGAACCATTCCTTGCTCCTCCTCTTGGGATTGGCCCAGCTAATATTGATGTTCCGAGATTCCGTCCAGATTCGGGTATGTTAGCTCAGTTTCAGAATTTCGGGAATTTTCGTGACAAGCCCGGAGAAGATCCTATTCGCGCAGTACACAAATTTAAGCAAATCTGCGATTCGTACATCACTCAAGGAGTAACAAAAGAGCAAATTATTTTGCTACATTCAGATTTTTCGTGATAGATGGAGCAAGTGATTGGCATGATTCACAAGAGCCTGGAAAGATTACGAATTGGGAACAGCTACAGGTTGTGTTTTTCGACAGATACTATCCATCCAACATGAGGTTAGATGCTCAACTCGAGTTAACACATTTCTGACAAGAATATGATGATACTTTGGGTAGAAGTTGGTCGAGATTCCAGAATTGTTTACGAAGAGTCCCCAATCATGACCTTTCAGAACAACAACAATTGAATTTTTTTTATAACGGTCTTGATGGGAAATCACGAAAAGATTTAGATTTATTATGTGGTGGTGCGTTTTTATAGGTTCTACCCGTTCACGCAAGAATTATTCTGGATAGAACGGTAACTAATGAAGTGGGTTCGAATACCGTAAGAACACCTGTTAAAGGGGGAGTTAATAATGTAAACATTGAAGAAAGATTCACCTCCTTTGAGAGCAAAATACAAACCACATTGGAACAACAATTGAAGCAACTTACGTTAGCTGTGAAAGAAGGTTTTTCGAGTAAAAGGGTTGAAGTGAATGCTACGCAAGAAGTTTATGGATGTTCGTATATGGTGTGAATGATCATGAATGGGATAATTGTCAGAATAATCAAGTGTCCGTGATGTTTGTTTCCAACCGAGGGAATTTAAATTCGAATGGTCAAGAATATCAACCTAACAGAAACCATCCTGGGTTTTAGTATTCAAATCCTGATGGGGCAGCAAATCCGACTTACGCATATCAGCCGCATCCCCAAGGTAACAACTATAATCTAAGACCTCAGAATAATTATCAAGGGAGACAGAATCACGGAAATTATGTTAAGAGACAACCTCCTCAAGACAATTATAATGACACCATGAACCAGAAAGCCTTACCTGCTCAACCACAACAAGGTACAAACAACCTTCAGAAAACTGTAGAAAGTTTGATTGCCCTTCATGCACAGTCAATCCAAAGGCAACAAGCTTCTGAAGCACACATTTAGATGTTAGAAAATCAAGTTTCACAAATGTCAAAACAACTGAATCAACGTCCACAAGGGCAACTCCCTAATGACACGGAAAATCCAAAACAGATTGAAGATTGTAATGCTGTGACTCTCAGAAGTGGTAAGAATCTTCCTCCACCTCCTTTCCCTATTATGAAAGAGAAAGAAGTTACTAGAAAAGAAAAGGAAGTGGTGGATAATAATAAATATGATGAAGTAGAGGAAGTGGAGAGGCCTGTTGAAAGAAAGATGATGTTGTAAGTCGTCCACCTCCACCATTTCCCTCTAGAGTTCAAAAGAAAGGTGATATAGCCGAGTATCAAAAGTTCTTTAATAGAGTGAGAGGCCTTAGTATTAATATTCCGTTGTTAGAAGATATCAGAGATATACCCAAATATACGAAGTTTTTGAAAAGAGCTCTCACTAACAAAAGGCCGTATTGCGATAATGAGATGATTGGTTTACCGGAAGAATGTAGTGCTATTTGCCAAAGTAAGCTACCTACGAAGTTACTTGATCCTGGGAGTTTCACAATTCCTATATCAATCGGCGAAGAATGGAAAGGTGAAGCACTATTTGATTTGGGTGAAAACATTAATCTTATGCCCAAATCAGTCTTTGAAAAATTGAAAATTGGAGTAGCAAGACCCACTTCTATGGTCTTGCAAATGGCAGATCGATCCCTTGCACATCCTGAGGGTCGAATAGAAGATGTCCTCGTCAAGGCAGGTACTTTAATATTTCCCGTTGATTTTGTTATTCTTGAATACGACGCGGATAGGAATGTCCCCATTATTTTGGGAAGACCATTCCTAGCCACGGAGCGTACTTTAATTGATGCAGAAAACGGAGAATTGAAGATGCGAATCCAAGACAAGGAAGTGAAGTTCAACGTGTTCCGAGCAATGAAGTTTCCAGATTCTCAAGAGGATTGCTTCTGAATGGATGTAATTGAGCATGCCACGCAAGAGGTATATAATGAATTTACTTATGATGATGTTTTACAAGCAGCTTTGACACTTGATCTACCCGAATTGATGGAAGAGCTTGCCGAAACAGTGGAAGCTCTTAACTCCGAGAATCCAAAGTATAGGCGTCCTGCCTATGAACCTGTGAGAGAACCGGGGGAGATTGTAACCAAAAAGAAACCGTCAATCGAATCTCCTCCGCAATTGGAAGAAAAGCCTGTTGGCATTTAGCCTCCCTTATTAGGTTGTTTTAATGTGACAAATCCTCTTGTGTTTAGTGTGCTAATTTCTATTGTTATTGACATTCTTTCTTGCACTCTATTTTCATCAAAAAGCTCTTTCTTTATCTTGTTGTTCATATCTATTGTTTTATCTTAAGAAACTAATTCTCACACAAATGCTATTAACCTTATCTTTATGTATATTGAGAATTAGCTTTAGTGTTCAACTTCAAAGATTCTTAGAATGATGTTTACAACAACTTTCGTGAAGAAGATTTATTGATCCAAGTCATTATCCTTCAAAGATTACTTGGCGCGGTACACCGGTGCGGTACACCGGACCAAGGTTGCGGACCAGGGTTGCGGTACAATTGATTAGTCCGAACAATAAGCTCAAAGTTAAGTCGAATAGCTCTGCGGTGCACCGGACCATATCCGCGGTACACCGCACAAAAGGGTTTTATGCACAAAAGACAAGCCATAAGGAATATATCCGTTGGGAGATTAATAGATCCGTTGGACCCAAGTCTTATGACCGTTGGAAGCCATTTTCTGCTATAAATTGAAGCTCTTTGAAGGCTACAACTACACCAACTAATTACAAACATTAAGGGGCTTAATTGCTATCATTCAAGAAGGTGTCAAGTGCTATACATAGTCAAATTCAATCTTAGTGAGCTTATAAATCCTTTCAAGGAGTTAATCAATTAAGCCACAAGGTTCTATCCACTCAAGAAGGAGTATACAAGCTTATAGTCATATCCACTCTATTAGGAGTTCTAGTTACAAGCTTTAATTAGCAAACCTTTAAACACTTTGTTGCTATCCTCTTAAGTCTAGGTCTTGTAATAGATAGATTAAGAGAGAATTCAAGTATAGGGAGTATACTTGGTGTCCTTGTGTTGTGATTACGCAAGTGGTGTGTCCTTCGTGTTATCGAAGAGTTTGTAAAGGTTATTGTGTTCTCGACCCGGTTAAGAGAGACACGGGAGCTTAATGAAAAGCTTGAAATCCTAAGGAGGCTTCCTTAGGTAGTGGATGTAGGGAAACCGAACCACTATAAATTGTGTGTATCTTTCTATCCCTACTCTATTTACTTTCCGCACTTTATATGTTTGATAATATGCTAGTATGAAGATTGTGATATTGATTATCTAGTTTATCTAACATATTGCCATCTAGAGTTGTTAGAGATTAGAAACTCGTTTTACTTGTATCAATTATATATCAAACCTCTTAGCTTATCCATTGCATGATCCCTTAAGAGTTTGTTATATTAGTTGACTTAGAAGTTTCTTTCTCAAACTTATTATTATCCAAAAGATTTTTAATTAGGCATTAATCTTATTAGTAATCCTATTCACCCCCCCTCTAGGACTTTCAATTGGTATCAGAGCCTAACTCTACGTGAATAGCTTAATCGTTAGTAGAGTAAACGATATGGAATTTAATCTTTTGGAAAGTTCGTCTTCTACTCGACCTCCACTTTTTGTAGGAACTTACTATTTTGCTTGGAGAACAAAAATGGAGGAATTTATAAAAACCGAAGATCCCGATCAATGGAGAATCGTAAAGGAAGGTCCATTTGTCCCTTATAAAGAAGAGTTAAATGAAGAGGGAGTTCTTAAGCTAAATCAAGAAGAAAAAGATTTTGATGAACTCACCATTGAAGAAAAAGCTAAGCTCACTCAAAATGCAAAACCAATGTACACTCTCATTCGTGGAATTTCCGAAGAAATTTTCTCACAAATGTTAGATTGTAAATCCGCAAAAGAACTTTGGAATCGTTTGGAGTTTTTATATGGAATTGTCGAAAATGACGAAGAAAAAGAAGTCCCAATCCATGATGAATCTCATAACGATTTTAAACCAAATCATGACGTAGCTCTTTATCCCAACTCTTTATCTCTTCCTTATAATTATAGTGATATTAGGCAAATTTCATCCCTTCTCAAAATTCTTGATTCTCAAATCCACTTGAACAATCTTATGTTAAAAAAGGGTAAAATTGAGCTAAAGAATTGTTTTAAATGTTGTATCACTTTGGATGATATTCTTGGCAATACTAAAAACCCGTGTTTTGAAAACATTTTTATTTTAAATAAATGGAAACATCCTTTGAAGAAAAGCATAGAAGGTTTTAAAAAATTGGATGAAGCGTTTTCCCTCGCTCTTGATACTTTAAAAAATCATCCTTTCTCAAATGTCACTCCTTTTGATCCAAATGACTTTTTCAAAGAAAAATTGTATGTTAGTGAAAATTTGGATATTGGAAAGAATGTGGAAACTTCTTGTTCAAAACCTCTACATGGTTACCCTATTCAAAAAAGAAGTTCTTGCAACTATTGTGGTAAACCCGGTCATCATGCTTCTACGTGCCATTACCATGAACAACTTATTAGTGGATCTTTGATACCTTCATGGGAAAAACCAATATGGATCGTGACAAATGCTAACAACATTTCCGGATCCATTCCACCTCGGTTACCATAAGTATTATGTAGTGAAGGTGTTGAGCGTCAAGGAAATGGAATTCTATGCAAAAGGACGTTCAAACCTCATAAAAGGAAAATACGGTGAAATTCTTCCTCTCTTGTTTTTATTTTTATGTTTTATCTCTTGTTTTATGTGTTTTATCAACTTGTGCTTTTATCTTGAAGTTCTTGACCTTTTACATGCTTAAGTGTTGCTTTATTCTTGCATTGGGTCTTTTTGCACTTTTAGAAAACTTAGGGATTTTTGTGAAATTAACTGTTATATGAGTTTTTAGGTTCTCCTTGGCTTGTCTTTTTAAAACAAAGATGCTCAAAATTATTTTATATCATTCCAAGTCATTTGGGGTAGTTTCGATTGTGTTTCGGGTGTTTTTAAAAGAATCAAAAATTTCATTTTTGTTGACCAAACCGAACACTCGTGCGGTGCACCGGACGATTCCCGCGGTACACCGCACGTAAGGGTTTTAACAGGTTTTGAAGGCCGTTTTTCATTCTAGTCTCTTCATTCCTTCTTTAAAACTTCTCCTCTCCTCCTCCTTGGCGATTTCCGGCCACCCACACTCCGTTTCCACCACCAAAACACCCTCCTTCACCACTTAAATCACTCCTCCTTCTCCTTCCTTCATTACCCATCTTGTCTTTCACCATGGTTAGAACTAAGTCTATTGCTAACAAGAAGAAAGCCACCACCGGAGCCTCCTCCAGCCGCCACCGTGAACCATCTCCGGCGAGGTCACCAACACCACCTCCACTCCGGCCATTCGATTCGATGCTCTCCCGGGTAGAACGATTTGCCCTTCGGCTTTTCCCTCCGGTGAAAATTCTCTCTTTAGACTCCTTTCATTTCAAAAATGTCATAAAATCTTTGCTTTTTCGGGTAGTCATTTGGCAATCGGGTTAATCGAAGAATTTTATAATAATTTTGAATATAATCATGCTACTACTTCGATTAAATCAACCGTTTCGGGTACCGTTTTACGTTTAAAATCAAATACTTTGTGCTCAAAATTTGATATTCCTTCTGATGGTTTTAGCGGATTTTGGTCTAGTGGTTGGGATAACTCGAATATTGATATAGTTGCTCAAAATGAGGTTAATGATTTTGTTAATAGTAGAATGGTTGCTCCCGATGGAAATTGGAATATTCGTAACTTTGATCCGGAATTTATCGTGGCTCACAAGTTTCTTATCTCGGCCATAATTCCGAAAGATAAGCATGATGCAAAACTTATCCCTTATGAAGCTTATCTTTTATATTTGATCTTCTCCAAACAACCGATAAACCTTATTGCGATAATGTTAAAATGGATGAATCACGCTCGAGCCTCTCGGGATAAAGTCCCTTACGGTATTTTTCTTTCCAAAATCTTTGAAGCTAATGATATTTCTTTTGGAGGGACTAATGTGAAACCAATCAATAAGTCATGGAGTTTCGATTATCACACAATTCTAAGAATGAAATTTGTTATTTATAACAACACCTATGTTTCGGCTTCCACTATTAATCGTATCTCGGATACCACTATCCGTAATCGCATCCTTGAAGCAAAAAGTAGCACCGATGGTCCGGAGCTTGATACTCTTCATTTATTAGATAACCCGGCCCAACAAAATCCTATTCCTAATGAGCCCACTCCAAGCCAACCCACCAATGTAAACCCTCCTAATCCATCCGGTTTTGAAAGCGCTATGTCTCGTTTCATGGATTATATAGGAAGTAAATTTGTGGCTTTGGAAGATAAAATAGAAAGGAAATTTGGAGTTTTGGAAGAAAAAATAGGGCATCTTGCGAATGAGCTATCGTGTATGAAAAATGATGTCTCGTGTATTCGTGATGATATTGGGAATGGAAGAAGGTCTAGGAGCCGCTCTCCTCGTGATAATCGTTAAAAAATTCTTACTTTGGTGTTTTGGTGTTTAAATTTCTCTTCTTATCGTTCTTGGTGGTTTACGGGTCTATTTGCTTATGTGGTTATTTTAGAACTTGTTTTTTATGATGTTTTTATGCTTTTTAATTATGTTTGGGTCCGTGTTTTGGACATCTAGGATATTGCTTCTTTGAATTATTTGAATATTGTGTTTGGATGCTTTGTGTTTTATTTGGATTATTGGTTAAATTTAGTTCGTATTTATCTTGATTGTTAGTTACGTTTAATCCTTGGATTGTTTTGTTGCTAACATTTTCTTTGATGGTATAGGAACTACTTCTAATCCTTGATATTTGCTCATTGATCCCTATAGTTTGTGCTTTCTTTCTTTATTCTCAAAATGTTTGAAAAATTGCATTTCGGTCCCCAAAAGATTTTTCAAAATTACATTTAGTCCCCAAAATCTTGAAAAATACATCTTGACCCCTTGCTTTTCAAAAATTACATTTTTATCCCTAAAATTTCTTCAAAATAACTTCAAGTATTCTTATTAGGGAAAATTGTCAATCAAACTTTTTACAAAATTGAAACAAACTCTATGCACTATGTAAGGGGGAGACTTTGTTTAAATTTTTAAACTCAAATGCTTAAAACATTTTTCATTTTCATATATTGCAACTAATCGTTTGTGTCATTAGAAAGCATATGAAATAAAAATCTATCGATCAAGGAGTTGGTAAAAATCTCTATCCTTAAGCTCTTGCTTTACATATATCTATCTTTGTGCATCTCGTTTTTATCCTAAACTCTTGCATTCATTGTTTTAAATCTATTCACTCGAGTTTTTTGCTCTTCTATTCTTAGTTGTTGTTACCCCGTCTTTTTGATGAAGACAAAGGGGGAGAAATATTATGTGCACTAAAACTTTCAAAACTTGCACGTTTTAAAAACTCACAAATGCATCTCAAATCTTATTCTTATTGTGAGGGGGAGCTTTATTTCATTAATGCTTAAACTTTCATATCATTCCTTAGGTGTTTTAGTGAAGGATTTGTCATCATCAAAAAGGGGGAGATTGTTGGCATTTAGCCTCCCTTATTAGGTTGTTTTAATGTGACAAATCCTCTTGTGTTTAGTGTGCTAATTTCTATTGTTATTGACATTCTTTCTTGCACTCTATTTTCATCAAAAAGCTCTTTCTTTATCTTGTTGTTCATATCTATTGTTTTATCTTAAGAAACTAATTCTCACACAAATGCTATTAACCTTATCTTTGTGTATATTGAGAATTAGCTTTAGTGTTCAACTTCAAAGATTCTTAGAATGATGTTTACAACAACTTTCGTGAAGAAGATTTATTGATCCAAGTCATTATCCTTCAAAGATTACTTGGCGCGGTACACCGGTGCGGTACACCGGACCAAGGTTGCGGACCAGGGTTGCGGTACAATTGATTAGTCCGAACAATAAGCTCAAAGTTAAGTCGAATAGCTCTGCGGTGCACCGGACCATATCCGCGGTACACCGCACAAAAGGGTTTTATGCACAAAAGACAAGCCATAAGGAATATATCCGTTGGGAGATTAATAGATCCGTTGGACCCAAGTCTTATGACCGTTGGAAGCCATTTTCTGCTATAAATTGAAGCTCTTTGAAGGCTACAACTACACCAACTAATTACAAACATTAAGGGGCTTAATTGCTATCATTCAAGAAGGTGTCAAGTGCTATACATAGTCAAATTCAATCTTAGTGAGCTTATAAATCCTTTCAAGGAGTTAATCAATTAAGCCACAAGGTTCTATCCACTCAAGAAGGAGTATACAAGCTTATAGTCATATCCACTCTATTAGGAGTTCTAGTTACAAGCTTTAATTAGCAAACCTTTAAACACTTTGTTGCTATCCTCTTAAGTCTAGGTCTTGTAATAGATAGATTAAGAGAGAATTCAAGTATAGGGAGTATACTTGGTGTCCTTGTGTTGTGATTACGCAAGTGGTGTGTCCTTCGTGTTATCGAAGAGTTTGTAAAGGTTATTGTGTTCTCGACCCGGTTAAGAGAGACACGGGAGCTTAGTAGTGAAAAGCTTGAAATCCTAAGGAGGCTTCCTTAGGTAGTGGATGTAGGGAAACCGAACCACTATAAATCGTGTGTATCTTTCTATCCCTACTCCATTTACTTTCCGCACTTTATATGTTTGATAATATGCTAGTATGAAGATTGTGATATTGATTATCTAGTTTATCTAACATATTGCCATCTAGAGTTGTTAGAGATTGGAAACTCGTTTTACTTGTATCAATTATATATCAAACCTCTTAGCTTATCCATTGCATGATCCCTTAAGAGTTTGTTATATTAGTTGACTTAGAAGTTTCTTTCTCAAACTTATTATTATCCAAAAGATTTTTAATTAGGCATTAATCTTATTAGTAATCCTATTCACCCCCCCTCTAGGACTTTCAAAGCCTTTTCCATCGCACTTGAGGTATGCGTATTTAGGTACTAATGAAACTCTACCTGTTATTGTTTCAGCAAATTTAACAGGTCCTCAAGAAGATAAATTGTTGCGTGTGTTAAGAGCAAACAAAGAGGCGATAGGATGAACTATTGCCGATATCAAAGACATTAGCTCCTCCTATTGTCAACACAAAATTATTCTTGAAGATAATAACGCACGCTCAGTTGAAGGTCAAAGGAGATTAATGCCAGACATGAAGGAAGTTGTAAAGAAAGAGGTGATTAAGCTGTTAGACGCAGGGATAATCTATCCCATTTCAAGTAGCGAATGGGTGAGTCCGGTTCAGTGTGTGCCGAAGAAAGGAGGAATTACAACAGTTCTTAACGATAAAAATGAAGCAATTCCTTCAAGAACTGTTGTTGGTTGGAGAGTATGTATGGATTACCGCAAACTGAACAAGGCCACCAGAAAAGATCATTTCCCTCTTCCCTTCATAGATCAAATGTTAGAGAAGTTAGCTGGTAGAGAGTATTACTGCTTTTTAGATGGATATTCCGGATATAATCAAATTTACGTGGCGCCAGAAGATCAAAATAAGACAACCTTTACATGCCCCTTTGGTACGTTTGCATATCGCAGAAAGCCATTTGGGTTATGGTTTGAGAAGGTATCGTATTAGGTCACAAGGTTTCGAGTGCTGGTTTAGAGGATGGTCACGCAAAGATAGAGGTAATAAAAACGCTTCCACCTCCTGTTTCTGTTAAAGGGGTGAGAAGTTTTCTTGGCCATGCTGGCTTTGATAGGAGGTTCATTAAAGATTTTTCTAAGATTGCTAAACCACTATGTAACTTACTTGAAAAGGACACCAAATCCCTTTTCGATGAAGCTTGCATGGTGGCCTTCAATGCAATCAAAGAAAAACTCATTATCGCTCCTATTGTATTACCACCAGATTGGAATATGACGTTTGAAGTTATGTGTGATGCTAGTTATTTAGCTATGGGGGTTGTTTTAGGCCAAAGGAAAGATAAGATATTTCCTTCGATCTATTATGCAAGCAAAACTTTCAATGGTGCTCAAGTTAATTATACTGTTACAGAGAAAGAGTTGCTAGCTGTTGTTTATTCATTCGATAAGTTTTGTTCCTATCTTCTTGGAGCGAAAGTTGTTGTCTATACAGATCATTCAGCTATTAGATATCTTATGGAGAAGAAAGATGCTAAACCACGGTTGATAAGATGGGTTTTATTGCTACAAGAGTTTGAATTAGAGATTAAAGATCGAAAAGGTTGTGAGAATCAAGTTGCAGATCATCTATCGCGTCTTGAAGGATCAGAATCAAATGGTGGACCTGAAGTAGTTAGAGAAGAATCTCCTGATGAGAGCTTATTCGTGATTCACCTGAACACTACTCCTTGGTATGCGGATATTGCAAATTTAATTGTAAGTGGTTCTTTCCCTGAAGGTTCTACTTATCAAGAGAGAGAAATATTAGCTCACCGCGCTAGACAATTCTTTTGGGAGGATTCTTTCCTCTACAAAGTATGTGCCGATCAAATGGTGAGAATGTGTAAACCAAAGGAAGAAACTGAAGCGATTATAACTGGTTGCCATGACTCACCTTATTGAGGACATTTCAAAGGAGATCGAATTGCTGCTAAGGTATTACAATCAGGTTTTTATTGGCCTTCAATAATGAAAAGTTGTCATGAATATGTTAAGAGATGTGAAAGATGTCAGTTTACAGGAAATATATCCAAGAGGGATGAGATTCCACGTAATAATGTTCTTGAAGTAGAAATATTTGATGTATGGGGTATAGATTTTATGGGTCTGTTTGTTCCTTCTAATGGTAACCTTTACATCTTATTGGTGGTCCTTTGTGTGTTCTAAAAATAAAATGTAAATGCTAATCGAACCACAACCGCAAGTGTACGGTTGTCCCAAGTAGTAATTCTGATAATCAGATTCGTTCCAAGGACGGATGGTTGATCACAATGTTTATGCAAATAGCGATTGATGCACTTATGAAAATGAAAGAGGATAAATTGTTTGTTTTGGTTTTGTTTATTATAACTAAACGAAAGATAAAATAATAATGCAAGTAAAAGATAAGACGCAAGTAAAATGTATGAAAACGCAATATGAGATGTAGTACTTGAGAACGCAAGGATCCTCCTAATTTTACTTTCTAACTTATGTTGTTTAAGGGTTAAATCAGTCAATTACAATGGTCGGGATTCTAATATCCTTATACCCCCGTCAGGGTGGACTATAAGGCGATCCTAAAGTGTCACTAGTCCCGTCAGGGTAAATATGATCCACCGTTGGATGATTAAGATTTATTACCACATTGGCCCTAGGATTAACTAAGTTGGTCAGAATCAATAGTTTTTATCCTAGATTGAACAATTATTTCTGTACCTAAACCCCCCGTCAAGATGATCCATACGCCACATATATGGAATAGCTTAGATACTAATACCTAATTTTAGTTCGCGACTCTAAAATCAGTAAACATTCACAAATTGTCGAAAAGAGTAAAAGCCCTAATTTAATTTAATTTCACAGAAACCCAAATTCAACATTCATTATAAAATAAAATCAAGATTCACCCATTGTTTTGTTCTCAAGCACTATTAAAAGCTTAGCTCATATTAAAATTAAAAACTAAATAAAAAGAAATGGAATTCATATTCGTTACAAAATTAAAATAAAAGAAAAACCTAATTTTCGGAATAAGAATGACTACGAACGGAGCTATAGACCCACTCCAGCTCTTGTAGCTTCTCCTTTCTTCCTGCTGTAGCTTCTCTGGTGTTTTTAATCTTGTGGAAAGTGAATTGTGTGTAAAATAGAAGTCCAGACCTCCTTTTATAAGTAAAAATTCGGACTAGGGCTTGGACCAGAAATTAAAAGCCTAATTAAATGTCCAAGCCCATTTTCTAAGCCCAAAATCCCGTAACTGATGATAGGCCTTCACTAAAACAGCTTTTCCCGATGCGTTACAACTCCGATTGACCTCATTCCAGTTGCTAAAGTTCCGTACTTCGATAAGGAATGATTTCTCTTCAAAGGTCAGCGGCTAAATCATCGCTTAAGCACCTCGAAATCAGCAATCTATGGCCTGGAAAGTGGATTTCCAGCTCTAAAAAATAATATCTTCGGGATTTGTCTTCAAGTCTTGACTCTAATTCACGATCTTTGACCTTCTCCTCGGATTCCTCTCCTAGCTAACATTTAAAACCTGTAAACTTTACACTAAAAATGCCAATATTACGCGCAAAAGTTTAATAAATTAAAAATGCTAGAAATAAAAAGGTAATTCCGGATTATTGAATATTTAGTCCAAAAGTCTATCTAATTAATTAAATAAACACCAAAAATGATGTCTCCCAAGGGTCTAAAATAAGAACAATTAGGGAGACATCAAGACCCCCAACTCAAACCTTTGTCGTCCCGACAAAGCAAAACAAAACAAAGGGGTAGAAGTACACGTATAAACACATAGAAGCTAGCAAATAAACCCTAAAGCAATTCTCAGAATAAATCTCATATAACAAACTCTAGAAACTAATATACACATACACTAATCATGCAACATCAGACATAAATAATCTCAATCATAAAATTAAAGTTGCAATGCTTGAAGGTTACACTTGTACTCATCTCTGTATGATGGCTATAGGGTGGTCATTAATCCTAACTCGCTTTGAACGCTCCACCTAGTGTATTCCCTATCAACAGAATAATAAATTCACTATGCATTTAGGAATCACGAGGTCTTTACGGTTATAATATTGGCTTAAGGACAGGTGTGGATGTATATTTGGTAAATTTGAAGTGAGCTTTTGGCTCTCTCCTCACTTACCATCAACAATGTCCTCGAGCTTGAGTTAACGCTCAAAAAGATGTTCTCACTCACCCATATACGCACTAATTTAGCGTCCCATGTCTACCCACTATAAATAAGATGATTTTCAGAAAATTCCACTTTGCCGGATGTTTTATTCATTCATATTTTTCTTTTTCTTTTTTTTTTTTTTCTTTTTTTTTGTACAGAAGCAAACCGGGTTCCCGGTTTTGACGAATCCGGGTTCCCGGTTCCTACTGTATGATTTTTCAAAATTTTTCATTCATTTTTTTTTTTTTCATTCCCGGCAAAGGGTTACAAGTATATATCATCTGCAATTGTGCTACAATACAAAGCACATCGATCCCTACCCATTTAATTCCCCATATGTGGTCCCACCACCCCAAACTCAAGCTCGAGACATGTCTCAGGATTGTGATTCAAGTGCGGATCATATGGTCATGCCTAATAATCTAAGGGATAATGGCTTATATCGTGGCTACAAAGAAAAGGCTAAAGGTTCAAAGTGGGCTAAGACGGATAATAATTAATACAAGGGATAGAAGGCTAAAAAGGCACAAATGGCTAACAAAGAACTGCCCCTATCATTTTCCTAAGTACATAGCTTGTCTTTAGTTCATATCTAGGTGGGTTCTCTACTAATTAGGATTTCACGTTCTACACACCAAACATATTCCTTGAGTACAAGCTTACTTCATTTGCATTGTTAATTAATTTTTCCTATCAATTATCTATGTTCGCATGCAATTGTAAGTGCGTTTTATATCAATCCCTAAAGTCCATTATTTACTATCATAGATTCATCAAAAGTATGCTTAAAGGGATATTTAAAAATTTCTATAGTCAAACGCAACTCCGAAAATTCTTTTATTGAAAGCAAATAAAGCAAATAACACATAAAAAACTGGGATGAGGCAACGAACCCCACCCCAAACTCAAAAATGAGTCGTGTCCCCACGACTCGAAAAGACTCAATAAAGCATTTAAACTAATATACACTAAGAGGAAAGTTTAGAAAACGTATCTTAACCAGCGCGAGGCTGGTTATCGGTGTTGCGTTCTGGACCTTTATCTCGCGTAACAGCATCATAAATCGCGTTTTGAAGTGTATTTACGCCTAGGATTAAATTTCGAAGCAGGTCCAATTCTTTTGTAACGTTTCCCAAGGTAGCAATCATCCTCTCCTGATTCTCTTCCAACACCTGAATCTTCGCTTCCAACTCAGGTACAGTTTTCGCTTTCTTTGATTGAGGAGTTCTTGGACTTCTTGTAGCTCGTGTTGCCTCTTCATGGATGTTCTTGATTGTGCTCAAAGCTATACTCACACCAACTGAAACAATGTCAATTTCTGCGTTCTTACGCGGAATCTTTGCGTCTAGACACAACTGAGTAATAGTACAAGGAAACTTCAGATTTTGTTGTTTCATTGGTGATTTCGCGAACTCCATGATTGTATCATAAATGATCTTAGCAACATCAAATGGTTTCTCCTCCAAAATACACTTAATAACAAATATGTGCTCTTTCTTCAACTCGGAAGTGTGTTTAATACCAAAGAAAGTGGGTATTATGAAACGAGACCAAACCTTCGCATGAGGTGTCAAACTACTGCTGTAAAACTGTCCAGGATACCTTTCACCTTCAGGAATTGGGCTAGTCCCATTAACAAGCACCGTCCCCCAAAGGGATTCAAAATCAAAAGAAGGGTCATTAAGAGTTTCTTGGAAGGGGCATGTTCCAGAAAAGTTGGGTAGTTTCAATGATTTCCGAATACGTTCAATAGAGAAAGGAACTACCTTTTTGCGGATATCAATGGCATCATGTGAGGTAGCTAAACCTTCGTAAAATTCTCGCACAAAAGTAGGAATGAACTCAAGCTTCCTTTCTTGTAACTCTTTCCAACCAAACTTAGCACATGTCACAGCATATTCCTTGTAATCACTACTCATAATACCCTTAGGAAAATTCGTCTCCTCACCAAATTTCAAAAATTCAATTCTTTCACGAACCTGAGTATTCCAACAAGTGTAAACCCTCTTAGGCTTGTGGGCCCACATCTTCATACGCGGAGGTTTCGTAACGGGTGCTTCCGGAATCTCTTGTTCAGTTTCCTTCTCAATGTTCTTCGCAATTTCCTCTTCTGGTTCCTTCTCACTTTCAATCTCATCAATCAATCTTCTCTTTAGACCTGTGATTTCTTTTCTATTAGAATCAAGCTTAACTTCGTCAATTTTTCGTTTAGGACGCGAATCAGGAATCTCAATAGCTTGTTCTTGAGAACCACCAATGGTGGTCTTTCTTCTAGGAGCAGTTCTTCGGAAATCACCGGTTCTGTTAGTCATCTCTTTTCACCCCAAACTCAAAACTTCAAATAATGAAAAACTTAGGGAAAAGTTTAGAATTTTGATGTTTTGAGGTTTAAGAATTTAAGAACTAGGTGAAATATGAGATGGGTCTTGGTTAATTTGTATGGGAGAAGAAAGAATTGGGTTTAATTTAAGGAATTTGGTGAAGAAGAATCTTGGGAAAAACTAAGGATTTGATGATATTTTGGAGAGGAGGTGAGTTGATCTTATGTTTTTGTGGTGAAAGAGGGTAGGATTTGATGATATATAGTGTTTTGGTAGATGAATTTCGGAGGTGGGGAGGCTATTGGTGCGTTTTAGGTAAATACTTGCAAAAGAGGCCAAGAAACTAGGTTAAAACACCTCAAAAACCGCCTCTCACAGCTTTCAAACCGGGTTCCCGGTTCCGCGTCGCTGTGACGGCGCGGAAAAATAATTGTGGACTTTTTTTTTTTTTTTTTTTTTTTTTTTTTTTTTTTTTTCAAAACGCACCAAAACGCTGGACCCCAAGACGCGGGGTCAGGGATTTTACTCGCCGAAACCGGGTACCCGGTTCTGTGGAATGCGGGTTCCCGGATTTTCTCGATGGCGCGAATGAAAACGCGCCAAAACGCAGCACCCTGAAACGCTGGACCAGAAAATTTCACCAACAGCAGCTCCGAAACCGGGTACCCGGTTCTGCCAAATGCGGGTACCCGGATTTGTGTCGATGGCGCGAATCAAAACGCACGAAAACGCAAGCCACCAAAACGCGGGGTCAGAGATTTTCAAAAATCACAGCACCAAAACCGGGTACCCGGTTTTGCCAAATGCGGGTTCCCGGTTCCGACGCTGTGATATTACTCAAAAACGCCAAGTGTTGCGTTAAAATGGTTGGTACCAGCTCCAAAACCGGGTTCCCGGTTTTGCGAAACCGGGTTCCCGGTTTCTCCTGGACATCCAACCAATTTTTCTTCTGTTTTCGCCAAATCGACCCCAAACTCAAGTCCTTTTTACCCCTGAAATCATCAAAAACAACTACCCTTCCTCATTTCTTAATAAAAACAATAAAATTACGAAAATCAAACTAATCTAAATTGCAAAAATGTAAAAACTCAGCTAATATACAAGTAATTGGCTTTTGTTTAACGTCGTTAAGCTCGACGGGTTACCTCACGCTTCTAAGGATTCTCGAGGAGATACATGACCTCCCCGGGATGTGGATCTTCCGAGCGATTGGTATCTTCACCTCCATGGTATATCTTTAATCTGTGACCGTTAACCATAAAGGTATGGTTCTCGAGCGGATGTTCTATTTCTATCGCCCCATGAGGTGTAACTTTGGTCACTATGTATGGACCTGACCACTTAGATCTTAACTTACCCGGAAAATTGCTGAACTTTGAATTATACTTTAATACTTTTTGCCCCACTTCAAAGTTCTTTGGACGAATCCGATTGTCATGCCATTTCTTTGTATTTTCTTTGTAAAGTTTAGCATTTTCATAAGCATGCAATCGGAATTCGTCAAGTTCATTAAGCTTCATCATACGATTCTTTCCGGCTAAGATAGGATCTAAGTTCAACTGCGCAATTGCCCAATAGGCACCCATTTCAAGCTCTAAAGGTAAGTGACAAGCCTTACCATACACCATACGATAAGGAGATGCACCCACTGGAGTCTTAAACGCAGTACGATAGGCCCACAACGCATCATCTAACTTCATTGACCAATCTTTTCTTGTAGGACCAACGGTTTTCTCTAGGATTGACTTGACTTCACGGTTCGAAACCTCAGCTTGACCATTGGATTGTGGATGGTATGCAGTAGATACACGGTGTCTGACTCCATATTTCTCTAGAATAGTCTTCAGATATCTATTAACGAAATGGGTACCTCCATCGCTAATAATCACTCTAGGTGTGCCATGTCTAGTGAAGATATGTGATTTCAAGAACTTAATCACCACTCGTGAATCGTTGGTAGGTAAAGCCACCGCTTCTACCCACTTAGAAACATAATCAACAGCTAATAGTATATAAAGGTTACCATTTGAAGGAACGAAGGGACCCATGAAGTCTATGCCCCAAACATCGAATATCTCAACCTCTAATACATTATTACGTGGCATCTCATCCCTCTTGGATATGTTTCCGGTAAACTGGCATCTCGAACATCTCTTGACATATTCATGACAATCTTTAATAACAGAAGGCCAGTAAAAACCTGATTGGAATACCTTAGCAGCAGTTCTATCTCCCTTGAAATGTCCTCCATATAATGAATCATGGCACCCAGCTATAATGGCTTGTGTCTCTTCCCTTGCTACACATCTTCGTATCATTTGGTCAGCACAAACTTTATAGAGAAACGGATCCTCCCAAAAGAACTGTCTAGCACGATGAGCTAACCTTTTTCTTTCTTGATAAGTAGAACCTTCAGGAAAAACACCACTCACCACTAAATTCGCAATATCTGCATACCACGGAGCCTCATAATCTCGAACAACGAATAAACTCTCATCAGGAAACTCTTCTCTAACTGCTTCAGTACCACTATTCATCTCTGAACCCTCTAAGCGCGATAGATGATCTGCAACCTGATTCTCACAACCCTTTCTATCTTTGATCTCTAAATCGAACTCTTGAAGCAATAACACCCATCTGATTAACCTTGGTTTCGCATCTTTCTTCTCCATAAGAAATCTGATCGCGGAATGATCTGTATAAACAATAACTTTCGCTCCAAGAAGATAAGAGCGAAATTTATCAAACGAATATACAACTGCTAGCAACTCTTTTTCTGTAACTGTGTAATTAATCTGAGCACCACTAAAAGTTTTACTAGCATAGTAAATCGAATGAAAAACCTTCTCTTTCCTCTGTCCTAATACAGCTCCCATACACAAATCACTCGCATCACACATAACTTCAAACGGTAAATTCCAATCTGGAGGTAACACTATAGGAGCAGAAATAAGCTTTTCTTTGATTGCTTTGAAGGCCGCTAAACAAGCTTCATCAAAAAGGAATTTGCAATCCTTTTCGAGTAAGTTGCATAGTGGTTTAGCAATCTTAGAAAAATCTTTAATAAAACGCCTATAAAAGCCAGCATGGCCAAGAAAACTCCTTACCCCTTTAACAGAAACAGGAGGGGGAAGAGTTTTAATTACCTCGATCTTCGCTCTATCAACCTCTAAACCAACACTCGAAACTTTATGACCCAGAACAATACCTTCGCGAACCATGAAGTGACACTTCTCCCAGTTGAGCACCAAATCTGTTTCCTTGCATCTCACTAACACTTTCTCCAAGTTATCCAAACATATATCAAAATCATCACCAAACACGGAGAAATCATCCATGAACACTTCAAGGAAATTATCTATCATGTCCCAGAAGATGGCCATCATACACCTTTGAAAAGTAGCGGGAGCGTTACACAATCCAAATGGCATTCTGCGATATGCAAAAGTACCAAATGGGCATGTAAAGGTAGTCTTATGTTGATCTTCTGGAGCCACGTAAATCTGGTTGTACCCAGAGTAACCATCCAAGAAGCAATAATATTCTCTTCCGGCTAATTTGTCTAACATCTGATCAATGAAGGGCAAAGGGAAATGATCTTTTCTGGTGGCCTTGTTCAGCTTTCTGTAATCCATGCAAACTCTCCAACCTACTACCGTTCTTGAAGGAATCGCCTCATTTTTATCATTAAGAACTGTTGTAATTCCTCCTTTCTTTGGTACACACTGAACTGGACTCACCCATTCACTACTCGAAATGGGATAAATAATCCCCGCATCTAAAAGCTTAATCACCTCCTTCTTCACCACATCCTTCATGGCTGGCATTAATCTTCTCTGACCTTCAACTGAGCGTGCATTAACATCTTCTAGTATGATTTTGTGTTGACAATAGGATGGACTAATGCCTTTGATATCAGCAATTGTCCAGCCTATTGCTTCTTTGTTGGCTCTTAACACACGCAACAGTTTATCTTCTTGAGGACCTGTTAAATTAGCCGAAACAATAACAGGTAAAGTTTCATTAGTACCCAAATAAGCATACCTCAAGTGTGTTGGCAATGGTTTTTCTTCCAACTCCGGAGGAGATTCAATTGAAGGTTTCTTTTTAGGAATAATCTCCCCCGGTTCTCTCACAGGTTCATAGGCAAGACGCCTATATTTCGGATTTTCAGAATTGAGAGCTGCCACTGTTTCTGTAAGCTCCTCCATCATTTCAGGTGAATCTAATGTCAAAGCAGCCTGCAAGATATCATCAAAATTTAAACAATTAAATACCTCTTGCGATGCTTGCTCTACTACATCCATTCTGAAGCAATCTTCCTGAGAATCTGGGAATTTCATGGCTCGAAATACATTGAATTTAACTTCCTCATCTTGTATCCTCATTGTTAATTCGCCATTCTCTACATCGATCAATGTCCTCCCTGTAGCTAGGAAGGGTCTACCCAAAATAATGGGGACATTTCTATCTGCATTGTATTCAAGAATTACGAAATCAACAGGAAATATAAGTGTACCTGCCTTAACAAGGACATCCTCAATACGGCCTTCAGGATGAGCAAGAGACCTGTCCGCCATTTGCAAGACCATAGAGGTAGGTCTTGCGTTTCCAATTTTAAGCTTATCAAAGACTGACTTGGGCATCAAGTTGATGCTTGCCCCTAAATCGCATAGCGCCTTTCCTTTCCATTCTTCTCCAATCGATATGGGAATCGTGAAACTCCCTGGGTCAACTAACTTCGGAGGTAATTTGCTCTGGCAAATCGCACTACACTCTTCAGGAAGGCCAATCATCTCATTATCACAGTAGGGCCTTTTATTAGTGAGGGCCCTCTTCAAAAACTTCGTATACTTAGGAATATCTCGAATTGCCTCAAGTAACGGAATATTAATACTCAAACCCCTCACTCTATTGAAGAATTTCTGAAAATCACCCATATCACCCTTTTTCTGAACTCGCGATGGAAACGGTGGTGGAGGGCGATTGCTTACAATTTCATCTCTCTTTTTCGGAATTTCTCTTGGTCTTTCTATCTCTTCAACCTCACTATCTTTCTCATTCTCTTTCTCTTTCTCACCCACTTCCTTTTCTTTTCTTGGAACTTCTTTCTCTTTCATAACGGGAAAAGGAGGTGGAGGAAGGTTCTTACCACTTCTTAATGTAACAGCCTTGCAATCTTCATGTTGTGTTGGATTTTCCGTATCGCTAGGAAGTTGCCCTTGTGGATGCTGATTCAACTGTTTATTAATTTGACTTAGCTGATTCTGGAAAATCTTCATATTCGCTTCAGCTGCGTTCTGACGTTCCAAAGCTTGTGTTTGAAGAGCAATCAAATTTTCAACGGTTTTCTGAAGGGTAATTACTCCTTCTTGTGGATGGGCAGGTAGGGCTTTCTGGTTTAAATTCTCATCGTAGGTATTCTGAGGAGCTTGTCTTTGCACATAATTGTTTTGATTCTGTCCTCCTTGATGATTGTTATGTGGTCTTGGATTATAGTTGTTGCCTTGAGGACGCGGCTGATACGCGTAAGTAGGATTGGCTGCCCCATTAGGATTTGAATATTGAAACCCAGGATGGTTTCTGTTAGGCTGATATCCATTACCACTTGAATTGAAATTACCTCTATTGGACATAAAATTCACCGACTCTTGGTTATTTGGACAACTTTCCTCATCATGATCATCTACCTTACAAATCGAACACATATACACCTCTTGTGCAGCATGCACAGCTACCTTCTTACCCGAAAATCCTTCTTTCACAGCTAGAGTAAGCTGCTTCAATTGTTGCTCTATGGTATTCTGGATCTTATTCTCAAACGTAGCAAATTTCTCTTCTATGTCAACATTATTTACTCCCTTGACTGGTGTTCTTACTGAGCTCCACCCAACTTCATTCTTGACTGTTCTCTCTAAAATAATTTTGGCATGAGCGGGTTGAACTTGAAGAAAACCTGCTCCACATAGCGTATCCAACTTCTCTCTCGAAATTCCATCAAGGCCTCTATAAAAGATCTTTAACTGTTGTTGTTCTGAAAAGCCATGATTAGGAACTTTACGCAAACACATCTGAAATCTTGTCCAACTCCTTCCCACAGTTTCCTCATACTCTTGACGGAATTGTGTCAATTCTAGCTCAGCATCTAACCTCATGTTACTTGGGTAATACCTGTCAAAGAAAGCAACTTCTAATTGGTCCCAGTTGGTAATCCTCGTAGGATCTTGCGTATCGTGCCATTCACTTGCTCCATCAATGACAAAGAATTTGAAAGCAGCAAAATACATCTGTTCTCTTGAAACCCCTTGTGTGATATAAGAATCACATATCTGTTTGAATTTTTGTACCGCTCTAAGAGGATCTTCCGATGGTCTTCCGCGAAAATTTCCAAAGTTTTGGAACTGAGCTAGCATACCCGAATCTGGACGGAATCTCGGAACATTAATATCTGGAGCACCTACTCCTATAGCTGGAGCGCGGAATGGAACTTCTGGAGGGCCATTAGTGAACCACGGATCATGATTCATCACTATCTGGACTGGAGGATTAGGATTTAGTGGTTGAACTTGAGGAATAACGCCTGGAGCTAAAGGTTGGCCATTTGCATCTAACTGGCCTTGTCCATTCTGTTGACCTTGAATAATGATATTCTCCATTCTGTTACTTAATTCTTCTACTTCTAAAGCTTCTCGTTCTCTTCTTCTTCTGTTCGCAAGTCTGATTAACGATTCTGGATTACTAAGGATCGGAGGTGTTGGCTCTAGATCCTTGAATAGCCTTCTTCGCATACACCAAACCTAAAAACCTGAAAAAGCTAACAAACAAAAAGCGTAAAACTGATAAAATAAAATAAATGCACTTATCACTAAAGGATAAACACCGTGGTCACACGCTACCGTCCGCGGCAGCGGCGCCAAAAACTTGGTGGTCCTTTGTGTGTTCTAAAAATAAAATGTAAATGCTAATCGAACCACAACCGCAAGTGTACGGTTGTCCCAAGTAGTAATTCTGATAATCAGATTCGTTCCAAGGACGGATGGTTGATCACAATGTTTATGCAAATAGCGATTGATGAACTTATGAAAATGAAAGAGGATAAATTGTTTGTTTTGGTTTTGTTTATTATAACTAAACGAAAGATAAAATAATAATGCAAGTAAAAGATAAGACGCAAGTAAAATGTATGAAAACGCAATATGAGATGTAGTACTTGAGAACGCAAGGATCCTCCTAATTTTACTTTCTAACTTATGTTGTTTAAGGGTTAAATCAGTCAATTACAATGGTCGGGATTCTAATATCCTTATACCCCCGTCAGGGTGGACTATAAGGCGATCCTAAAGTGTCACTAGTCCCGTCAGGGTAAATATGATCCACCGTTGGATGATTAAGATTTATTACCACATTGGCCCTAGGATTAACTAAGTTCGTCAGAATCAATAGTTTTTATCCTAGATTGAACAATTATTTCTGTACCTAAACCCCCCGTCAAGATGATCCATACGCCACATATATGGAATAGCTTAGATACTAATACCTAATTTTAGTTCGCGACTCTAAAATCAGTAAACATTCACAAATTGTCGAAAAGAGTAAAAGCCCTAATTTAATTTAATTTCACAGAAACCCAAATTCAACATTCATTATAAAATAAAATCAAGATTCACCCATTGTTTTGTTCTCAAGCACTATTAAAAGCTTAGCTCATATTAAAATTAAAAACTAAATAAAAAGAAATGGAATTCATATTCGTTACAAAATTAAAATAAAAGAAAAACCTAATTTTCGGAATAAGAATGACTACGAACGGAGCTATAGACCCACTCCAGCTCTTGTAGCTTCTCCTTTCTTCCTGCTGTAGCTTCTCTGGTGTTTTTAATCTTGTGGAAAGTGAATTGTGTGTAAAATAGAAGTCCAGACCTCCTTTTATAAGTAAAAATTCGGACTAGGGCTTGGACCAGAAATTAAAAGCCTAATTAAATGTCCAAGCCCATTTTCTAAGCCCAAAATCCCGTAACTGATGATAGGCCTTCACTAAAACAGCTTTTCCCGATGCGTTACAACTCCGATTGACCTCATTCCAGTTGCTAAAGTTCCGTACTTCGATAAGGAATGATTTCTCTTCAAAGGTCAGCGGCTAAATCATCGCTTAAGCACCTCGAAATCAGCAATCTATGGCCTGGAAAGTGGATTTCCAGCTCTAAAAAATAATATCTTCGGGATTTGTCTTCAAGTCTTGACTCTAATTCACGATCTTTGACCTTCTCCTCGGATTCCTCTCCTAGCTAACATTTAAAACCTGTAAACTTTACACTAAAAATGCCAATATTACGCGCAAAAGTTTAATAAATTAAAAATGCTAGAAATAAAAAGGTAATTCCGGATTATTGAATATTTAGTCCAAAAGTCTATCTAATTAATTAAATAAACACAAAAAATGATGTCTCCCAAGGGTCTAAAATAAGAACAATTAGGGAGACATCACTTATTAGCTGTTGATTACGTGTCGAAATGGGTAGAGGCCATTGCTCTACCAACTAATGATTCTCGAGTAGTGATTAAGTTTCTGAAATCACACATTTTCACTAGACATGGTACACCGAGAGTAATTATTAGTGATGGAGGTTCTCATTTCGTGAATAAATATTTGAAAACAACGTTAGAGAAGTATGGAGTGAGACATCGTGTATCTACCGCTTGTCATCCACAAGCCAATGGTCAAGCTGAAGTCTCAAATCGTGAGGTAAAATCTATTTTAGAGAAGACTGTTGGTCCTACAAGAAAAGATTGGTCAATGAAGTTAGACGATGCATTAAGGGCTTATCGTACTGCGTTCAAAACTCCAGTTCGTGCATCCCCGTATAGAATGGTTTATGGTAAGGCTTGTCACTTACCTCTTGAGCTTGAAATAGGTTAATATTGGGCTATTGCGTAGTTAAACTTAGATACTACTTTAGCTGGTCAGAATCGAATGATGAAACTTAATGAACTAGATGAATTCTGATTACATGCGTATGAAAACGCTAAGATTTACAAATATAACACTAAGAGGTGGCATGATAATTGTATTCGTGAGAAGAACTTTGTAGTGGGACAAAAAGTATTGAAGTATAACTCAAAGTTTAGCAATTATCCGGGTAAATTAAGATCAAAGTGGTCAGGTCCGTATGTTGTGACCAAAGTGACACATCATGGGGCGATAGAAATAGGACATCCACTCGATAACCGCACTTTCATGGTGAACGGTCATCGATTAAAGATATACCATGGAGGTGAAGACACCAAACGCTTGGAAGATCCACATCCCGGGGAGATCATGTATCTCCTCGAAGCTCCTTAGAAGCGTGAGGTAACCCGTCGAGCTTAACGACGTTAAACAAAAGCCAATTCATTGTATATTAGTTTAAGTCTTTTATTTTTCGTAGTGTATATTAGATAAATTCCGTTGATATAGTGTTTATTATTAAGAAATGAGGAAGGGTAGTGTTTTTGATGATTTAAGGGGTCAAAAGGTCCAGAGTTTGGGGTCGAAAAGATAAAAAAACCAGGAAAAACGAACCCCAAGACAGGGGCAAAACCGGAAACCCGGTTTTGGCGGAACCGGGAACCCGGTTTCGAGAGCTACAGCGCCGCATGTTCTGGTTAGTGCGTCGAGTTTGACGCAGGTGGTTGCGTTGGGATTCGCGCCATCGACACAAACCGGGAACCTGGTTTTGGCAAAACCGGGAACCCGGTTTCGAGAGCCAGGAATCCCCACTCTCTGGTTAGTGCGTCACGTTTGACACAAGGTGGCTTGCGTCCGAGGTAAAAAAAACCAAAAAAAATAGAATTTAGTAATTTTTTCGCGCCGACATAGCGACGAAAACCGGGAAACCGGTTTCGCCATTGTGAGAGGCGGTTTTGAGCTTTTAACCTAGATTTTTTTGCCTTCTTTCCCAAGCCAACCTCTTATTCTGAATCCTAGCCTCCACCTACTTCGAAAATCTTCATCAAAACACTATAAAATCATCAAATCAAGCCCTCTTTCATCACAAAAACACACAATCAACTCATATCCTCTCCAAATCAGCATCAAATTCCCACTTTTCTCCAAGAAATTTCATCTTCCTAGTTTCAAATTAAACCCAATTCCTCCCTAATTCTTATCAATTAGCCTTTACCCATCTCATATTTCACCATATTCTTCAAGTTTTAAGCCTCAAAACATCAATGTTCTAAGCTTTCCTCTAGCTTTTCACTATTTGAAGTTTTGAGTTTGGGGTGAAAAGAGATGACTAACTGAACCGATTCTATGTGTACTTATCGAAGGAACTTTCCAAGAAACAGAAACACTGTGGGTGCTAGTCCAGAACAAGCAATTGAAATTCTGGATTCGCGTTCCAAACGCAAGACTGAAGAAATTCCAGCTGCTCTGAAAAGGAAAGAAAATCCGATTAAGGCTAATCCGAAAAGTAGACTAATTGATGAACCAGAAAGTGAGGAAGAATCTGAAGAATAAACTCAGCAAGCACCCGTTCAAGAACAAAGGTCAACAAGAAGAAATATGTTTTATCAGAAACCGAAGAGAGTTGCTATGACTGTAGGAACTGAAAAGGTTTGGTCCCGTTTCATAGTCCCTACCTTCTTTTGTATAACACACACTTCAGAACTGAAAAGAGAACATATTATATTCATCAAGTGTGTTTTTGAAAACAAACATATGGATGTGGCTCGGGTGCTTTATGACAATATTAAGGAATTCGAGAAAACTCCTACTACGCAACAGAATCTTAAATTTCCATGTACCATCACTACCTTGTGTCTAGACGCGAAGATTCCGCGTAAATCGGAAGAAGCTGAACCGTCCGTAGTTGGGGAACAGACATCTTTAATCTCGATTCAGAATGCCCATGACGAAGCCACACAAGCTGCGAGGACACCTAGAGCTCCTCCACCAAAGAAGAAGATACATACCGATAACGAGTTGGAATCGAAAATCAAAGTGTTGGAAGAGAATCAAGTGAAGATGATTGCTACTTTAGGGAACTTTACAAGAGAGCTGGACCTTATCCTAAACATTCTACTTGGGGTGAGCACCATTCAACACGCCACCTATGGTCTACTTACGAAGGATAAAGTCCAATGACGCAACACCGATGACCAGCCACGCGCTGGTTAAGCTACATTTTCTATCCCTTTCGCGTTTTAGTGTAGATTAGTTTAATTGCTTTGTGTCTTTTCGAGTCGTGGGGACACGACTCATTTTTTAGTTTGGCGTGGGGTTCGTTGCCTCATCCCAGTTTTATGTGTTTATTTGTTTTAATTGCTTTCAATAAAAATAATTAGGAGTTGAGTTTGACTGTAGAAGATTTTAAATGTCCCTTTTACGCATAATTTTGATGAATCTATCATAGTAAATAGTGGACTTTAGGGAATAACATAAAACGCACTTTAATTGCATGCAAACATAGATAATGAATAGGAACAATTAATAAACAATGCAAAAGAAGTAAGATTGTACTTAAGGAAAATGTTTGGTTTGTAGAAAGTGAGATCTAAATTAGTAGAGAACCCACTTAGATATGAACTAAAGACAAACCATGTAACTAGGAAAATGATAGGGGCAGTTCTTTGTTAACCATTTGTAGCCTTTTAGCTTGCTATCCCTTATATGAATATTATCCGTCTTAGCCCAATTTTGAGCCTTAAGCCTTTTCTTTTGTCGCCACGATATAAGACGATATCCCCTTAGATTATTAGGCATGACCAAATGACCCGCACTTGAATCACGATCCTGAGACCTGTCTCGAGCTTGAGTTTGGGGTGGTGATGTCTCCCTAATTGTTCTTATTTTAGACCCTTAGGAGACATCATTTTTGGTGTTTATTTAATTAATTTGATAGACTTTTGGGTTAAATATGCAATATTTCGGAATTACCTTTTTATTTCTAGCATTTTTGAATTATTAAACTTTTGCGCGTAATATTGGTATTTTTAGTGTAAAGTTTACAGGTTTTTAGATGTTAGCTAGGAAAGGAATCCGAAGATAAAGTCAAAGATCAAAAGATAGAGTCAAGACTTGAAGATAAATCCCGAAGATATTATTTTTAGAGCTGAAAATCTATTTTCCAGGCCATAGATTGCTGATTTTGAGGTGCTTAAGAGATGATTTATCCGCTGACCTTTGAAGAGATTATGTTCCTTATCGAGTTACGGAACTTTAGCAACTGGAATGAGGTCAATCGGAGTTGTAACGCATCGGGAAAAGCAGTTTTAGTGAAGGCCTGTCATCAGTTACGGGATTTTGGGCTTAGAAAGTGGGCTTGGACATTTAATTAGGCTTTTATTTTCTGGTCCAAGCCCTAATCCGTTTTTCTTATTATAAAAGGAGGTCTGGACTTCTATTTTTCATACAATTCATTCTTTACAATTAAAAACACCAGAGAGAAGCAACAGAAGGAAGGAAGAAGAAGCTGCTAGAGCTGGAGTGGGTCTATAGCTCCGTTCTCAGTCATTCCAATTCCGGAAATTAGGTTTCTTTTATCTTTTATTTGTAATCAATTATGAATTCCATTTATTTTAATTTAGTTTTTCTTTTTAATATGAGCTAAACAATTCATAGTGCTTGAGAACGCATAATGGGTTAATCCCAATTTGATTTCATTCTATACATTTGAATTTGGGATATTTATTATTTAAATCAAATTGGGTAAATTGTATTTTTCTTTAATTTGCATTTTAATTACTATTATTGACGTAATTAACCAATGATAGGATTTAGTATCTAGGCTATTCCAATTAGTGGCGATTGGATCACCTTGACGGGGGGTTTAGGTACCGAACTAGTTAATGAATGTAGGTTAGAAATTATTGACTCTGACGAGCTTAATTAAACCTATGGCCTATTGGGTAATTTAGACTTAATCACTTGAGAGTGGACTATAATCACCCTGACGGGGTTTGTAGCACTTGAAAGTTGCTCCTTAGTCCACCCTGACGGGGGTAAGGAGATTATAGAATCCCGACCAATACCAATTTACAAAGTTGTCCCTTAAACAATGTATGAAATGAATGATAGTTAGGAAAACCCTTGTGTCTCTCAAGTACTACTTACTCATTTTACTTGCGTCTTAGTTTTTACTTGCATTATTATTTTGTCTTTCATTTATTTAGTAATAAATCACAAAACCAAAACAAACAAATTATCCTCTTTTATTTTCATAAGTGCATCAATCACTATTTGCATAGACATTGTGATCAACCATCCGTCCTTGGAACGAATCTGATTATCAGAATTACTACTTGGGACAACCGTACACTTGCGGTTGTGGTTCGATTATTATTTGCATTTATTTAGAACACACAAAGGACCACCAGGTGGAGGGTCCACATTTGGGAAATTACATTGGGAGGGAATCATATGTGTTTGTATTGAGGCACAAAAATAAAAGATGATATTATTATTTGTAACCCTTTGTCGGGATTGAAAAAAAAGGAAAAAAAGAAAAGAAAAGAAAAGAAAAGAGTGAAATAAAATTCTCAAGACAGGAGAATCCGGGAACCTGGATTTCACAAACCGGGAACCCGGTTTCCCCAATATAAAATCATCAAATAGAGCCCTCTTTCATCACAAAAACACACAATCAACTTATATCCTCTCCAAATTATCATCAAATTCCCACATTTCTCCAAGAAATTTATTCTTCCTAGTTTCAAATTAAACCCAATTCCTCCCTAATTCTTATCAATTAGCCTTTACCCATGTCATATTTCACCATATTCTTCAAGTTTTAAGCCTCAAAACATCAATGTTCTAAGCTTTCCTCTAGCTTTTCACTATTTGAAGTTTTGAGTTTGTGGTGAAAAGAGATGACTAACAGAACCGATTCCATGTGTACTTATCGAAGGAACTTTCCAAGAAACAGAAACACTGTGGGTGCTAGTCCAGAACAAGCAATTGAGATTCCGGATTCAAGTTCCAAACGCAAGACTGAAGAAATCCCAGCTGCTCCGAAAAGGAAAGAAAGTCTGATTAAGGCTAATCCAAAAAGTAGACTAATTGATGAACCAGAAAGTGAGGAAGAATCTGAAGAAGAAACTATGCAAGCACCGTTCAAGAACAAAGGTCAACAAGAAGAAATATGTTTTATCAGAAACCGAAGAGAGTTGCTATGACTGTAGGAACTGAAAAGGTTTGGTCCCGTTTCATAGTCCCTACCTTCTTTGGTATAACACACACTTCGGAACTAAAAAGAGAACATATTATATTCATCAAGTGTGTTTTTGAAAACAAACATATGGATGTGGCTCGGGTGCTTTATGACAATATTAATGAATTTGAGAAAACCCCTACTACGCAACAGAATCTTAAATTTCCCTGTACCATCACTACCTTGTGTCTAGACGCGAAGATTTCGCGTAAATCGGAAGAAGCTGAACCGTCCGTAGTTGGGGAACATACATCTTTAATCTCGATTCAGAATTCCCATTACGAAGCCACACAAGCTGTGAGGACACCTGGTGGGTCCTAGGGTGTTATAAAATTAAGTGCAAAATAAGAGGAACCACTTAACCGCAATTGTATGGTTGTCCCAAGTAATATGTGATAATCAAGTTCGTTCTCAGGGACGGATTAGGTTCAACCCAAATATTAATCAAGTAGTAGAGATAATTGCTAAACAGAAAATAAAAGATAATAATTTTTGTTTGGTTTTTGGAAATTAAAAGATGCAATTAAAATAAAAACTAAATTAATTTAACAGAAAGGAAATAAAGCAAATAACGACTAACTTCAGATAAAAGAGATACTTGATCCTCGCAAAGGAATCCACTTAATCAATATAATCTATGCTATGTTTAAGGGTAGAATTGGAATTATAATATTAGTCGGGACACTAATATCTCCTAGCCCCCTGTCGGGTGGACCTAGAAGCTATCCTAAAGTATCATAAACACCTGTATGGTTGAATATGGCTTTTCGGATGATATGATTTTACCTCTTTGGCTATGTAACTAGCTAAGCCTGTCGGTCAATAACGGACATTACACGGGTATTACCTAGATCTGTATTCAAACCCCCCTGTCGGATGATCACTTCGCCACTAAAGTGAATAGCCCAAATACTAACAGCTAATTCTAGTTGTTCCTAAAAGAATTAGTAATGAAAACAAAGTAATATCCAATACCTAAAACTCAATTCTGTTTAAATCTAAACAATCCCAAATTCAAAACATAGAAAACAATTAATTAAGGTTCATCCCTTTAATGCAATTCTCAAGTATAAGGAAATTTAGCTCATAATGAAATTAAATACTAACATAAAAGAAAAGGAATTCATGTTCAAATACAAAAGATAAATGAAAAACCTAAAGGGTAGAATGACTATGGATGGAAGAACAGGATTCCTCCAGCTTCTAGCTTCTTCTCTCCTTCGTGCTCTGACTTGAAAACCTTAAGCCTCTTGTTTAATTCTCTGAAGTGTGTGAAAGTAGGAGGTTAAGGGGTGTATTTATAGGTGTTGGAGGAACCTAGGTCGAATTTTGCTTGGAGTGGAAGACAAGTCAAAGACTCTCAAATTCGTAGCTCTAATTCTAGGAAAGGTAAGATTTGCTGCTGATTTGATTTGGTCATATCTTTTTCAATACTTATCCGTTTTAGAAGTTCCAATATATGAAACTGCTTGTCTTGGAAAGAGCTTTCTATTGGTGCAGACCACTCGTCCAGAATCCATGCCAATCTTTAATTATGATTTTATCTCTAAAACGTGGCTGGATTTTCATATTTCTAAAGGCAGCTTTATCTTTTCCTCCTTTGAATAAATCTTTCCTAAATCTTCTTATTTCCATGTAAATCTTCTTTCCTTTTATCTTTATCTTGACTTGATCTCTAAGTAATTACCATTTATCTTTTAAAGCTTCACATTAAATAAATAATTAAACCACATATGCTTAAAAAGAATAAATCAATAAATCAAGAAAACGAAATAGGAAAGTGTACTCTAAAAATAGAAACTCGACTAGAAATCATTTCCTAACACTCTAAAATACACTAAGACTTTATTCTCACTTCTTCTCCTTGGATTGGTCTTTCATGAAATTCAAGAACCGATTAACTTTGCATTAAAAAGAGTCAAATTTAGGCACAAAAGCTCAGATTCTGCAAATAGTTAATTTCCAAGGGGAGAAAGTGTAATATGATCAAATAAGCCTAAAAGTCTATCAAACAAGTCATTTATTCACCTAAAAGGATGTCTCCAAAGGGCTAATAATTAGAACAAATCGGGAGACATCAAGACCCCAAACTCAAACCTTTGTCGTCCCGACAAAGTAAAATAAAAACAAAGGATCTTTTAGGTGAACGCAGAAGGTAGAATCTAAAAAATAATCCCAAATCAAAGCTTAAAGCAAATTTCATATAGTCTAATCTAGGAATTAATATACACCTACACTTATCATGCAAAATCGAATACAAAACAATATCAATCCAAAATTAATTTCTCAATGCTAGAAGGTTACGCTTATTACTTATCTCAAGATGGTGGCTATAGGGTGTTCCTCGATCTTTACTTGTGTTGAATGTTCCACTTAGAATAATCCTTATTAACTCACTATGTATCTAGGAATCACGAGGTCTTTATGGTTTTAGCGTAGGCTTAAGGACGGTATGGTATGTATATTTGGTAAATTTGAAGTGAGCTTGTGGCTCTCTCCTCACTTACCATCAACAAAACTGTCCAAGAGCTTGAGTTTACACTCGAATAACGTTCTCACTCAACCCAATTGACGCGCTTAATTAGCGTCTCCTAATTAACCCAATAAGCACTAAGGATGATTCACTTAAAAATTTCCACTTTGCCGGTCCGAATATGTATATTCTTTTCAAATCATTCGTTTTTTCTTATAGCTATGACTCTCTTTATGATGTTGAGATTTCATGCTATTTTTCATAGTTATGCCTATTCATAACTTGAGCTCGAAGCTTCTTTTCCATTCACTATTACCCCGGCAAAGGGTTACAATACAATAAACCTGTGAATCATCATCAAGTATAGCACAAAGCATCATTGATAAGCTCAAAAACTCCCAACCCAATGTAAATTCCCATAAGTGGACCCACCACCCCAAACTCAAGCTCAAGACAGGAAGTCTCAGGATCGTGATTCAAGTGCGGGTCATATGGTCATGCCTAACAATCTAAAGGGATATTGGCTTATAATGTGGCGACAAAAGAAAGGTTTAAAGGCTAAAAATTTGTCTAAGAAGGATAAAATTAATTCAGGGATAGAAGGCCAAAAAGGATTCAAAGGGCTAACAAAGAACTGCCTCTATCATCTTCCTATTCACACAATTTGTCTCTAGTTCATACCTAAGTGGGTTCTCTACTCATTTAGATCTCACGTTCTACAAACCACCCATTATCCTTAAGTACAAGTTTACTTCTTTTGCATGGTTCATTAATTCTTCCTATCAATCATCTCATATTTGCATGCAATCAAAGTACAGTTTACACTACTCCTAAAGTCAACTATTTTCTATCATTAATTCATAAAAAGAATGCTTGATGGGGGCATTTAAAATACTCTACAATCACGCAACCCTAAGATTAATTTTATTGAAAGCATGTAAAACACAAAAAAATTGGGATGAGGCAACGAACCCCACCCCAAACTCAAAAGTGAGTCGTGTCCCCACGACTCGAAAAGGACTCAATAAAGCAATAAAATTAAACTAAAACTACCTAACTAGTGCCTACCATCAATTAGGAAGAAGAATTAGAACGGGGTACCTGGCCATGAAGATCCATCGTGTCCTCCTCCGAAGGGGGAGAGTAATTATCAATATCCATGAACAAAGTTACCTCTTCCAGTGTTGACTTAATCTGTGTAATTTCCTTCCAAAGTGCTCTGATGTCTAATCGTAAAAGTTCGAATTCTTGTTGCAAATTGCGAGCCCATGGAGGAATACCAGAATCAGTTTGAGAAGAAGAAGAACCTTGAACTTGGAATTGTAGCTTGTCTGTAGGCTTTGATGATACCCTCATCCTTGCTGTTAATTTCCCGTGTTGTGGTGGTGCAGGTGCCTTTTCTTCTTGTGTTTCTTCAGTAGGCTCATCAAGATTGATGTCCTTTTCAAGTGTAGAACCAGGAAAATTCTTGTTCTTCCCTAGGATATAACACTTCCTCTTGTAATCCAAAGCATCTGTTATGTTTGTCATGGTTGAATTGACCCCAAACTCAAGTTATACCAAGGATAGAATACAGTTAAGAAAACTTGGTATAGCTTGAGTTTCTTGCTTGGATTAGATGAAGGAAGTTGTTTTCTTGATGAATCTTGGAAGAACTCTTGAAAGCTTGATGATCTTGATTGTGTTTAATGGTGTTTTGTGATGAATTTGATGAAGAGGTTATGTTTATGGAGGATGGAGGAGAGATTTGATGATGTTAATGTGTTTGTTATGGAGGTTTGATCAAGCTTCAAGGTGTTTTTATAGGGTTGGGAGCTGGAAAATTCGTTTGGAAGAGGCTAGGGTTTATCTCTTTAAGGTTAGAAGTTGATTGGGCTTCGAACTCTTCACAAACCGCCTGGCGCGGTGCATCCTTGCGGTGCATGGGGTATACCGCGGGGTACACCGCAGCACTGCTTGTGTGATATTTCTCGCCTCTGCCTTGTACCCCTGCTAGCACCCCGTGGCACGCGTTTTTGCCCTGCGGTGCAGGGGTGCGGTGCATGGGGTAGTCCGCACGTGCTCCGTCAAAAAACCCGCGGTACATACCCTGTGGCACGCGTTTTGGGCGTGCGGTATAGGGCGCAGTGCACCGCGGCTATCAGCTTCTGTTTTTCTCGCTTCTGGATAAGACCCGTGGTGCGCGACCCGTGGTACGGGTTTTTGGGGCGCGGTACATCCCTGCGGTATAGAGGGTACACCGCGGGGGTAGTCCGCGCCAGACTTGAATTTCTCCCAGAATTTTTCCTAGCACCACAAACTCGATTCCTGCACCATTAACACAATACCCTTCTCATTTCTTTAAAAGTAGACACTAAAACTTGACACTAACTTAGAATTATACACTAGGAATTGAAAAACTTAAAGCAATAAACTAATATACAATGAAATGGCTTTTGTTTAACGTCGTTAAGCTCGACGGGTTACCTCTCGCATCTATTCAGCTTCAAGGAGGTACATGACCTCCCCCGGATGTGGATCAATTCTGCGATTGGTATCCTCGCCTACATGGTATAGTTTTAGACGATGCCCATTCACCATGAAGGTGCGTTGCTCATCTGGATTCTCGATCTCTATCGCTCCATGAGGCGTAACTTTGGTCAACACGAACGGACCATACCACTTTGATCTCAACTTGCCCGGATAGTTGCTGAACTTGGAATTATACTTGAGGACCATCTGTCCAACTTTGAATTTCTTCTCACGAATGCGATTGTCATGCCATCTCTTCGTTTTTTCTTTGTAAAGTTTGGCATTCTCATAGGCATGAAATCGAAACTTGTCAAGTTCATTCAACTTCATCATATGATTCTCCGCAGCTAAGGTTGGATCCATGTTCATCTCCGCAATTGCCCAATAGGCACCCATTTCAAGCTCAAGAGGTAAGTGACAAGCCTTACCATAAACAATACGATACGAAGATGCACCTATAGGCGTCTTGAACGCAGTACGATATGCCCACAACGCATCATCTAATTTCATTGACCAATCCTTGCGTGTGGAACCAGCTATCTTCTCAAGAATGGATTTGATCTCTCGATTAGAGACCTCAGCTTGACCATTGGCTTGTGGATGATACGCGGTAGATACACGATGTCTCACACCATACTTCTCTAGAACTTTCTTCAGATATTTGTTCACAAAATGTGAACCTCCATCACTGATAATAACTCGAGGTGTACCATGTCTAGTGAAGATGTGTGATTTCAAGAATTTAATCACTACTCGCGAATCATTAGTTGGTAGAGCTACAGCCTCTACCCATTTTGACACGTAATCAACAGCTAGTAGGATGTACAGGTTTCCGTTAGAAGGTACAAAAGGACCCATGAAATCAATACCCCATACATCGAATATCTCAACTTCCAGAACATTATTACGCGGCATCTCATCTCTCTTAGATATATTACCAGTAAACTGGCATCTGTGACACTTCTTGACATACTCATGACAATCCTTATGTAAAGTGGGCCAATAAAAACTGGATTGTAGTACCTTTGCAGCTGTACGGTCTCCTTTGAAGTGCCCTCCGTATGGTGAATAATGACAACCCATAATAATGGATAGAATATCTTTATCTGGTGTGCATCTCCTCACCATCTGATCACTGCATGTTTTGTAGAGGAAAGGATCCTCCCAAAAGAATTGTTTCGCTCGGTGGGCTAGTCTCTTTTTCTCTTGTGAAGTAGCTCCTTGAGGAAAAGAACCACTCACAATAAGATTTTCAATATCCGCATACCAAGGAATCTCTAATGAATAAACTGAAAACAAACTCTCGTCAGGAAACTCTTCTCTAACCAACTCAGGTCCTCCATTAGACTTAGAACCTTCAAGACGTGACAAATGATTAGCAACCTGATTATCACAACCCTTTCGATCCCGAATCTCTAAATCAAACTCTTGCAACAGTAGAACTCATTTAATCAACCTCGGCTTCGCATCTTTCTTCTCCATAAGGTATTTAATTGCAGAATGGTCGGTAAACACAACAACTTTCACCCCAAGGAGGTAGGAACGAAATTTGTCGAATGCATACACGACAGCTAGTAATTCCTTCTCAGTTACGGTATAATTTATTTGAGCACTTGTGAAGGTTTTACTAGCGTAGTAGATGGAATGAAATACCTTTTCTTTTCTTTGACCCAGAACAGCACCCATCGCAAGATCACTAGCATCACACATAATCTCAAACGGAATCTTCCAATCAGGAGGTAAAACAATAGGTGCAGAAATAAGCTTCTCCTTAATCTCGTTGAATGCCTTTATGCAAGCTTCATCAAAAAGGAATTTGGTGTCCTTCTCAAGTAAGTTGCACAACGGCCTAGAGATTTAGGAGAAGTCCTTGATAAAACGTCGGTAGAAACCAGCATGACCCAAAAAGCTTCTTACCCCTTTAACAGAAATAGGAGGGGGAAGAGTCTTGAATACCTCAATCTTCGCACGATCAACTTCCAAACCAGCACTTGAAACCTTGTGACCCAACACTATACCCTCTCAAACCATAAAATGACATTTCTCCCAATTCAACACCAAATCCGTCTCCTTGCATCGAATCAATACCTTCTCCAAGTTTCGTAAACACTCCTCAAAGTTGTCACCAAACATAGAAAAGTCATCCATAAATACCTCAAGGAAATCATCAATCATATCCCAGAAGATTGCCATCATACATCTTTGAAAAGTAGCAGGTGCATTACATAATCCGAATGGCATCCTTCGGAAGGCAAAGGTACCAAAAGGACATGTAAAGGTTGTCTTGTGTTGGTCTTTTGGATCTACATAAATCTGATTGTATCCTGAATATCCATCAAAAAGCAATAATATTCTCTACCAGCTAGCTTGTCCAACATCTGATCAATAAACAGAAGAGGGAAGTGATCTTTCCTGGTGGCCTAGTTCAACTTCCGATAATCCATACACACTCTCCAAGCAACAACGGTCCTTGAGGGAATGGCTTCATTTTGCTTGTTCAAGATGGTGGTGATACCACCCTTCTTTGGTACACATTGAACTGGACTCACCCATTCGCTGCTAGCTATGGGATAGATGATTCCTGCATCTAGTAACTTGATAACCTCTTTCTTCACTACTTCCTTCATAGCTGGCATCAATCTTCTTTGTCCTTCAACTGAGCGCGCGTTTATATCGTCTAGAATGATTTTGTGTTGGCAATAGGAAGGACTAATACCTTTGATATCAGCAATAGTCCAACCAATCGCCTCTTTTTTAGCTCTCAGTATGCGCAACAGTTTGTCTTCTTGAGGACCTGTTAAAGTAGCTGAAATAATAACAGGTAGAGTGACGCATACCTCAAGTGTGATGGAAGCGGCTTTTCTTCTAGTTGTGGGGGAGACTCGATAGATGGTCTCTTTTTAGATACTATCTCCCCAGGTTCTCGGAATGGCTCATAGGCGAGATGCCTATGTTTCATAGTTCCGGAATTCAAAGCAGCTACGGTTTCGGTTAGTTCTTCCAACAATTCCGGTAAGTCAAGTGTTAGGTCTGCTCGCAAGATATCATTAAAATTCATACAATCAAACGTTTCTTGCGCAGTTAAATCAAGTACATCCATTTGGAAACACTCTTCAGGAATATCTGGAAACTTCATGGCCCTAAACACGTTGAACTTTACCGTCTCGTCTTGGATTCGCATAGTTAATTCGCTGTTTTCTACATCAATAACAGTACGCCCCGTGGCTAGGAATGGTCGACCCAAGATGATGGGGACATTCCTATCTGCGTCGTATTCAAGAATAACGAAATCAACTGGAAAGATTAACGTACCTGCCTTGACGAGGACATCTTCGATTCGTCCCTCTGGATGAGCGAGGGATCTGTCAGCCATTTGTAGGATCATGGAAGTTGGTCTAGCGTTTCCTATCTTCAATTTTTCGAAAATTGACTTGGGCATCAAATTGATACTCGCGCCCAAGTCACACAAAGCTTTTCCTTGCCACTCATTGACAACAGAAATGGGAATCGTGAAACTCCCAGGATTAAGTAGTTTAGGTGGCAACTTACTTTGGCATATAGCGCTGCATTCTTCCGGCAATCCTATCATCTCATTCTCGCGGTACGGTCTCTTGTTGGTGATGGCTCTTTTCAGAAATTTAACGTACTTCGGAACATCGCGTATAGCATCTAAGAACGGAACGTTAATGTTGAGCCCACGTACCATATTCAAGAGCTTGTCCGTTATTGTTCTGAATATTAACGTTCTCCATTTGGTGAATTTATTCTTCTACTCCTAAGGATTCTTGTTCTTTCCTTCTCTTGTTAGCAAGTCTGATTAATGATTCTGGATTATTAAGGATCGGAGGTGTTGGCTCTAGATCCTTAAAGAGTCTCCTTCGCATACACCAAACCTAAAAACCTGAGAAAACTAAACAAGCAAAAAGCGTAAAACTGATAAAAACAAAAAATAAAAATAAATGCACTATCACTAAAGGATAAACACCGTGGTCACACGCTACCGTCCCCGGCAGCGGCGCCAAAAACTTGGTGGTCCTTTGTGTGTTCTAAAAATAAATGCAAAAGTAATCGAACCACAACCGCAAGTGTACGGTTGTCCCAAGTAGTAATAAATGATAAATCAGATTCGTTCCAAGGACGGAATGGTTGATCACAATGTCTAGCAAATAGTGATTGATGCACTTATGAAAATAAAAGATAATAATATGTTTGTTTGGTTTTTTTGTTATAAGACTAAGTAAATGAAAGACAAATATTAAAATGCAAGTAAAAACTAAGACGCAAGGAAAATGATGTAAAACGCAATATGAGATGTAGCACCTGAGAACGCAAGGATCCTCCCAATCCTATTTCCTAACTTATGTTGTTTAAGGGCTAAATTAGTCAATTACAATGGTCGGGATTCTAATTTCCTTATACCCCCGTCAGGGTGGACTATAAGGCGATCCTAAAGTGTCACTAGTCCCGTCAGGGTAAATATGATCCACCGTTGGATGTTTAAGTGTTTTACCTCATTGGCCCTAGAATTAGCTAAGTTCGTCAGAATCAATAGCTTCTATTTTAGTTTCAATAAATATTTCCGTACCTAAACCCTCCGTCAGGATGATCCAATCGCCACTAATTGGAATAGCCTAGATACTAACACCTGTTCTTAGCTAGCTACTCCAAAAACAGTAAAATAATCTCAATTTATTGAAAAGAGTAACAGCCCTAATTTAGTTTAATTCAATAAAAACCCAAATTCAACATTCGTTAATTAATAAGATTGGGATTCACCCATTGTTTGTTCTCAAGCACTATCAATTGTTTAGCTCATATTAAAAAGAAATACTAAATTAAAAATAAAGGAATTCATATTTGATTACAAAATTAAAGATAAGAAAAACCTAATTTCCGGAATAGGAATGACTACGAACGGAGATATAGACCCTCTCCAGCTCTTGTAGCTTCTTCTTCTCCCTTCCGTTGACTTCTCTCTGGTGTTAATCTTGTAGAATGTGAATTGTGTGAAAAATAGAAGTCCAGACCTCCTTTTATAAGCATAAATTCGTTCTAGGGCTTGGACCAGAAAATAGAATATTAATTAAATGTCCAAGCCCACTTTCTAAGCCCAAAATCCCGTAACTGCTGATACACCTTCACTAAAACGGCTTTTCCCGATGCGTTATGACTCCGATTGACCTCATTCCAGTTGCTAAAGTTCCGTAACTCGATAAGGAATGATTTCTCTTCAAAGGTCAGCGGCTAAATCATCGCTTAAGCACCTCGAAATCAGCAATCTATGGCCTGGAAAATGGATTTTCAGCTCTAAAAATAATATCTTCGGGATTTATCTTCAAGTCTTGACTCTAATTCACGATCTTTGACTTTCTCCTCGGATTCCTCTCCTAGCTAACATCTAAAACCTGTAAACTTTACACTAAAAATACCAATATTACGCGCAAAAGTTTAATAAATTAAAAATTCTAGAAATAAAAGAGGAAAATCATATTATTGCATATTTAGTCCAAAAGTCTATCAAATTAATTAAATAAACACCAAAAATGATGTCTCCTAAGGGTCAAAAATACGAACAATTAAGGAGACATCAAGACCCCCAACTCAAACCTTTGTCGTCCCGACAAAGCAAAACAAAACAAAACAAGGGGTAGAAGTAAACGCAAGAACAAATAGAAGCTTAGCAAATAAACCTAAAGCAATTCTGAAGATAAATCTCATATAGCAAAACTTTAAGAACTAACATATACTTACACTAATCATGCAACATCAAACATAAGTAATCTCAATCATAAAATTAAAGTCGCAATGCTTGAAGGTTACACTTGTACTCATATCTGTATGATGGCTATAGGGTGGTCATTAATCCTAACTCGCTTTGAACGCTCCACCTAGTGTATTTCCTATCAACAGAATAATAAATTCACTATGCACTTAGGAATCACGAGGTCTTTACGGTTATAATATTGGCTTAAGGACGGGTGTGGATGTATATTTGGTAAATTTGAAGTGAGCTTTTGGCTCTCTCCTCACCATCAACAGTGTCCTCGAGATTGAGTTAACGCTCAAAAAGATGTTCTCACTCACCCATATACGCAACAATTTAGCGTCCCATGTCTACCCACTATAAACAAGATGATTTTCAGAAATTTCCACTTTGCCGGATGTTTTATTTATTCATATTTTTCTTTTTCTTTTTCTTTTCTTTTTTTTTTGTAAAGAAGCAAACCGGGTTCCCGGTTTTGACGAATCCGGGTTCCCGGTTCCTACTGTATGGATTTTTCATTTTTTTTTATTTTTTTCTTTCTTTTTCACTTTTTCTCATTCCCGGCAAAGGGTTACAAGTATATATCATCTGCAATTGTGCTACAATACAAAGCACATCAATCCCAACCCATTAAATTCCCCATATGTGGTCCCACCACCCCAAACTCAAGCTCGAGACATGTCTCAGGATTGTGATTCAAGTGCGGGTCATATGGTCATGCCTAAATATCTAAGGGATAATGGCTTATATCGTGGCTACAAAGAAAAGGCTAAAGGCTCAAAGTGGGCTAAGACGGATAATGATTAATACAAGGGATAGAAGGCTAAAAAGGCACAAATGGCTAACAAAGAACTACCCCTATCATTTTCCTAAGTACATAGCTTGTCTTTAGTTCATATCTAGGTGGGTTCTCTACTAATTAGGATTTCACGTTCTACACACCAAACATATTCCTTGAGTACAAGCTTACTTCATTTGCATTGTTCATTAATTTTTCCTATTAATTACCTATGTTTGCATGCAATTGTAAGTGCGTTTTATATTAATCCCTAAAGTCCACTATTTACTATCATAGATTGATCAAAAGTATGCTTAAAGGGACATTTAAAATCTTCTATAGTCAAATGCAACTCCGAAAATTATTTTATTGAAAGCAAATAAAACATATAACACATAAAAACTGGGATGAGGCAACGAACCCCACCCCAAACTCAAAAATGAGTCGTGTCCCCACGACTCGAAAAGACTCAAAGCAATAAAATAATATACACTAAATGAGAAGGATTAGAAAACGTATCTGAACCAGCGCGAGGCTGGTTGTCGGTGTTGCGTCCCTGAACTTTATCTCGCGTCTAGACATCGTAAGTTGTGCATTGAACAAATAAAGTTCAGCTCGTTTGTAACGTTTCCCAAAATAGCACACCTCGTATCCTGATTCTCTTCCAACACCTTGATTTTCGATTCCAACTCATCAACGGATCATTTTCTTCCTCACTTTTAGGTTTCTCAATCACTTTCCTCTTCTTCGGATTTGCCTTAATTTGAACCTCTTCAGTCTTGTGTTTGAAACGTGAAATAGGAATCTCAATAGCTTGTTCTTGAATAGCACCAAAAGCGTTTCTGTTTCTTTGAGAGTTCCTTTGATAAGCACACATGAAAACGGTTCTGATAAGCATCTCTTTCCACCCCAAACTCAAAACTTCAAATAGTGAGAAGCTAAGGCTTAGAACTTTGATGTTTTGAGGTTTAAGACGTGAAGAGTATGGTGGAATATGAGATGGGTAAAGGCTAATTGATGCGTGGGAAGAGGGAATTGGATTTTATTTGAAGCTCGGATGAAGAACAATTGAACAAAAGTGGGAATTCCATGGTGCTTTGGATAGGAGATGAATTGAGTGTATGTTATTGTGGTGAAAGAGGGTAGGATTTGAGGATTGTGTGGTTGTTGATGATGATGTTCAGGAAATTTTGGGTTTTGGGAGTGTTTTTGGAGGCTGGGTTGAAGAAGGAGGTAAAAATCTAGGGCTAAAAAGCTTCAAAACGGCCCTGTCACAGATGAAACCGGGTACCCGCATTTGCAAATGCGGGGCCCCAGTTTCGCGTCGCTGTGTCGACGCGAAAAAGTTTTTTTTTTTTTTTTTTTTTTATAATAATTTTTTTAGGGCGTCTGAAATGACGCAATAAATTTTTTCTTTTTTTTTTTTTTTTTTTTTTTTTTTTTACCTCAAAACGCAGCCAAAACGCGGGACCCAAAACGCGGGGTCAGAAAATTGCCCTTCGAAACCGGGTGCCCGCATTTGCAAATGCGGGTACCCGGTTTTTCGTCGATGGCGCGAGCCAAGACGCACCAAAACGCGACCTCCCAAAATGCGAGGTCAGAGAAATTGGAAAAGTACAGCTCCGAAACCGGGTGCCCGCATTTGCAAATGCGGGTACCCGGTTTGTGTCGATGGCGCGAATCCAAAACGCAGCAAAACGCAGTGGTGACGCAGCAAAACGCGGGACCCAAGACGCAGGGTCAGAAAGTTGGAAATTTTTAGCTTTCGAAACCGGGTACCCGCACTTGCAAATGCGGGGACCCGGTTTGGCCCCTGGAACACCACAAATTTTTCTCCTATTTTCGCCTTTTCGACCCCAAACTCATGACCTTTTTATCCCTGAAATCATCAAAAACAAATAAACACTAAAATTACAAAAATCAAATTATTCTAAATTGCAAAAATTTAAAAACTCAGCTAATATACAAGGAATTGGCTTTTGTTTAACGTCGTTAAGCTCGACGGGTTGCCTCATTCATTAGTCATTGACATAACCTCCCCAGCAGTGAGTGAGGTTGTCAATATTTGCAACTCGAAATTTGCATCCCTTAGCTTTTATTCCCACTAGTTTATCTGAGATAACCTTCGCGACCATGAATGGTCCTATCCAAGAACTTTTTGATTCACGTACCTTTGGAGGGGGTTTAGGATTTTTCATAGCTACCTCTTCACCTACTTTGAACCCCTTTTTCTTTGTTTCTTTCTTAGGTTCCTTCGGAACCTTCGTGGTACGTGTTTTCTCTTTCTTCTTTGCATGATTGAGTTGTGGATTTTTAGGATATGGAGGAGCTTTAATTGGTGGTTTCTTTCGTAGCTCTTTTTCCTCCACCCCTAAAGTGTCCACAACATTACTTGGCTCTTTTCTTACCGGTTCCCTTACATCTATACGAAAACATTCTTCCTTGGAATCCGGAAACTTCATAGGTCTAAACACATTAAACTTCATCTCCTCGTCTTGGATTCTCATAATCATTTCTCCGTTCTCTACATCAATCAAGGTACGCCCCGTGGCTAGGAATGGTCTTCCCAAAATAATGGGGACATTCCTATCCGCGTCGTAATCAAGTATAATGAAATCAGCGGGAAAAATTAATGTACCTACCTTAACGAGGACATCTTCAATTCGGCCTTCCGGATGTGCAAGAGATCGATCTGCCATTTGCAAGACCATAGAAGTGGGTCTTGCTTCGATATTAAGCTTATCAAAGATCGATTTGGGCATTAGATTTATGCTTGCACCCAAATCGCATAGCGCTTTTCCCTTCCACTCATTACCAATAGATATCGGAATCGTAAAGCTTCCAGGATCAACTAACTTTGGAGGTAATTTACCTTGACAAATAGCACTACATTCCTCAGGGAGACCAATCATCTCATTATCACAATACGGCCTTTTGTTAGTGAGGGCTCTTTTCAGAAACTTAGCATACTTGGGTACATCTCTAATAGCTTCTAGTAGCGGAATATTTATGCTAAGACCTCGTACCTTATTAAAGAATTTTTGATAATCAGCCATATCGCCCTTCTTTTGAACTCTCGATGGAAATGGTGGAGGAGGACGATTAATCATAGTATCATCTTTCTTCTTTAGAATCTCACTTGGCCTCACTATTTCTTCAACCTCACCATTTTTCTCATTCTCTTTCTCTTTCTCTTTTTCACCCACTTCCTTTTCTTTTCTTGGGACTTCTTTCTCTTTCATAACTGGAAAAGGAGGTGGAGGAAGGTTCTTACCACTTCTGAGAGTAATAGCTTTACAGTCTTCGATTTGGATTGGATTCTCAGTATCGCTAGGGAGTTGCCCTTGTGGACGCTGATTCAGTTGTTTATTAATTTGGCTTAGTTGATTCTGGAACAAATTCATATTAGCTTCGATTGCATTTTGACGTTCCATAGCTTGTGTCTGAAGAGCGATTAAACTTTCAACTGTTTTCTGAAGAGTAACTCCTTCTTGCGGATGGGCAGGTAAGGCCTTCTGATTCATTGTGTCATCATAATTGTCTTGAGGAGCTTGTCTCTGAACATAATTTTGATTATGTCCTCCTTGGTAATTGTTGTGTGGTCTTGGATTGTAGTTGTTACCTTGGGGACGCGGCTGATACGCATAAGTAGGATTTGCTGCCCCATCAGGATTTGAGTATTGAAACCCCGGATGGTTTCTGTTAGGCTGATATCCATTACCACTTGAATTAAAGTTACCTCTATTGGACACAAACATCACGGATTCTTGATTATTTTGACAATTTTCCCAACTATGATCATTGACACCGCAATACTCACATCCATATACCTCTTGTGCAACCTTTACCTCACCTCTTTTATTCGAGAAACCTTCTTTCACGGCTAGAGTAAGTTGTCTCAATTGTTGTTCTAGTGTGGTCTGAAGCTTTGTCTCTAGCGTAGCAAACTTTTCTTCCATATCAACATTATTCACTCTTTTAACTGGTGTTCTTACTGAACTCCACCCAACTTCATTCTTGACTGTTCTCTCTAAGATGATCTTTGCATGAGCGGGTTGAACTTGAAGAAAACCTGCACCACATAGCATATCCAATTTCTCTCTTGAAGTCCCATCAAGGCCTCTATAAAATATTTTTAATTGTTGTTGTTCTGAAAAGCCATGATTGGGGACTCTACGTAAGCACATCTGAAATCTTGTCCAACTCCTACCCAAAGTTTCATCATATTCTTGACGGAACTGCGTCAACTCTAATTCAACATCTAACCTCATGTTACTTGGGTAATACCTGTCAAAGAAAGCAATCTCTAATTGATCCCAATTAGTAATTTTCGTCGGATCTTGTGTATCGTGCCATTCACTTGCTCCATCAATAACAAAAAATTTAAACACAGCGTAGTACATCTGTTCTTTTGAAACTCCTTGTGTGATGTAAGAATCACATATCTGTTTGAATTTCTGTATCGCTCTAAGAGGATCTTCTCCAACTCTACCACGAAAATTTCCAAAGTTTTGGAATTGAGCTATCATACCCGGATCTGGACGAAACTTCGGAACATTTATATCTGGAGCACCTACTCCTATAGCAGGGGCACGGAATGGGACTTCTGGTGGGCCATTAGTAAACCAAGGATCTTGATTCATCACGATTTGAGCTTGTCCGTTATTGTTCTGAATATTAACGTTCTCCATTTGGTGAATTAATTCTTCTACTCCTAAGGATTCTTGTTCTTTCCTTCTCTTGTTAGCAAGTCTGATTAATGATTCTGGATTATTAAGGATCGGAGGTGTTGGCTCTAGATCCTTAAAGAGTCTCCTTCGCATACACCAAACCTAAAAACCTGAGAAAACTAAACAAGCAAAAAGCGTAAAACTGATAAAAACAAAAAATAAAAATAAATGCACTATCACTAAAGGATAAACACCGTGGTCACACGCTACCGTCCCCGGCAGCGGCGCCAAAAACTTGGTGGTCCTTTGTGTGTTCTAAAAATAAATGCAAAAGTAATCGAACCACAACCGCAAGTGTACGGTTGTCCCAAGTAGTAATAAATGATAAATCAGATTCGTTCCAAGGACGGAATGGTTGATCACAATGTCTAGCAAATAGTGATTGATGCACTTATGAAAATAAAAGATAATAATATGTTTGTTTGGTTTTTTTGTTATAAGACTAAGTAAATGAAAGACAAATATTAAAATGCAAGTAAAAACTAAGACGCAAGGAAAATGATGTAAAACGCAATATGAGATGTAGCACATGAGAACGCAAGGATCCTCCCAATCCTATTTCCTAACTTATGTTGTTTAAGGGCTAAATTAGTCAATTACAATGGTCGGGATTCTAATTTCCTTATACCCCCGTCAGGGTGGACTATAAGGCGATCCTAAAGTGTCACTAGTCCCGTCAGGGTAAATATGATCCACCGTTGGATGTTTAAGTGTTTTACCTCATTGGCCCTAGAATTAGCTAAGTTCGTCAGAATCAATAGCTTCTATTTTAGTTTCAATAAATATTTCCGTACCTAAACCCTCCGTCAGGATGATCCAATCGCCACTAATTGGAATAGCCTAGATACTAACACCTGTTCTTAGCTAGCTACTCCAAAAACAGTAAAATAATCTCAATTTATTGAAAAGAGTAACAGCCCTAATTTAGTTTAATTCAATAAAAACCCAAATTCAACATTCGTTAATTAATAAGATTGGGATTCACCCATTGTTTGTTCTCAAGCACTATCAATTGTTTAGCTCATATTAAAAAGAAATACTAAATTAAAAATAAAGGAATTCATATTTGATTACAAAATTAAAGATAAGAAAAACCTAATTTCCGGAATAGGAATGACTACGAACGGAGATATAGACCCTCTCCAGCTCTTGTAGCTTCTTCTTCTCCCTTCCGTTGACTTCTCTCTGGTGTTTAATCTTGTAGAATGTGAATTGTGTGAAAAATAGAAGTCCAGACCTCCTTTTATAAGCATAAATTCGTTCTAGGGCTTGGACCAGAAAATAGAATATTAATTAAAGAGATTATTACCCAAGGGGTCTTGAAGACACCACCTCAAGACCCAACAAGACCGGGTCTATACCGTCTTCTTACTAAAGGCCACAAACTAACTTTAACACTACAAGCCTAACTTCCCAATTACCTTACTACCCTCTTTTGTATTTTATTTTCCTATATATACTATATTTTATCAAAATAAATTAAAACACTCTCTCTCCTCTCTCATCTCTTCTCTCTCCTCTCTCTTCTTTCTCATAAAATTTTCGACGGAGCAGGATAAAGCTATGGCAAACCAAATCTGAGTTCGTCGGAAAAGACTGTCGCCCCTCGTGACCGTCGAGCGACTCCATTCGAGAAGACCGACACCTCTCTGTCTCCTCCAATCGATCCATTTCCGATCCATTATTCTGATCCATATCCGTCGCGAGATCTGGTGGTACAAAAGCCACCTCCGTTCTTCTCCACAGCATATCCGTCCGAACGCTACTCGCGAGATCTGGTGGTAAAAATATCTCATGTTTTTAAACAAAAAAATTGGAGTGAAAAATTGTAGTCATGTGTGAATGGACCGTGGGTGAAAAGAGTTGGGAATGATGATCTAGCTTTGGTGTACAAGTAGTTCAGGTATATTATTGATAAATAGAAGAATGTTTAGATAAATGATTTGTTTTATTTGTTATTGGTGAGATTAGGAAGAGAAAAGACGAGGATTAGGAAGCAGGTTGGGTTCAAAGGGGAGTGTTATAGCAGCTGCTGCTACTGATTTCGCTGGGTATCATCGTGATTCTTTCTTTGCCATCTGCTAAGTCTAATTTTTGTTTAAATAATAGCTGATTGATTTTTGTGTTTTTCCACCATTTTTTAGATTACAATTGATGAAGTTAAGCGCACTGCTCAATGCTCAACAACAAGTGAATATAATATTAAAGGATTACCCAAGGTTTGTTAATTAATCTTGAAATTAGATTGTTTGTATATGTGGAAATTTGAAGTATCTTTCAGTCTATATAATGACATATATTTGGTTCTAGGTTTCACTTGGATTTGGACATTGCAGCTCCGAAAATTACCATTCCTTTGGCTGATTCAAGAAGAGAAGATGGGTTCCTTTATACAACTGTTTGCGTGGCACCTGCTTAAGATGGTGAAGGTGCTTGTGAGGTGCTTGTAATGTAAAATAGATTTTGTATTAAACTCTATACTTTTGTCTAAATGCTCAGCACTTTTACTGATTATACGAGAAATGCTTAGCACTTTTATTGATTAAACGAGCATGCTCAGCACTTTTATTGATTAAACGAGCATGCTCAGTATATTTACTCAATAAAAAAATTCGAATAATCAGCAAATTTTTCTGATACTCAGTACATTTTTCACGCTCAGTACTTTATGCTCAGTACTTTTTCATGCTCAGTACTTTTTCCATGCTCAGTACTTTATGCTCAGTACTTTGTGCTCAGTACTTTATGCTCAGTACTTTATCCGGCGGTGGTCGGTGGCCGGAGGTCGGAGCTGGAATTATTAATAGTTAATGACAGAGGAGAGAGAAAAATTGATAAAGGAGGAGAGAGAATGGAGGAGAGAGAGTAATAGTAATGGAGGAGAGAGAAGAATCTATTTTTTTTGTCTTATATACACTATAAGGGTAGTAAAGGTATTTGTCAATTTTAAGGCCTCTAAGTAGAACAGAGAATCCACTTGGTTCCTATATGGCTCTAAGATGGTCCCCAAGACCCCTTGGGTAATTCACCCATAATTAAATGTCCAAGCCCACTTTCTAAGCCCAAAATCCCGTAACTGCTGATACACCTTCACTAAAACGGCTTTTCCCGATGCGTTATGACTCCGATTGACCTCATTCCAGTTGCTAAAGTTCCGTAACTCGATAAGGAATGATTTCTCTTCAAAGGTCAGCGGCTAAATCATCGCTTAAGCACCTCGAAATCAGCAATCTATGACCTGGAAAATGGATTTTCAGCTCTAAAAATAATATCTTCGGGATTTATCTTCAAGTCTTGACTCTAATTCACGATCTTTGACTTTCTCCTCGGATTCCTCTCCTAGCTAACATCTAAAACCTGTAAACTTTACACTAAAAATACCAATATTAAGCGCAAAAGTTTAATAAATTAAAAATGCTAGAAATAAAAGAGGAAAATCATATTATTGCATATTTAGTCCAAAAGTCTATCAAATTAATTAAATAAACACCAAAAATGATGTCTCCTAAGGGTCGAAAATACGAACAATTAAGGAGACATCACTTCTCCACTTCAATTATCTCAGGCTCATCTTCTTTCTCTTCCACATCTTTTACCGGCTTCTCTTTCACAGTTGTTTCTTTTTCTTTCATCACGGGAAAAGGAGGTGGAGCGAGCTTCTTACCACTTCGAAGTGTCACTGCATTACAATCTTCTCTTTGCTTAGGTTCTTCAGTGTCACTCGGTAGCTGTCCTTGCTGACGTTGATTTAATTGTTTATTTATCTGAGCCATCTGAGTTTCCATCAATTTGAGTGCTGCGGCCGTAGATTGTTGAATGCTGATTAGTGTTGTCAAGGTTTGTTGAACATCTAGAGCACCTTCTTGAGGTTGAGCAGGTAAGGCCTTCTGGTTCATGGTTTCGGTATAAGCATCTTGAGGAGGTTGTCTCTGAGCTTGATTTCCGTATGCTTGTCCACCTTGGTAGTTGTTCTGAGGTCTTGGTTGAAAGTTGTTTCCTTGGGGACGTGGTTGATATGCATAAGTTGGATTAGCAGCCCCATTTGGATTTGAATATTGGAAACCCGGATGGTTTCTGTTTGGTTGATAACCTTGACCACTTGAGTTATAATATCCTCGGTTGGACACGAACATTACGGATTCTGGATTATTTTGACAGGTCTCCCAATCATGATCTTGTGTACCGCAGTTAGAACATCCATAAACTTCTTGTGTAACATTAATATCTGCTCTTCTACCATTAGCACCTTTTGTAACAGCTAGAGTAAGCTGTTTCAATTGTTGTTCGAGTTTGTTTTCCATGGCGGTGAACTTTTCTTCAAGTAGTGCAATATTTCCACCTCGGACAGGTGTTCTTACGGTGTTCCAACCTAGTTCATTTGTTACGGTTCTATTCAAGATAATCTTAGCATGGACAGGTTGTACCCGAAGAAATGCACCAACACAAAGTAAGTCTAGATCCTTTTTCGAAGAGCCATCAAGTCCTCTGTAAAATATCTTCATCTGTTGTATTTCTGTGAGGCCATGATCAGGGACTCTTCTTAAGCAAATCTGAAATCTCTTCCAACTCCTACCCAAAGTCTCGTCTTCCTCTTGTTTGAATGACGTTAATTCAACTTGCGCATCTAATCTCATGTTTGCTGGGTAGTATCTATCGAAGAACGCGGTTTGTAATGCGTCCCATGTTGTAATTGTTCCGGGTTCTTGAGAATCATGCCACTCACTTGCTCCATCAATAACGAAGTATCTAAAATGAGCAAAATACATTTTCTCTTTAGTTACTCCTTGCGTAATATAAGAATCGCAAATTTGCATGAACTTCTGTACAACACGGATTGGATCTTCGGTAGGTGCTCCTCGGAAATTGCCATAACTTTGAAACTGAGATAACATACCCGGATCGGGTCTGAATCTCTCGACATTGATATTTGCAGGGCCAATTCCGAGGGCAGGTGATGTCTCCTTAAATGTTCTTATTTTCGACCCTTAGGAGACATCATTTTTGGTGTTTATTTAATCATTTCGATAGACTTTTGGACTAAATATGCAATAATATGATTTTCCTCTTTTAATTCTAGCATTTTTGAGTTATTAAGCTTTTGCGCGTAATATTGGTATTTTTAGTGAGTATTTTACAGGTTTTAGATGTTAGCTAGAAGAGGAATCCGAGGAGAAAGTCAAAGATCAAAAGATAGAGTCAAGACTTGAAAAGAAATCCCGAAGATATTATTTTTAGAGCTGAAAATCCATTTTCCAGGCCATAGATTGCTGATTTCGAGGTGCTTAAGCGATGATCTAGCTGTTGACCTTTAAAGAGAAATCATTCCTTATCGAGTTACGGAACTTTAGCAACTGGAATGAGGTCAATCGGAGTTGTAACGCATCGGGAAAAGCTGTTTTAGTGAAGGTATATCAGCAGTTACGGGATTTTGGGCTAAGTTAGTGGACTTGGGCCTTTTATATTTCATTTAATTAAAAGCCTAGGTCCAAGTCCGAATTTCCACCTATAAAATCAGCCCTTGACTTCTATTTTACACACAATTCACATTCTGCAAGATTAAAAACACCAGAGAGAAGCAACTGAAGGAAGGAGAAGAAGCTACAAGAGCTGGAGAGGGTCTATATCTCCGTTCGTAGTCATTCCGATTCCGGAAATTAGGTTCTTTTATCTTTTTAATTCTGTAAACAATATGAATTCCTTTATTTTTAATTTCGTATTTCATTTTAATATGAGCTAAGTTTTCATTAGTGCTTGAGAACAAACAATGGGTGAATCCCAATTCCTATTAATTAACGAATGTTGAATTTGGGTTTTAATGAATTAAACTAAATTAGGGCTTTTACTCTTTTCGATAAATTATGAATGTTTACTGTTTTTAGCGTCATGAACTAGGAACAGGTAATAGTATTTAGGCTATTCCAATAAGTGGCAATTGGATCATCCTGACGGGGGGTTTAAATACGGAACTATTTATTCAATCTAGGATAGAAGTTAATGATTCTGACGAGCTTAGCTAATCCTAGGGCCAATGAGGTAATAACACTTAATCATCCAACGGTGGATCATATTTACCCTGACGGGACTAGTGACACTTTAGGATCGCCTTATAGTCCACCCTGACGGGGGTATAAGGATATTAGAATCCCGACCATTGTAATTGACTAATTTAGCCCTTAAACAACATAAGTTAAGAAATAGGATAGGGAGGATCCTTGCGTTCTCAAGTGCTACTTCTCATATCGCGTTTTCCATCAAATTACTTGCGTTTTAGCTTTTATTTGCATTTTAATATTTGTCTTTCATTCATTAGTCTTATAACAAAAACCAAACAAATATATTATTGTCTTTATAAGTGCATCAATCACTACTTGCTAAACATTGTGATCAACCATTCCGTCCTTGGAACGAATCTGATTTATCAGAATTACTACTTGGGACAACCGTACACTTGCGGTTGTGGTTCGATTAGCATTTGCATTTAATTTTAGAACACACAAAGGACCACCAAGTTTTTGGCGCCGCTGCCGGGGACGGTAGCGTGTGACCACGGTGTTTATCCGTTAGTGATAAGTGCATTTTATTTTATTTTATCAGTTTTACGCTTTTTGTTTAGTTTCTTTTCAGGTTTTTAGGTTTGGTGTATGCGAAGAAGGCTATTCAAGGATCTAGAGCCAACACCTCCGATCCTTAGTAATCCAGAATCGTTGATCAGACTTGCAAACAAGAGAAGAAGAGAACGAGAAGCTTTAGAGGTAGAAGAGTTAAGTAACAGAATGGCAGACATCAATCTTCAAAATAATCAACAGAATAATGGACAAGGCCAGCTAGATGCAAATGGCCAACCTTTAGCTCCGGGCGTTATTCCTCCAGTTCAACCACTAAATCCCAATGCTCCAGTCCAGATAGTGATGAATCATGATCCGTGGTTTACTAATGGTCCTCCAGAAGTTCCATTCCGTGCTCCAGCTATAGGAGTAGGTGCTCCAGATATTAATGTTCCACGTTTTCGTCCAGATTCGGGTATGTTAGCTCAGTTCCAGAATTTTGGTAATTTTCGTGGTAGACCAGCAGAAGATCCTCTCAGGGCAGTACAGAAATTCAAACAGATATGTGATTCTTATATCACACAAGGGGTCTCGAGAGAACAGATGTATTTTGCTGCTTTTAAGTTCTTTGTTACTGAGGGAGCAAGTGAATGGCACGATACGCAAGATCCTACGAAGATCACCAATTGGGACCAATTAGAGATTGCGTTCTTTGACAGGTATTACCCAAGTAACATGAGGTTAGATGCTGAACTAGAATTGACGCATTTCCGTCAAGAATATGAAGAAACTTTGGGTAAGAGTTGGACAAGATTTCAGATGTGTTTACGAAAAGTTCCCAATCATGGGTATTCAGAACAACAACAACTTAAGATCTTTTATAGAGGCCTTGATGGGAAGTCAAGAGAGAAGTTGGATACGCTATGTGGTGCAGGTTTTCTTCAAGTTCAACCCGCTCATGCTAAAATTATCTTAGAGAGAACAGTCAAGAATGAAGTTGGGTGGAATTCAGTAAGAACACCGGTTAAGGGAGTGAATAATGTTGACATGGAAGAGAAATTTGCTACGCTTGAGAACAAGATTCAGAATACTATTGAGCAACAATTGAAACAGCTTACTTTAGCTGTGAAAGAAGGATTTTCGGGTAAGAAGGTAGCTGTGCATGCTGCACAAGAGGTTTATATGTGTTCGATTTGTCAGGTAGATGATCATGATGAGGAAAGTTGTCCAAATAACCAAGAATCCGTGATGTTCATGTCCAACAGAGGTAACTTCAATTCAAGTGGTAATGGATATCAGCCTAACAGAAACCATCCTGGGTTTCAATATTCAAATCCTAATGGGGCAGCCAATCCTACCTACGCATATCAGCCGCGTCCCCAAGGTAATAACTATAATCCAAGACCACACAACAATTATCAAGGAGGACAGAATCAGGGAAATTATGTACAAAGGCAAGCTCCTCAGAATACATACGATGAAACTTTAAACCAAAAAGCCTTACCTGCCCATCCACAAGAAGGAGTAGTTACCCTTCAGAAAACCGTTGAAAATTTAATTGCTCTTCAAACACAAGCCTTAGAACGACAGAACGCAGCTGAAGCGAATATGAAGATTTTCCAGAATCAGCTAAGCCAAATTAATAAACAGCTGAATCAGCGCCCACAAGGGCAACTTCCTAGCGATACTGAGAATCCGAAGCAACGCGAAGATTGTAAAGCTGTTACATTGAGAAGTGGTAAGAACCTTCCTCCCCCTCCTTTTCCCATTATGAAAGAAAAAGAAGTACCAAGGAAAGAAAAGGAAGTGGTGGAGAAAGAGAAAGAAAATGAGAAAGATAATGAGGTTGAAGAAATAGTGAGACCAAGAGAAGTTCCGAAAAAGAAAGATGATATGGTGATTAATCGCCCTCCACCACCGTTCCCATCGCGAGTTCAGAAAAAGGGTGATTTGGGTGATTTTCAGAAATTCTTTAATAGAGTGAAAGGTTTAAGTATTAATATTCCGTTACTTGAGGCAATTCGAGATATTCCGAAGTATACGAAGTTTTTGAAGAGGGCCCTCACTAACAAAAGGCCCTATTGTGATAACGAGATGATTGGTCTTCCAGAAGAGTGTAGCGCGATTTGTCAAAGTAAATTACCTCCGAAGTTAGTAGATCCAGGGAGTTTCACGATTCCCATATCAATTGGGGAAGAATGGAAAGGAAAGGCGCTATGTGACTTGGGAGCTAGCATCAATTTGATGCCCAAGTCGATATTTGATAAGCTAAAAATTGGAAACGCAAGACCCACTTCTATGGTCTTGCAAATGGCGGACAGATCTCTTGCTCATCCTGAAGGCCGCATTGAGGATGTCCTTGTTAAGGCAGGTACACTTATATTTCCTGTTGATTTCGTAATCCTTGAATACAATGCAGATAGAAATGTCCCCATTATTTTGGGTAGACCATTCCTAGCTACAGGGAGAACATTGATCGATGTAGAGAATGGAGAATTAACAATGAGGATACAAGATGAAGAAGTGAAATTCAATGTATTTCGAGCTATGAAATTCCCAGATTCTCAGGAAGATTGCTTCAGAATGGATGTAGTAGAGCAAGCATCGCAAGAGGTATTTAATTGTTTAAATTTTGATGATATCTTGCAGGCTGCTTTAACATTAGATTCACCTGAGATGATGGAGGAGCTTACTGAAACAATAGCAGCTCTAAATTCTGAAAATCCGAGGTATAGGCGTCCTGCCTATGAACCTGTGAGAGAACCGGGGGAGATTGTTCCTAAAAAGAAGCCTTCAATTGAATCTCCTCCGGAATTGGAAGAAAAACCATTGCCAGCACACTTGAGGTACGCGTATTTAGGTACTAATGAAACTCTACCTGTTATTGTTTCAGCTAATTTAACAGGTCCTCAAGAAGATAAATTGTTGCGTGTGTTGAGAGCCAACAAAGAAGCAATAGGTTGGACAATTGCTGATATAAAAGGCATTAGTCCATCCTATTGTCAACATAAAATCATACTTGAAGATGTTAACGCACGCTCAGTTGAAGGTCAAAGAAGATTAATGCCCGCTATGAAGGATGTGGTAAAGAAAGAGGTGATCAAGCTTTTAGATGCGGGGATTATTTATCCCATTTCAAGTAGTGAATGGGTGAGTCCGGTTCAGTGTGTACCGAAGAAGGGAGGAATGACAACAGTTCTTAATGATAAAAATGAAGCGATCCCTTCAAGAACGGTAGTTGGATGGAGAGTTTGCATGGATTATAGAAAGCTGAACAAGGCCACCAGAAAAGATCATTTCCCTTTGCCCTTCATAGATCAGATGTTAGACAAATTAGCCGGAAGAGAGTACTATTGCTTCTTGGATGGTTATTCTGGGTATAATCAAATTTACGTGGCTCCAGAAGATCAACATAAAACAACATTTACATGCCCCTTTGGCACTTTTGCATATCGTAGAATGCCATTTGGGTTGTGTAATGCTCCTGCTACCTTTCAAAGATGCATGATGGCCATCTTCTGGGATATGATCGATAACTTTCTTGAAGTGTTTATGGATGATTTCTCTGTATTTGGTGATGATTTTGATAAGTGCTTAGACAATTTGGAGAAAGTGTTAATCAGATGCAAGGAAACAGATTTGGTCTTAAACTGGGAGAAATGTCATTTCATGGTTCGCGAAGGTATTGTTCTGGGTCACAAAGTTTCAAGTGTTGGATTGGAAGTCGATAGAGCGAAGATTGAGGTAATTAAAACTCTTCCCCCTCCTGTTTCTGTTAAAGGGGTAAGAAGTTTTCTAGGCCATGCTGGCTTTTATAGGCGATTTATCAAAGATTTTTCTAAGATTGCGAAACCGTTATGCAACTTACTTGAAAAGGATTCCAAATTCCTTTTTGATGAAGCTTGTTTAGCGGCTTTCAAAGCAATTAAAGAAAAGCTTATTTCTGCTCCTATAGTAGTGCCTCCAGATTGGAATTTACCGTTTGAGGTTATGTGTGATGCGAGTGATTTATGTATGGGAGCTGTATTAGGACAAAGAAAAGAGAAAGTTTTTCATTCGATTTATTATGCTAGTAAAACTTTTAATGGTGCTCAGATTAATTATACAGTTACAGAAAAGGAGTTGCTAGCGGTTGTGTATTCATTCGATAAATTTCGCTCTTATCTTCTTGGAGCGAAAGTTATTGTTTATACAGATCATTCAGCAATTCGATATCTTATGGAGAAGAAGGATGCTAAACCAAGGTTAATCAGATGGGTGTTATTGCTTCAAGAGTTTGATTTAGAGATCAAGGATAGAAAAGGGTGCGAGAATCAGGTTGCAGATCATCTATCGAGATTAGAAGGTTCAGAGTTGAATAGTGGTACTGAAGCGGTTAGAGAAGAATTTCCTGACGAGAATCTATTCGAAGTTCGCGATTATGAAGCCCCTTGGTATGCAGACATTGCAAACTTAGTGGTAAGTGGTTCCTTTCCTGAAGGGTCAACTTATCAAGAGAGAAAAAGATTAGCTCACCGTGCAAGACAGTTCTTTTGGGAGGATCCTTTCCTCTACAAAGTGTGTGCTGATCAGATGGTAAGAAGATGTGTAGCCAAGGAAGAAATTGAGGCGATTATAGCTGGGTGTCATGATTCACCTTACGGTGGACATTTCAAAGGAGATCGAACTGCTGCTAAGGTATTACAATCTGGTTTCTATTGGCCTTCTATTATAAAAGATTGTCATGAATACACTAAAAGATGTAATAGATGCCAATTTACCGGTAACATATCCAAGAGGGATGAGATGCCACGTAATAATGTGTTAGAAGTTGAAATATTCGATGTTTGGGGTATAGATTTTATGGGTCCGTTCGTTCCGTCAAATGGTAACCTCTACATCTTATTAGCTGTTGATTACGTGTCTAAGTGGGTAGAAGCGGTGGCTCTACCAACCAATGATTCTAGAGTGGTGATTAAGTTCTTAAAATCACATATTTTCACTAGACATGGAACTCCAAGGGTGATTATTAGCGATGGAGGTACTCATTTCGTTAATAAGTATTTGAAGACTGTTCTAGAGAAATATGGAGTGAGACATCGTGTGTCTACCGCTTATCATCCACAAGCCAATGGTCAAGCCGAAGTATCAAATCGTGAGGTAAAATCTATTTTAGAGAAAACCGTTGGTCCTACAAGAAAAGATTGGTCTATGAAATTAGATGATGCACTTTGGGCATATCGAACTGCTTTCAAAACCCCAGTAGGTGCTTCCCCGTATCGGATGGTATATGGTAAGGCTTGTCACTTACCTCTTGAGTTAGAAATGGGTGCCTATTGGGCTATTGCAAAGTTAAATTTAGATCCTACACTAGCGGGTGAGAATCGAATGATGAAACTTAATGAGCTTGATGAATTTAGATTACATGCTTATGAAAATGCTAAGCTTTATAAAGAAAATACTAAAAGATGGCATGATAATCGAATTCGAGAGAAGAACTTTGTAGTAGGACAAAGAGTGTTGAAATATAATTCGAAGTTTAGTAATTATCCGGGGAAATTAAGATCGAAGTGGTCGGGTCCTTACATTGTAACCAAGGTTACACCTCATGGAGCTATAGAGATAGAACATCCACTTGAGAACCGTACATTCATGGTGAACGGTCATCGTTTAAAAATTTATCATGGAGGTGAAGACACCGATCGTGCAAAAGACCCACATCCCGGAGAGGTCATGTACCTCCTCGAAGCTCCTTAGAACACACGAGGTAACCCGTCGAGCTTAACGACGTTAAACAAAAGCCAATTTCTTGTATATTAGTTTAAGTATTTCAATTTCCGTAGTGTATATTAGTTAAAGTTTTCGTTTATTTTAGTTTTATTTTTGAGAAATGAGGAAGGGTGTTTGTTTTTGATGATTTCAGGGGTATAATGGTCATGAGTTTGGGGTCAAACGATGGAAAAACGGAGAAAAATTGAAGTCCACAGCAGGTTTGACCGGCTAGCCGGCGAGCTAGCCGGCATACCGGCCAAACGAGCAGGTAGACCCCAACTCCCTGACCACTGCGTCAGCGACAACGCAGCAATGCTGCGTCTTCATTCGCGCCAGCGAGAAAGCACCGGCATGCCGGCGAAATCCGCCGGCTAGCCGGCCATCGAGGAAGAATGTTCTGGTCCTTGCGTCAGCGATGACGCAAGGTTGCTGCGTCATCAAATGCGCCATCGAGATTTCACAGGCATACCGGCGAATCCGCCGGCTAGCCGGTCAAGGATTTCAAATTCCCTGACCATTGCGTCAGCGACGACGCAATGCACTTGCGTTTTGAGGTAAAAAAAAAAAAAAAAAAAAAAAAAAAAAAAAAAAAAAAAAAAAAAAAAAAAAAAAAAAAAAAAAAAAAAAAAATTTCGCCGCCCTCTCGGCCGGCATACCGGCGGATCGGCCGGTATACCGGCGAATCCGAAGGCATACCGGCCAGCTGTTACGAGAGGCGGTTTTAACTTCATTAAACCTAGTTTTTTTGCCTCTTTTCCAAGCCAAACCTTATAATCCGAATTCTTGCCTCCACCTACTCCGAAAATCATCAACAAACAACTATAAAATCATCAAATCAAGCCTTCTATCATCACAAAAACACAAAATCAACTCATAGCTTCTCCAAAACATCATCAAATTTCACCTTTTCTCCAAAAATTTCTTTCTCCCAACCTTGAAATTAATCCAAATTCTTTCAAAATCTCTCTCAAATAACCTTAACCCATCTCATATAACACCTAGTTCTTCAAGTTTTAAGCCTCAAAACATCAAATTTCAAAGCTTTTCTCTAGCTTTTTCTCTATTTGAAGTTTTGAGTTTGGGGTGAAAAGAGATGACTAACAGAACCGATTCCATGTGTAACTATCGAAGAAACATACCAAGAAACAGGAACGCTGTTGGAGCTAGCCCAGACCAAGCAATTGAGATTCCGGATTCACGATCCAAAAAGACAGTCCAAAACCCAATTGCTCCAAAACGAAAAGAAAATCCAATTAAGGCTAATCCGAAAAGGAGCAGGTTAATTGATGAGAGTGATGAAGAAAGTGAGGAAGAAGTTGAAGAAGAGGTTAAAGAAACTGAACTAGTACTTCCGGAAGAACCAGTGCAACAACCGAAAGCTCCGCGTAGGAAAGCTTGGGCTCACAAGCCTAAGAGAGTCTTCGTTCCGTGGGAAACTCAAGTTCGTGATCGAATTGAATTTTTGAAGTTTGGTGAGGAGATGAATCTTCCTAAAGGTATTATGACTAGTGCTTATAAAGATTATGGTGTTACTTGTGATAAATTGGGTTGGAAGGAATTGAGAGAAAGGAAGCTTGAGTATATTCCTACCTTGGTGCGAGATTTTTATGAAGGAATCGCCTTCTCAAAAGAAGCTGTTATAATTCGCAAAAAGGTAGTTCCTTTCTCCGTTGAGCTTATTCGTAAATCATTGAAGTTACCCAAGTTTTCCGGAATATGTCCGTTTCAAGAATCTCTTAAAGAGCCTTCGTTTGATTATGAATCCCTTTGGGGGAAAGTGATTGTTGATGGGGCCCACCCAATTCCCGAAGGAGAAAGATATCCTGGACAGATGTATAGTAGTAACTTGCTACCATGTGCTAAGATTTGGTCACGTTTCATAATACCTACCTTCTTCGGAGTTAAACACATATCGGAAGTAAAGAAGGAGCATCTTTTGTTCATTAAATGTATTATTGAGGAGAAACCCATGGATGTTGCTCGTGTGATATATGATACCATCATGGAATTTGCTAGAATTCCTACTTCACAACAAAATCTCAAATTTCCTTGTACTGTCACTACTTTGTGTTTAGACGCAAAGGTTCCGCGTAAAGACGCAGAGATGGATCGTGTTGTAGTATGTGAGAGCATGGGTTTAACTTTGATCAAGAATATTCATGATGAGGTGGTTAAAGCAACAAGAAATCCTAGAGCTCCTCCAAAGAAGAAGATGCATACAACTGATGAGTTGGAAGCTAAAGTGAAGGTGTTAGAAGAGAACCAAGTGAAGATGATTGCATCTTTAGGAAACGTTACAAAAGAGTTAGAACTTCTCCGAAACATGTTAACGGGGGTGAGCACAATTCAACATGCCACCTATGGTATTCTTATGCAGGAGAAAGTTCATGGACGCAACACCGATAACCAGCCTCGAGCTGGTTAAGATACGTTTTCTATCCCTTTCGCATTTTAGTTAGATTAGTTTATTTTTTTATTGCGTTGAGTCTTTTCGAGTCGTGGGGACACGACTCATTTTTGAGTTTGGGGTGGGGTTCGTTGCCTCATCCCAATTTTTATGTGTTATATGTTTTATTTGCTTTCAATAAAAATAATTTTCGGAGTTGCGTTTGACTATAGAAGATTTTAAATGTCCCTTTAAGCATACTTTTGATGAATCTATGATAGTAAATAGTGGACTTTAGGGACTGATATAGAACGCACTTACAATTGCATGCGAACATAGGTAATTGATAGGAAAAATTAATGAACAATGCAAATGAAGTAAGCTTGTACTTAAGGAATATGTTTGGTGTGTAGAACGTGAAATCTTAATTAGTAGAGAACCCACCTAGATATGAACTAAAGACAAGCTATGTACTTAAGAAAATGATAGGGGCAGTTCTTTGTTAAGCCATTTGAAACCTTTTAGCTTGCTATCCCTTATTATAATCTTATCCGTCTTAGCCCAATTTTTGAGCCTTAAGCCTTTTCTTTTGTAGCCACGATATAAGCCCATTATCCTTTAGATTATTAGGCATGACCAAATGACCCGCACTTGAATCACAACCCTGAGACTTGTCTCGAGCTTGAGTTTGGGGTGGAGGGTCCACATTTTGGGAATTTACATTGGGAAGGGATTATATGTGTTTGTATTGAGGCACAAAAATGTAGATGATATTATTATTTGTAACCCTTTGCCGGGATTTGAAAAAAAAAAAAAAAAAAAAAAAAAAAAAAAAAGAGAAAAAGAAAAAGAAAATTATAAGAGACATGACTTTTCACATCAAAATGATGGTCATGGGTATCTTGTACAAAAAAAAGAAGAAAAGAAATGAAAAATAAAATAAAAAGAAAGAAAGAATAAAATAAACCGGCAAAGTGGAATATTTTTGGAAATCATCTTAGTTTTATTTGGGTTGACATTGGGGACGCAACTTTAGCGCGTCAAATGGGTGAGTGAGAACATTTTTGAGCGTAACTCAAGCTCGAGGACATGTGGATGGTAAGTGAGGAGAGAGCCAAAAGCTCACTTCAAATTTACCAAATATATATCCATACCGTCCTTAAGCCAATATTAAAACCATAAAGACCTCTTGATTCTTAAATACATAGTGAATTTATACTTCTGTTGATAGGGAATATTTAGGTGGAACATTCAAAGCGATTTATGATTAATGACCATCCTATAGCCATCATACAGATATGAGTACAAGTGTAACCTTCAAGCATTGCAACTTTAATTTTATGATTGAGATTATTTATGTTTGATTTTGCATGATTAGTGTATGTATATGTTAGTTCTTAAAGTTTTGCTATATGAGATTTATCTTAAGAATTGCTTTAGGTTTATTTGCTAAGCTTCTATTTGTTCTTGCGTTTACTTCCACCCCTTGTTTTGTTTTGTTTTGCTTTGTCGGGACGACAAAGGTTTGAGTTGGGGGTCTTGATGTCTCCTTAAATGTTCTTATTTTCGACCCTTAGGAGACATCATTTTTGGTGTTTATTTAATCATTTCGATAGACTTTTGGACTAAATATGCAATAATATGATTTTCCTCTTTTAATTCTAGCATTTTTGAGTTATTAAGCTTTTGCGCGTAATATTGGTATTTTTAGTGAGTATTTTACAGGTTTTAGATGTTAGCTAGAAGAGGAATCCGAGGAGAAAGTCAAAGATCAAAAGATAGAGTCAAGACTTGAAAAGAAATCCCGAAGATATTATTTTTAGAGCTGAAAATCCATTTTCCAGGCCATAGATTGCTGATTTCGAGGTGCTTAAGCGATGATCTAGCTGTTGACCTTTAAAGAGAAATCATTCCTTATCGAGTTACGGAACTTTAGCAACTGGAATGAGGTCAATCGGAGTTGTAACGCATCGGGAAAAGCTGTTTTAGTGAAGGTATATCAGCAGTTACGGGATTTTGGGCTAAGTTAGTGGACTTGGGCCTTTTATATTTCATTTAATTAAAAGCCTAGGTCCAAGTCCGAATTTCCACCTATAAAATCAGCCCTTGACTTCTATTTTACACACAATTCACATTCTGCAAGATTAAAAACACCAGAGAGAAGCAACTGAAGGAAGGAGAAGAAGCTACAAGAGCTGGAGAGGGTCTATATCTCCGTTCGTAGTCATTCCGATTCCGGAAATTAGGTTCTTTTATCTTTTTAATTCTGTAAACAATATGAATTCCTTTATTTTTAATTTCGTATTTCATTTTAATATGAGCTAAGTTTTCATTAGTGCTTGAGAACAAACAATGGGTGAATCCCAATTCCTATTAATTAACGAATGTTGAATTTGGGTTTTAATGAATTAAACTAAATTAGGGCTTTTACTCTTTTCGATAAATTATGAATGTTTACTGTTTTTAGCGTCATGAACTAGGAACAGGTAATAGTATTTAGGCTATTCCAATAAGTGGCAATTGGATCATCCTGACGGGGGGTTTAAATACGGAACTATTTATTCAATCTAGGATAGAAGTTAATGATTCTGACGAGCTTAGCTAATCCTAGGGCCAATGAGGTAATAACACTTAATCATCCAACGGTGGATCATATTTACCCTGACGGGACTAGTGACACTTTAGGATCGCCTTATAGTCCACCCTGACGGGGGTATAAGGATATTAGAATCCCGACCATTGTAATTGACTAATTTAGCCCTTAAACAACATAAGTTAAGAAATAGGATAGGGAGGATCCTTGCGTTCTCAAGTGCTACTTCTCATATCGCGTTTTCCATCAAATTACTTGCGTTTTAGCTTTTATTTGCATTTTAATATTTGTCTTTCATTCATTAGTCTTATAACAAAAACCAAACAAATATATTATTGTCTTTATAAGTGCATCAATCACTACTTGCTAAACATTGTGATCAACCATTCCGTCCTTGGAACGAATCTGATTTATCAGAATTACTACTTGGGACAACCGTACACTTGCGGTTGTGGTTCGATTAGCATTTGCATTTAATTTTAGAACACACAAAGGACCACCAGCAGGAGCTCGAAACGGAGCCTCTTCAGGGCCATTGATGAACCAAGGATCATTATTTTGAGAAACAGGAGCAGCTGGAGGGTTGAGTTGTTGTCGATTGTCAACTGGATCTTCAGCCATTGTTTCTCTTGATAATTGCTCCTCTAACTCTTTTGCTTTAGCGTCTCTCTTTCTTTTGTTTGCTTCACGAACTAGGTTTTCGGGATTTGCAAGAATCACGATATCTTCACGCATAAACCAAAACTTGTAAACCTGAGAAAGAAAAACAACCCAAAGCGTAAAACTGAAAAATAAAACTAAAACTAAACTAACAATTAAACTACTAAAAGATTAACACCGGGGTCACACGCTACCGTCCCCGGCAGCGGCGCCAAAAACTTGGTGGGTCCTAGGGTGTTATAAAATTAAGTGCAAAATAAGAGGAACCACTTAACCGCAAGTGTACGGTTGTCCCAAGTAATATATGATAATCAAGTTCGTTCTCAGGGACGGATTAGGTTCAACCCAAATATTAATCAAGTGGTAGAGATAATTCCTAAACAGAAAATAAAAGATAATAATTTTTGTTTGGTTTTTGGAAATTAAAAGATGCAATTAAAATAAAAACTAAATTAATTTAACAGAAAGGAAATAAAGCAAATAACGACTAACTTCAGATAAGAGAGATACTTGATCCTCGCAAAGGAATCCACTTAATCAATATAATCTATACTATGTTTAAGGGTAGAATTGGAATTATAATATTAGTCGAGACTCTTATATCTCCTAGCCCCCTGTCGGGTGGACCTAGAAGCTATCCTAAAGTATCATAAACACCTGTATGGTTGAATATGGCTTTTCGGATGATATGATTTTACCTCTTTGGCTATGTAACTAGTTAAGCCTGTCGGTCAATAACAGACATTACACGGGTATTACCTAGATCTGTATTCAAACCCCCCTGTCGGATGATCACTTCGCCACTAAAGTGAATAGCACAAATACTAACAGCTAATTCTAGTTGTTCCTAAAAGAATTAGTAATGAAAACAAAGTAATATCCAATACCTAAAACTCAATTCTGTTTAAATCTAAACAATCCCAAATTCAAAACATAGAAAACAATTAATTAAGGTTCATCCCTTTAATGCGATTCTCAAGTATAAGGAAATTTAGCTCATAATGAAATTAAATACTAACATAAAAGAAAAGGAATTCATGTTCAAATACAAAAGATAAATGAAAAACCTAAAGGGTAGAATGACTATGGATGGAAGAACAGGATTCCTCCAGCTTCTAGCTTCTTCTCTCCTTCGTGCTCTGACTTAAAAACCTTAAGCCTCTTGTTTAATTCTCTGAAGTGTGTGAAAGTAGTTGGTTAAGGGGTGTATTTATAGGTGTTGGAGGAACCTAGGTCGAATTTTGCTTGAAGTGGAAGACAAGTCAAAGACTCTCAAATTCGTAGCTCTAAATTCTAGGAAAGGTAAGATTTGCTGCTGATTTGATTTGGTCATATCTTTTTCAATACTTATCCGTTTGAGAAGTTCCAATATATGAGACTGATTGTCTTGGAAAGAGCTTTCTATTGGTGTAGACCACTCGTCCAGAATCCATGCCAATATTTAATTGTGAGTTTATCTCTAAAACGTGGCTGGATCTTCAGATTTCAAAAGACAGCTTTATCTTTTCCTCCTTTGAATAAATCTTTCCTAAATCTTCTTATTTCCATGTAAATCTTCTTTCCTTTTATCTTTATCTTGACTTGATCTCTAAGTAATTACCATTTATCTTTTAAAGCTTCACATTAAATAAATAATTAAACCACATATGCTTAAAAAGAATAAATCAATAAATCAAGAAAATGAAATAGGAAAGTGTACTCTAAAAATAGAAACTCGACTAGAAATCATTTCCTAACACTCTAAAATACACTAAGACTTTATTATCACTTCTTCTCCTTGGATTGGTCTTTCATGAAATTCAAGAACCGATTAACTTTGCATTAAAAATAGTCAAATTTAGGCACAAAAGCTCAGATTCTGCAAATAGTTAATTTCCAAGGGGAGAAAGTGTAATATGATCAAATAAGCCTAAAAGTCTATCAAACAAGTCATTTATTCACCTAAAAGGACGTCTCCAAAGGGCTAATAATTAGAACAAATCGGGAGACATCAACACCTAGAGCTCCTCCACCAAAGAAGAAGTTACATACCGATAACGAGCTGGAATCGAAAATCAAAGTGTTGGAAGAGAATCAAGTGAAGATGATTGCTACTTTAGGGAACTTTACAAGAGAGTTGGAACTTATCCTAAACATGATACTTGGGGTGAGCACCATTCAACATGCCACCTATGGTCTACTTACGAAGGATAAAGTCCATGGACGCAACACCGATGACCAGCCACGCGCTGGTTAAGCAACATTTTTTATCTATTTTGTGTTTTAGTGTAGATTAGTTTAATTGCTTTGCGTCTTTTCGAGTCGTGGGGACACGACTCATTTTTGAGGTTGGGGTGGGGTTCGTTGCTTCATCCCTGTTTTATGTGTTTATTTATTTTAATTGCTTTCAATAAAAATAATTACGAGTTGCGTTGGACTGTAGAAGATTTTAAATGTCCCTTTTAAGCATACTTTTGATGAATCTATGATAGTAAATAGTGGACTTTAGGGAATAACATAAAACGCACTTTAATTGCATGCAAACATAGATAATGAATAGGAAAAATTAATAAACAATGCAAAAGAAGTAAGCTTGTACTTAAGGAAAATGTTTGGTTTGTAGAACGTGAGATCTAAATTAGTAGAGAACCCACTTAGATATGAACTAAAGACGAACCATGTAACTAGGAAAATGATAGGGGCAGTTCATTGTTAGCCATTTGTAGCCTTTTAGCTTGTTATCCCTTATATGAATATTATCCGTCTTAGTCCAATTTTGAGCCTTAAGCCTTTTATTTTGTCGCCACGATATAAGTCCATATCCCCTTAGATTATTAGGCATGACCAAATGACCCGCACTTGAATAACGATCCTGAGACCTGTCTCGAGCTTGAGTTTGGGGTGGAGGGTCCACATGTGGGAAATTACATTGGGAGGGAATTATATGTGTTTGTATTGAGGCACAAAAATAAAAGATGATATTATTATTTGTAACCCTTTGCTGGGATTGAAAAAAAAAAGAGTGCAATAAAATTCTCAAAACAGGAGAATCCGGGAACCTGGATTTCACAAACCGGGAACCCGGTTTCCCCTGTATAAAAACAATGAAAGAACAAATACCCGGCAAAGTGGAATGTTTCTGGTAATCATCTTAGATTAATTGGGTGAACTTGGGGATGCTCTATTTGTGCATCAAATGGGCTAAGTGAGATCATTATACGAGTGTAAACTCAAGCTCGTGGACAGTTGTTGATGGAAAGTGAGGGGAGAGCCAAAAGCTCACTTCAAATTTACCAAAAATACATACCACACCGTCCCTAAGCCTACGATAAAACCGTAAAGTCCTCGTGATTCCTAGGTACATGGTAAGTTAACAGGGAGTATACTAAGTGGAGCGTTCAAAGCGAGTAAGGATCGAGGAACAAACTATAGCCATCATATTGAGATAAGTACAAGTGTAACCTTCTAGCATTGCAAAGTTAATTCTATGATTGAAGTTATTTTTGTTTGATGTTGCATTATTAGTGTATTTGTATGTTAGTTCTTAATGTTTGCTATATGAGATTTATTTTAAGACTTGCTTTAGGGTGTATCTACTAGCTTCTATTTTCTCTTGCATCTATTTCATTCCCCTTGTTTTTAGTTTTGCTTTGTCGGGACGACAAAGGTTTGAGTTGGGGGTCTTGATGTCTCCCTAAATGTTCTAATTTTATGCCCTTGGAAGACATCATTTTTTGTGTTTATTTGACTATTTAGATAGACTTTTGGTGTTAAAATGCAATAAATCGATTTTCCTCTTTTAATTCTAGTATTTTTCATTTATTAAACTTTGGGGCATAATATGGTTTGTTTTGAGTCAAAATTTGTAGTTTTTGAATACTATATAGGAAAGGAACTAAAGAATTAAGTCAAAGATCGTGTAATGAAGTCAAAGCAAGAAGAAATATTCCGAAAGAATTGATAATTTGAAGCTGCAAATCTGGAAAGTTGATACAGATTGCTGATTCCGAGCCATCTAAGAGTGGATTTAGCCTCTGACTTGTGAGGAAAAAGTGTGGTCAATTGAGTTACAGGAATTTAGCAACTGGAATGAGGTCAATCCGAGTTGAAAAGAGCCGGTTAGAACTGTTTTAGTGGAGATGGTGCAGCTTTTACGGGATTTGGGCTTAACTATGGGGCTTTTCTTATTTTCACTTAATCTTTAAAGAAAAGCCCTAATCTGATTTTAACATTATAAATAGACTTTGGACTCTCATTTTTACACACTAATTCATACGCTTAAGAAAAGAAAAAGGTCAGACACCAGAGAGGAAGCGAGAGCAAAGGAAGAGAAGAAGCAAGAGCTGGAGACTGTTTATATCTCCAATTCTCAACCAATTCAACTATGTAATTAGGTTCTTCTATTTTATTCTGTAAAACATGATGAACTCAATTATGTCTTTAGTTTTTGTTTTTACAATAATTATGAGCTAAACTTAAATAGTGCTTGAGAACGCATAATGGGTTCATCCCAATTTGATTTCGTTTCTTGTGTTTGGATTTGGGATTTTTATAATTGAAATCAAATTGGGTAAATTGTATTTTTCATTAATTTGCTTTAATTTTACTATTATTGACGTAATTAACCAATCATAGGCTTTAGTATCTAGGCTATTCTATTTAGTGGCGAATGGATCACCTTGACGGGGGGTCTGGGTACAGAACCAATTAATGAATGTAGGATAGAAATTAGAGACTTAGACGAGCTTAATTAATCCTATGGCCAATTGGGTAGAATAGACTTAATCACTTGAAGGTGGACTATAATCACCCTTACGGGGTTTGTAGCACTCAAGAGTAGCTCCTTAGTCCACCCTGACGGGGGTAAGGAGAATTTCGAATCCCGACCATTACATATTTACCGTTTTGTCCCTTAAACAATACATGAAATGAATGATAGTTAGGTGAAACCCTTGCGTCTCTCAAGTACTGCCTTCCTACCTTGCGTAAACACTTTATTTTCTTGCGTCTAGTTTAATCTTTGCATTAATTTAGTATTTTAATTTATTGTCTTAGCATGCGAAAACCAAAACAATTGTCAAAATCATTTACTTGTTTTCACGTGCAATTAACTACTATTTGATAAGCATTAGAGTCAACCATTCCGTCCCTGAGAACGAATATGTATTATCACATATATTTTTTGGGACAACCGTACACTTGCGGTTGTGGTTCTCTTTTCCTTATTGCATTTATTTTAGAACACACAAAGGACCACAAATATTACCAGTAAACTGGCATCTATGACATTTCTTAATGTACTCATGACAATCATTATGTAATGTAGGCCAATAAAAACCAGATTGTAATACCTTAGCAGCTATGCGGTCGCCCTTGAAATGTCCTCCATAGGGTGAATCGTGACAACATGCAACTACTGAATATACATCACTATCAGGTATGCATCTTCTTACCATTTGGTCACCACATACTTTGTAGAGTAAAGGATCCTCCCAAAAGAATGGTTTAGCACAGCAGATTAATCTCTTCTTATCTTGTGAAGTAGCTCCTCCAGGAAAAGAACCACTCACAATAAGATTTGAAATATTTGCATACCAAGGAGCACCATTATAAATAGAAAATAAACTCTTATCTGGGAACTCCTCTCTAACTAACTCAGGACCACTATTCGATTCGTTAACCTTCAAGACGAGATAAATGATCTGCAACTTGATTATCACACCCCTTTCGGTCTAGAATCTCTGAATCAAACTCTTACAGCAATAAAACCCACCTGATTAACTGTGGCTTAGCATCTTTCTTCTCCATAAGGTACTTAATAGTGGAATGATCGGTAAATACAACAATTTTCGCCCCAAGGAGATATGAACGAAATTTGTCCAAGACATAAACAATCGCTAAAAGTTCCTTCTCAGTCACCGTATAATTAATCTGAGCACTCGTGAAGGTCTTACTCGCATAATATATAGAATGAAATACCTTATCTTTTCTCTGACCCAATACAACACCCATAGCTAAATCACTAACATCACACATAACTTCAAATGGAATCTTCCAATCAGGAGGTAATACAATAGGCGCAGTAATAAGCTTCTCCTTTAACTCTTGATATGCCTTCATACAAGATTCATCAAAAAGGAATTTGGAGTCCTTCTCAAGTAAGTTACACAAAGGCTTGGCGATCTTGGAAAAGTCTTTGATAAAACGGCGATAGAAACCAGCATGGCCTAAAAAGCTTCTCACCCCTCTTATAGAAATAGCAGGGGGAAGAGTCTTTATTACCTCAATCTTAGCACGATCAACTTCTAAGCCTGCACTCTAAACTTTGTGTCCCAACACCAAATGACATTTTTCCCAGTTCAACACCAAATCAGATTCCTTGCATCTAATCAATACCTTCTCCAAGTTCTGTAAACACTCATCAAAGTTATCACCAAACACAGAATAGTCATCCATAAATACCTCAAGGAAATTATCGATCATATCCTAGAAATTCGCCATCATACATCTCTGAAAAGTGGCAAGTGCATTACATAGTCCAAATGGCATACTTCGATAGGCAAAGGTACCAAAAGGACATGTAAATGTGGTTTTGTGTTGGTCTGTTGGATCTATATAGATTTGATTGTACCCTGAATACCCATCCAAAAAGCAATAATATTCCTACCAGCCAACTTATCCAACATCTGATCTATGAAAGGAAGAGGGAAGTGATCTTTTCTAGTAGCCTTGTTCAACATACGATAATTCATACACACTCTCCAACCAACAACGGTTTTTGTGGAGATGGCTTCATTCTGAGCATTTAGGACGGTAGTAATACCACCCTTCTTTGGTACGCATTAAAATGGACTTACCCACTCGCTACTAGCTATGGGATAGATGATTCCCGCATCTAGTAGCTTAATAACTTCTTTCTTCACCACTTCTTTCATTGCTGGCATTAGTCTCCTTCGACCTTCAACTGAGCGTGCACTATCATCTTCTAGAAGAATTTTGTGTTGGCAATAAGAGGGACTAATACCTTTGATATTAGCAATAGTCCAACCAATCTCCTTTTTATTAGTTCTTAGTACACGCAACAGTTTATCTTCTTGAGGACTTGTTAAATTTGCTGAAACAATAACAGGTAAAGTGTCATTAGTACCTAAATTCGCATACCTCAAGTGTGCAAGCAATGATTTCTCTTCCAACTTTGGAGGAGATTTAATGGATGGTTTCTTTTTAATGACCATCTCCCCCGGTTCTCTCACAGGTTCATAGGCAAGACGCCTATATTTCGGATTCTCAGAATTAAGAGCTGCCACTATTTTGGCAAGCTCTTCCATCATCTCAGGCAAGTCAAGTGTTAAGGCGGCGTGAAAGATATCATCATAATTAAAACAATCAAATACCTCTTGCTTGGAATGTTCTGCTATATCCATTCAGAAACAATCTCTTGGAACATCTGGAAACTTCATAGCTCTAAACACATTGAAATTTAACCCCTCGTCTTGGATTCTCATGGTTAATTCTCTGTTTTCTACATCAATTAAAGTACGCCCCGTGGCTAGGAATGGTCGTCCCAAAATGATGGGGACATTCCTATCCGCGTCATATTTAAGAATAACAAAATCAACGGGAAAAACTAAAGTACCTACCTTGACGAGGACATCTTCGATTCGTCCCTCAGGATGTACAAGGGATCTGTCAGCCATTTGTAGGACAATAGAGGTAGGTCTCACATCTCCCATCTTCAACTTATTGAAAATTGATTTGGGAATGAGATTAATACTCGCACCCAAATCACATAAAGCTTTTCCTTGCCACTCATTACCAATCAAAATCGGAATCGTAAAACTCCCAGAATCAAGCAACTTAGGTGGCAACTTACTTTGACAGATGGCACTACACTCCTCTGGAAATCCTATCATCTCATATCACAATATGGTATCATGTTGGTGAGGGCCCTCTTCAAGAACCTCACATAATTTAGTATATCTTTAATAGCTTCACATACTTTGGTATATCTTTAATAGCTTCTACAACATCTTTCTTTTTCGGAATGTCTGGAATCTTCTCCACTTCTACCACTTCAGGTTCATCATTCTTTTCTTCCACATCCTTTACCAGTTTATCTTTATTGGTAACTTATTTTTCTTTCATAATAGGAAAAGGAGGTGGAGGGAGCTTCTTAACACTTCTTAACGCGATAGCATTACAATCTTCTGTCTGTCTCGGAATTTCAGTGTCACTAGAGAGTTTCCCTTGTGGACGCTGAACTAATTGTTCTGACATTTGAGCAATTTGATTTTACATTAACTTAATTGCGACTTCAGAAGCTTGCTGATTCTGAATAGATTGTGCCAGAAGTGCAATTAATTTCTCTATAGTTTGACAAAGATCATTCGTACCTTCTTGAGGTTAAGCAGGTAAGGCTCTTTGATTCATGGTGTCATTATAATTATCTTGAGGAGGCTACCTCTGAGCATGATTTCCATAACCTTGTCCTCTTTGATAATTATTTTGTGGTCTAGGTTGATAAATGTTAACTTGGGGACGCGGCTGATATGCATAAGTACGATTAGCTGCCCCATTAGGATTCGAATATTGGAAACCAGGATGGTTTTTTTTTGGTTGGTATCCTTGACCACTTGAATTGTAACTCCCTCTATTAGAAACAAACATTACAGCTTCAGGGTTACTTTCACAATGCTCCCAGTCATGGTCTTGAAAACCACAATTCGAACATCCATATATCTCTTGGGTAACATTAACACCTGCTTTCTTACCTGAAAAACCCTCTTTAATAGCTAAAGTGAGTTGTTTCATTTGTTGCTCCAATGTACTCTTCAATTTATTCTCCAAAGAGGAGAATTTCTCATCGATTCTCATACTACTTTCTTTTCCACCTCGAATAGTTATTCACACTGTATTCCAACCTTGCTCATTCTTCACAGTTCGATTCAATATAATCTTAGCATGTGTTGGAGCTACCTATAAGAAACGACCTCCACATAATAAATCGAGGTCTTTTCTTGATCCTCCATAAAGGCCTTTATAAAATATCTTCAACTGTTGTTGTTCAGTGAGGCCATGGTCGGGAACTCTTCTCAAACAGAACTGAAATCTTGTCCAACATCTTCCCAAAGTCTCTTAATGTTCTTGGACAAATGATGTCAAATCAACCTATGCGTCTAGTCTCATGTTCGTCGGATAATAACGATCAAAAAACACTGTTTGTAGCTCATCCCAATTGTTTATTGCTCCAGGTTCTTGTGAATCGTGCCACTCACTAGCTGCGGCTATCACGAAAAATCTGAATTATTCTCTTTGGTCACTCCTTGAGTTATATACGAATCGCAAATTTGCATAAACTTCTGATCTACACGAATAGGATCTTCTCTAGGTACTCCACGAAAGTTTCCGAAATTCTAAAATTGGGATAGCATACCAGGGTTGGTTCTATAGCGTGCAACATTAATATTTGCAGGATCAATACCGAGAACAGGAGCGCGATACGGAACTTGTTCTGGACCATGTATGAACCATGGACCATTATACATAGGGGGTTGAGCTTGTTGCATAAGTGGAAGATTATGTTGATTTTTGAGAATTGGTGGATTAGGAATGATTGGCATCCATATTGCTTGGCTATCTGCAACCAACTCAGTGTCAGTATCTTCAACATTATGAATATTCAAATCCTCCATTTCTCTTTCTTTCTTTGCTTTCTCTCTTGCATCTCTTTCTCTTTTGTTTTTATCTCGAATTAACCTCTCAGGGTTTGAGTACATGCACCAAATCTGTAAGACCTGAGAAAGAACAAAAACAAAGAAAATCGTAAAACTGAAAGAAAAAAAATGCAATTAAACACTATAGGATAAACACCGGGGTCACACGCTACCGTCCCCGGCAGCAACGCCAAAAACTTGGTGGGTCCTTGTGTGTTATAAAATAATATGCTAAAGATTAGGACTCACAAATTGCAAGTGTACGGTTGTCCAAGTAATAAAACCTATAAATCGGATTCGTTCGCAGGGACGGATTGGGTACAACTTAGGTGTGGATCAAATAGTGAAAAAATTGAAAAATACGAAAAAGTAAATGATATAAAAGATTGTTTTGGGTTTTTGTTTATCGACTAGAATGCAAAAGTAAATGAAAGATTAAGTAAATTAAGCTGAAATAAAAATAGTGCAAAGGAAATAGTTGGACGCAAGGAATGAAGTAGTACTTGAGTCTCGCTAGGGTTTTACCTAAACCTTCTTCATTAATGTCTTATTTTAAGGGCCGAATCATTATTATTACGCTAGTCGGGATTCTAAAGTCTCTTAGCCCCCGTCAGGGTGGACCTAAAAGCTCTCCTACGGAATTCTAAACTCCGTCAGGACGATTAAAACTACTTTCGAATGATTAAAACTTACCACATTGGCTATTGGCTAGTCAAGCCTGTCAAGGTCATTGGCGGATACCAAAGGTAGGTACCTAGTTATGTATCTAAACCCCCACCCCCCCCCCCCCCCCCGTGATCAATACGCCACTATATTGAATAGCCTAGTAACTAAAATTCACCCTTAGTTAATGACTCTAAGGATAATAAATAAGGAACAAAATAAAAGCCAACGTAAAATAACAATTCAATTTAAATTCTTAAATCCCATATCGGAAAAACAATAATTAATCTAGTTTGGATTCAACCCAATTTGTGATTCTCAAGTACAAAGGAAATTTAAATGATAATTGAAATAAAAGCAAAATAAATAAACATAAATGAACTCATGTTTTACAGGAAGAAAATAAATAAAGAAAACCTACTTAGGAATTCGGATTTGGCTGTAATTTGGAGAAGATGAATTCTCCAGCTCTTGGCTTCTTTCTTTTCCTAGTTTCTGACTTTCTCTCTGGTGTTTCTGACTTTGCTAAAATGAGTTGTGTGTAAAAATATAAAGTCAAAAGGCCAATTTATACTAAATAATTCGGCCTTGGGCTATTTTAAGTGAATTAATGAAATAATAAATGGCCCAAAGTCTACTCTTCAAATCCAACTCCCGTAACTGGTGTACAACCTCCACTAAAATGGTTGTAACTTTCCCAATTTAACTCTGAATTGACTCATTCAACTTGATAACTCTTCGTAACTCGATAAGGAACGAATTTTCTTTACAACTCAGAGGCTGAATCCACGTTTAAGTAGCTCGAAATCAGAAATTACCATCAGCCTTCCAGATTTGCAAGCTCTAACTTGTCAATTCTTTGGGATATTTCTTCTCGCCTTTGACTTCTTTACATGATCTAAGACTTCAATTCTTGATTCCTCTCCTTCCTATTATTAGAAACCTACAAACTTTACACTAAAACAAACCATTTAACTTGCAAAAGCTTAATAAATGAAAAATACTAAAATCCAAGGAGGGAAAATGGAATATAACAAATTAACACTAAAAGTCTATCGAATTAGTCAAATAATCACCCAATTTGATGTCTCCTAAGGGCATATAATTAGAACAAAAGAGGAGACATCACTGTTGTTGGAAGAATAGAATTCCTCCAGCTCTATCTTTGCCTCTGCCTTCTTGCTCTGACTTTAAAATATGAAACCTCTGATGTAATTCTCTGAAGTGTGTGTAAAAACGAGGCTAAAGGGTCTATTTATACTAGTAAAAATGGATTAGGTCTTAGGTTAAGAGGATTAGGTCAAATTATAAAAAGCCCAAGCCCATCTTTTTCTTTAATTCCCGTAACTGGTGTCCAGCCTTTAGTAAAATGGCTATAACTTTTGCATAACAACTCCAAATGGGCTGATTCAACCTGGAGAATCTTCCTAACTCGATAAGGTATCAAACCATGTTTCACGGCACAAGGCTAAATCTGCTTCTAAGGAGCCCAAAAACAGCAATTTTTAATAGCCTTTCAGATCTGCAACTTTTTTAGCTAAGTTCTTGGAAATTCTTTTCTTGCCTTTAGCTCCTCCAATCGATCTAAGACTTTAATTTTCACTTCTCCTCCTTGTATTGGTTCTTCATGAATTCATAAACCTACTAACTTTGCACTAAAACAAACAAATTAACGCACAAAAGCTCTAAAAATGTAACTAGTCTAATTCTAAGGGGAGAAAGTGCAGTATGACGAAATAAGCATAAAAGTCTATCACATAAGTCAAATATTCACCTAAAATGATGTCTCCTAAGGGATAATATTTAGAAAAAATAAGGAGAAATCAAGACCCCAAACTCAAACCTTTGTCGTCCGGACAAAGTAAAAAAAACAAAGTCCTTTTAGGTGAACACAGAAGGCAGAATCTAGTAAGTACACCCAAAGCACAACTTAAAACAAATCTCATATAGTATGATCTAGGAATTAATATACACATACACATGTCATGCAAAATCAAACACAAAATAATATAAATCCAAAATCAATTTCACAATGCTAGAAGGTTACACTTATACTTATCTCAAGATGGTGGCTATAGGGTGTTCATCGATCCTTACTTGCTTTGAACGCTACATTTTGCATACTCCCTATTAGCTGAATCACAGACTCACTATGTATCTAGGAATCACGAGGTCTTTACAGTTTTAGCGTAGGCTTAGGGACGGTATGGTATGTATATTTGGTAAATTTGAAGTGAGCTTTTGGTTTTCTCTTCACTTACCATCAACAAACTATCCAAGAGCTTGAGTTTACACTCGAATATGTTCTCACTCAACCCATTTGACGCACTTCTTTTGCGTCCCTAGATTTACCCAATAAGCACTAAAGATGTTCAAATAAAAATTTCCTCTTTGCCGTTCCAAATATATATATTCTTTTCATATGATTTTTTTTCTTTTGTATAGCTATGGCTCTCTTTCTGATGTTGAGATATCATGCTATTTTTTCATAAATTTTTTTTCTTTACATAACTTCTCATATTTGTTTTTTCATTTACTCTTACCCCGGCAAAGGGTTACAATATAGTTATTGTGAATCATCATCAAAATAGAACAAAGCACAATTAATAAGATCCAAAAATCCCAACCCAATGTACATTCCCATATAGTGGACCCATCACCCCAAACTCAAGCTCAAGACAGGAAGTATCAAGATCGTGATTCAAGTGCAGGTCATATAAAAATGCCTAATAAACTAAAGGGATATTGGCTTTAATGTGGCGACAAAAGAAAGGCTTAAATGATAAAAATGGGGCTAAGAAGGATATTATTAAATTCGGGGATAGAAGGTCAAAAAGGTTATAAAGGGCTAACAAAGAACTGCCACTATCATTTTCCTATTTAGACAGCTTGCCTCTAATTCATACCTAAGTGGGTTCTCTACTCATTCAGATCTCGCGTTCTACAAACCACTCATTTTCCTTAAGTACAAGTTTACTTCTTTTGCATTGTTCATTAATTTTTCCTATCAATTACCTCATATTTGCATGCAATCAAAGTATGTTTTACACTAACTCCTAAAGTCAACTATTTTCTATCATAAATTCATAACATGCTTGATGGGGAAATTTAAAATACTCTACATTCAAACACAACCCTTATATTAATTTTATTGAAAGCATGTAAAACTAATAACACATAAATATTGGGATGAGGCAACGAACCCCACCCCAAACTAAAAAATGAGTCGTGTCCCCACGACTCGAAAAGACTCAATAAAGCAAATAAACTAATAAAACAAATGAAAAAATGATAGGAAAACGTATCTGAACCAGCACAAGGCTGGTTTTCAATGTTGCGTTTAGGTTGAGCTCCTCTTGTTGCGTAGGTGGCATGTTGAATTGCTCACTCCATGTAATATGTTTTGCATAGGCTCCAACTCTTTTGTGACTTTTGCTATGGTTGTCAACACCTCGTCATGTTTATCCTCCAAAAATTTCATTCTTTCAACTATATCTCTCTCAACACCAAAAGTAATAATAGGTTCTTCAAATTCTTCTTCCTCTTCATGGTATTCTTGACTTCCCAATCTTCGTCATCTCAATGAACCCCAAAATTAAAACTTCAAATATACAAAAACTAGAGAAGAGTTATGAATTTTGATGTTGTGAGGATTTAGAATGAAGGATTAAGGTGTTATATGAGATGAGTAATGATTATGTAGTGGATTTGGGAAGGGTTAATGAATAGGATTAAGGTTTTGATGAAGAGGCTTAAGCTTGAAGGAGAAGATTTATTTGTGTTATTGAAGGATTTGATGTTAGATGTGTGTTTGGAATCGTATAGGAGGAAGGATTGAATGTTCATGGGTGTTTAGTGGTGTGGTACTGGTATATAATGGGCTAGGATCGTTTATAATGATAAATTGCATGAGATGCTAGGTTAAAAGAGGGAAAAATAGGGTTCCCATGAGGTTTTGGTAATTTTCCCGCTGGTTGGGCTGACATACCAGTCAGATGACCGGCTAGCTGGTCCCAATAGATCACCTCTCGGCAAAAAACCTGCTTTAGAAACCCATGACACGGGTTTTTTTTTCTTTTTTTTTTTCGACACAGCGGGCCGGCACCGGTCAGATGACCGGCTAGCCAGTCCCAGTAAAGGTCGCTTCGGCGAAAAACCTGATTCCGAAAACCCATGGCCACTTATTTCTTCGCCGGCTTACCGCTACCCTGACCGGTATACTGGTCAGGCATTTTAGGTTTTCTTTTCGTCTCGAAAAAAATACTCGATTCCAAGACCTGTGGCCACTGGTTATCCCTCTGGTATACTGGAGATTTCGGCGGTATACCGGTCAGTGCTGCAGATATTTTTCTTTTCACCATTTAACACACTACCTTTCTCATTTCATTCAAAAGTAAACACTAAGACACGACACTTACTTATAATTATACACTAGGGATTGAAAAACGTAAATCAATAAACTAATATACAATTGAAATGACTTTTTTTAACGTCGTTAAGCTCGACAGGTTACCTCTCGCATCTATTCGGCTTCAAGGAGGTACATGACCTCCCCAAGATGTGGATCTACCATGCGATTAGTATCCTCGCCTACATGATAAAGTTTCAACCGATATCCATTCACCATGAAGGTGCGTTGCTCGGTTGGGTTTTCAATTTCTACAGCTCCATGAGGCGTAACTTTGGTCACCACGAAAGGACCAGACCACTTTGATCTCAACTTACCCGGATAATTGCTGAACTTGGAGTTATACTTGAGGACCATCTGTCCAACTTAGAACTTCTTTTCACGAATGCGGTTATCATGCCATCTCTTTGTCTTTTCTTTGTAAAGCTTATCATTCTCATAGGCATGAAATCGAAACTCATCAAGTTCATTAAGTTTCATCATACGATTCTCCGCGGCTAAAGTAGGATCCATATTCATCTCTGTTATCGCCCAATATGCACCCATTTCAAGCTCCAGAGGTAAGTGACAAGCCTTACCATAAACTATCTGATACAGAGATGCACAAATAGGCGTCTTGAACGCAGTACGATATGCGCACAACACATCATCTAATTTCATTGACCAATCCTTGCGTGTGGACCCAACAGTCTTCTCTAGAATGTATTTGATCTCTCGATTAGAGACCTCAGCTTGACCATTTGCTTGTGGATGATAAGCAGTAGATACAAGATGTCTCACCCCATACTTCTCTAACACGACCTTCAAGTATCTGTTAACAGAATGTGAACCTCCATCACTAATAATAACTCTAGGCGTACCATGTCTACTGAAGATATGTGACTTCAAGAACTTTATTACTACTCGTGAATCATTTGTTGGTAGAGCAACAACATCTACCCATTTGGACACGAAATCAACATCTAGTAGGATGTAAAGTTTTCTGTTAGATGGTACAAAGAGCCCATGAAATTAATACCCCATACATCGAATATCTCAACTTCAAGAACATTATTACGTGGAATCTCATCTCTCTTAGACATATTACCAATAAACTGGAATTTATGACATTTCTTGACATATTCATGACAATCCTTATGTAAAGTAGGCCAATAAAAACTAGACTGTAGTACCTTTGCAGTTGTACAATCACCTTTGAAGTGTTCTCTGTATGGTTAATCATGACAACTTGCAACCATTGACAGAATATCCATATCTGTTATGCATTTTCTTACCATTTGACCACTGCATGTTTTGTAGAGGAAGGGATCCTCCCAAAAGAATTGTTTCGTGCTATGGATTAATATCTTTTTCTCTTGTGAGGTAGCTCCTTAAGGGAAAGAACCACTCACAATAAGATTTGCTATATCCGCGTAATAAGGAGTTCCCATTGCATAAACTGAAAACAAACTCTCATCAGGTTACTCTTCTCTTACTAACCCAGGTCCCCCATTAGACTCAAAACCTTCAAGACGCTACAAATGATTTTCAACCGGATTATCACAACGATCTCGAATCTCTAAGTCAAACTCTTGCAATAGAAGTACCAATCTGATCAAACGCGGCTTCGCATCTTTCTTTTCCATAAGGTATTTAATCGAGGAATGGTCAGTAAACACAACAATTTTCGCCCCAAGAAGGTAGGAACGAAATTTGTCAAATGCATACACAACAGCTAGTAATTCCTTCTCAGTCACGGTAAAATTTATTTGAGCACTTGTGAAGGTTTTACTTCCATAGTAGATAGAATGAAATACCTTTTCTTTTCTCTGACCCAAAACAACACCCATAGCAAGATCACTAGCATCACACATAACTTCAAACTTGATCTTCCAATCAGGAGGTAATACAATAGGTGCAGAAATAAGCTTCTCCTTAATCTCTTGGAATGCTACCATGCAAGCTTCATCAGAAAGGAATTTGGCGTCCTTTTCGAGTAAGTTACACAATGGCTTAGCGATCTTCGAGAAGTCCTTGATGAAACGTCGGTAAAAACCAGCATGACCCAAAAATCCTCTTACCCACTTTTACAGAAATAGGAAGGGGAAAGAGTCTTGATTACCTAAATCTTCGCACGATCAACTTCTAAACTAGCACTTGAAAACTTGTGACCCAACATAATACCCTCACGAACCATAAAATGACACTTCTCCCAGTTCAAAACCAAATCAGTCTCCTTGCATCTAATCAGTACCTTCTCCAAGTTCTGTAAACACTCATCAAATTTATCACCAAACACAGAAAAGTCATCCATAAATACATAAAGGAAATCATCAATCATGTCCCAGAAGATTGCCATCATACATCTCTGTAAAGTAGTAGGTGCGTTACATAATCCAAGTGGCATCCTTCGGAAGGCAAAGGTACCAAAAGGACATGTAAAGGTTGTTTTGTGTTGATCTTTCGGATCTACATATATCTGATTGTAACCTGAATACCCGTCTAAAAAACAATTATATTCTCTTCCAGCTAGCTTGTCTAACATCTAATCTATAAACGGAAGAGGGGAGTGATCTTTTCTGGTGGCCTTGTTCAACTTACGATAATCCATACACACTCTCCCAACCAACAACGGTTCTTGAGGGTATGGCTTCATTCTGTTCATTTAAGATGGTAGAGTTACCACCCTTCTTTGTTACGTGGTGTCGCCTAAGGTGTGATAAAATAATTAATCAAATAAATGCAAATAAACACCCTAGGCTGAGCACGGTTCTACAAGTATTACCCAACATATGCAAGTTTTAATGATAAATTTGATTCGTTCCTCAAAGAATACGAAAGTTAGAGAGAACTTATGCAATTTATCTAGTGCAGATATAAAAGCTAGAATAATGATACGCAAGAAAAGAAAAGATAGATAGATTTTTATTTTTATTTTTTAGAAGAGAAAATTTAACTAAGAAAATTAAGACAGAAAAGTAAACAAAAGAAAAGAAGATAGTATGATAGTCTATCTTGAGAAATTAGCAAGTAATCCTCACTAATCTTGTCTATTCTAAAAATGTAAGGGTGAATCGTGTAATATTGCAATAATCGGCTTCAATCGCGAGGTAGTTTCAAATAGGGTTATCGTGTATCAAGAGGGTCCTAAGCAAACTTTTCCTTCAATTGATTAAATGGTGATACACCAAACCATAATGGTTATCTAGTTAGGCTAGGTTGTCAAGACCAAATCCCTACATTAGATGTTATGTGTTGTTTCCATAGTTAAACACCTCTTCCGGATGATCATCTAACTACTATTAAGGTAATCTTATACGTATGAAACCGCAAAGAAAACAGACAGTAAATCAAAAACACATAAACAGAGAATAAAACATGAATTCAATTTAAAACATATAATTCCCAAATTAGATAGATGTTTAAGCAATTTTAGGGTTCACACATATATGCTAAATCTCAAGCTAAAATTATTTAATTCATACTAAAGAAAGAAAAGAAAACAATTACAGATTTGAAGGTTGAAGAAGACATAATTGATGCACAGCTCCTTCCAGACTTCTCTTCTTGTGCTGTAAGCTTCTTCCTGGCTTAAGGACTAGCCAAGGATGTGTTTCTTATTATAAGAGGGTGTATTTAGAGGTTATAGGAAACCCTAAAACGTTTCTTGGAGTAGAAGATAGGTATTGGACTCCAAACCCAACTCAAATGCGTAACCCTAAAATATAGAAAAGGTAAGATTCTGATGTTGTTTTGTTTTGGCCGTAACGGTTTCAATACTTATCCGTTTGACGCGTTCCAATAGTTGAAACTGATCGTCTCGAAAATCTCTTTAACTTTGATTCAGACCATTCTTCCAAATTCCTAGCCAATCTTGAGTTATGATCACATTTATGTTCGTAGCTGCTGGAATTTAGATTTATTTTGCAACTTTATCTTTTCCTTTTTCATATTTCTTTTGTTTATCTCCAATTTCCATGTTTATCTTATTTACCTTATCTCTTAGAATTAACTTTGCATCTAATTAATTACCATATATCTTTAAAGCTTCACAATTAAACCCAATATGCTCTAAAAATAATAAATAATTAAATTAAGACACGAAATAGGAAAGTGTACTAAATCATGAGAAAATTGACCTATATCCTAATAAATACACCTATAATGATGTATCCAACTAATATTAAATCATCACAAATGGGGAGATATCAAGACCCCAACTCAAAGTTGTATCGTCCCGATACAATAAAAATAAAAATAAAGAATAGTAGGGTAGTCAAAGAAGAAGAAGTAGGAGGAGAATAAGAACAGAACACAATGAATGATCTTAGAGCAAAATACCTAAAAAGTCTCATGTAGTAATTCTAAAGAAATAATGCACACGTATGCTTAATATACACATAATCAACAATCCATAGATTCAAGTCCAGATCAATTTCTCAATGCCAGAAGGAGAGGTCTCAACTCAGTTCGTGCTAATGGCTATAGGTTGTTCATAGGTCCTAATATAGCATCCAATGGTCCACTTACCTACAACCTAATAGCTCAATTGTTTCTCCACCAAGTAGCTAAAAATCCTAAGGTCTTTACGGTTATAACTTGGCTTAAGGAGGGTGTGGTATATTTGAATAATGAAAAGTGAGCATTTGGCTCTCTCCTCACTGTCCATCAACGAATCGCCCTAGAGCTTGGGTTTTCACTCGAAGATGTTCTCACTCAACCCAATTTTTGATGCTTTAATGTGCATCCCCAATAATCCCAAATAAAACCTTTCATGATGATATACTGGTGGGTCCTTGTGTGTTATGAAATAATGCAATAAAAGTAAAGAGATAAAGGATCCACAGACCGCAAGTGTACGGGTCGTACCAAGTAATAGATAAGTAAAATCGGGATTATCGTCTCCACAGGGATTTAAGTAGTTATTCTAAATATGTGTTCAATATCAGAATAGGTAGTTTTAATTGCTAAAGATAAATAATAAAGGAGTTTGTTTTCTAATTAACCAAATAATAAAATAGACAATAAAATAAACAATTAATAATTATGCAATAAAGATAAGGATATGCAAGTTTGAATCTATCCTATTGAATCTATGATTCCAAAGAATAAGGGTGAATTGGAAATCTCGCAATAGTCGGGAATCTATAATCTCCTAGCCCCCTGTTGGGTGGACCTAGGAGCTATCCTAAAGTACTATAAACCCCTATATGGGCGAATATGCCTCTTCGGATGAATACTCTTTTACCTCTTTGGCTACGTGGTTAGTCAAGCCTGTCGGTCAAATAACGGACACCACGCGTCTATATTCTATGTCTGTAATTAAACCCCCCTGTCGGATGATCCATACGCCACTATATGGAATAGCCTAATTACTAAAACCTACCCTTGATTCATGACTTCAATGATAGTGAACAAGCACAAGAATATAATCACTGGAAATTAAGAACCAATTCAATTAAATACTAAAATCCCAGATTCAAATTAAAACAGAAAAACAATAATCAAAGGTTCATATAATTACAATCCTAAAGAGAAATTATGCATAATAAATCTTCTTGAATAAATAGCTTAGAAATACCTCATAGACAAAATAGATCTAATACTAAATTACCCAAAGAATAGAGATGGAGAAGTGTTGAATTGATGTAGTTAAGCTCTAGCTCTTGCTTCTTCCTCCTCTAGATCCTCTTGATTGCTTTAATGATGAATTATTTGTGTATATTAAGCTTATGCAGCCAAGGGATAATTTTCTAAGGTTTAGAGCTGGTATCTATAGGTGCTAGGTCGAATTACTTGGAGTAGAAGACAAGTCAAGGACTCTTTAATTCGTAACCCTAAAATCTAGGAAAGGTAAGCTGATTTGATTTGGTCATATCTTTTTCAATACTTATCTGTTTGAGAAGTTCCAATATATGAAAATGCTTTTCTCGGAAAGAGCTTTCCATTGGTGAAGACCATTCGTAAATAATCCATGCCAATCTTTAGTTATGGAATTATCTTTAAAACGTGGCTGGAATTTCAGATTCACAAGGCAGCTTTATCTTTTCCTAATTGAACTCTACTTCCTTCTATCTCCAGATTTCTTCAAGATCTTCTTTCCTTATCTCCTTAGCATTGATTTAGCATCTAATTTATTTCCATATTATCTCTAAAGTTTCACATTAAATAAATAATTAAACCGCATATGCTTTAAAAATAATAAATCATTAAATCAAGACTAGAAATAAGAAAGTGCAATTTAAATTCAGGAAACTCGACTAAACACACTAGAAATATTCTAAGACTTTAATTCTCACTTCTCCTCCTTGGATTGGTTTCTCATGAAATTCATAAACCTACTAACTTTGCACTAAAAATAAGTAAATTAACGCACAAAAGTTCTATAAATGCAAATAGTCTAATTCCAAGGGGAGAAAGTGCAATATTGCAATTTAAGCGCTAAAGTCAATATAAAAAGACCATTTTCATCCTAAAATGATGTCTCCTAAGGGCTTATATTTAGACCAAAAAGGGATACATCATATACAAATTCCACTTTGCCGGTCCAATATATATTCTTTTCATATCAAATTTTTTCTTTTGTATAGCTATGACTCTCTTTTTGATGTTGAGATATCACACTATTTTTTCTCATATATTTTTTTTTCTTTTCAATTCATGCTTTTCAGCTTTTTTCATTCACTATTACCCCGGCAAAGGGTTACAATTATAACATTTTCATCATCAATAAAATCACAATTACAATTTCCCAAACCCAATGTTCCCTAATGATGAAACCCACCACCCCAAACTCAAGCTCTAAAAATGACTTGTCTCAGGTTTTGCGATTCGAGTGCGGGTCACATAGATAAGTCCTAAAAACTAAGGGGTATGGTTTATAATGTGGTTAATAAAAAGGATTTAGAAAGTCTCAGAGGGGCTAAGACGGATAAATAATAATAATAATCAAATAAAAGGGTGAGAAAGCTAAAAGGCTTCAAGTGACTTCAATATAAAAGAACTGCCTTATTCACTTTTCTAACTACCAGATTTTGTTACTTTTTCACTATTAGTTCTTAGATAAGCGGGGTTTAACCTAATTTCAAACCTCACGTTCTACACGCCAAATAACTCTCCCTAAGTTTCAACATAACTTCTTAGCATTGCTCATTAACTTTTCTATCTTTTATTTCTTGTTTTCATGCATTCGTACTAAACATATTTATGACATCTTTCAAAAACATACTACTTACTATCATTAACTTAATTAAATCATGCTAACTAGGTACATTCAACATATTCTATGCCTATTCAAACCTAAAAAATTTAAATTTTATGCACCCCCAACTCAAAAGTGAGTCGTGTCCCCACGACACGAAAAAGACTTAAGAAATAAATAAAATTTTAAATTAGCACACATATTTCACATAGAGAAATGGCAGGGAAGAAATAAAACATACTCTTCGAGGCTATTGCCTCACCTTATCGGCATCCAAGATAGGATTTGCTCGATCTTCTTTAATTTCTCAAGGAGTGTTATGATGTGCTCCTTTTCTTCTTTTGAAAGTTGCGTAATTCCTTTCATGATCCAAGCATTGTCAATATTGTTACTCATCTTAAACTCAAGTGTCTCTCCTTCACCCAAACTCATATTCTCTTTCCGAACAAGACACGTGATCATAGTAGGATATTTCACAATAAATAACAACATGGGAGAGACCAAAAATCACATCACCTCCTCATAGATCAACTGTCCCACATCCTCTTTTGTCCTCACAAAATACAATTCAACAAGATAGCGTTTTTTAGAACGTCATACCATGAACGTAGACCAACCCAATCTTTCACCAATCTCCAAAAATCCTCTTGTATTCTCCTTTACCAACTTCTTCTTCAAATAATTTCTCATAAGCAAAAGGAAGTCCCTGTAATTGTTTCCTTGTAGAAGCTATTAGGGCCCTTGAAGCTTTCTCTTTTTCCTCGGGTGTAGGACCTTTGATTTGTAGAGGTTGTGTTGGTTTCTTCACGAAAGCTGGAACCTTTTTGCCCATTGAATCAAACACGTCTAGCTGACCTCTCTTCTCTTGACCTGTTTTACCCTTTGTGTTGGAACTAAAACTTTTCTTACTTGATTTCTTCTCAATAGAACCCAATACCTTGCTTTTCTTAATATCCCTTACAGTAGATAATGTTTATGTTCTCTTAATCATCTCAATTGATCCCCAACTCAAAGCTTTAACCACTCGTGAAAATTGAAACTCTTGATTCTTGGTTGAACAAGCTTTATTTGGATTAGAAAAGGTGTTTTGATGATGATTCTCTATATGGGTAAGATGGATTCTTGATGCATTGGTATGGATCTAAGAAATTGTAGGATGAATTTTTGAAAATTTAAGCTTTTGATTGTTGGATTCAATGAGTTTTGGTATGATATGGGTGGTTGAATCTTCTTTGTAATGATGTGGAGAAAGGATTGGATGTGTTTTTATGGTGGTTGGGTAGTGTTTTGATGTTTAGGGAAGATTTGATGAAGCTTTAATGGAGTTGTGAGAGGGTTGGAGAAGAAGGAGAGGCTTAAGGATTGTAAAATTCGTAATAGACTAACCTTTCTTCTTCTTTATAACCTAAAAATTCGAAATTTCTCTCTCTCCATCGGCGCGGGCCAGTATTCCGCCGGTATGGGCCGGCATTACCGGTGAGATGCTCTTTGAAAACTCTTCTTCGGCAAAAAACCCTATTCGCGAACCTGAGGCCTCGTGTTTTTGTCTGACTGGCATACCGACACTATGGGCCGGCATACCGGTGTGCAATTTCTCTAACATGCAACTCTCGGCAAAGAACCCGAGGCGTGTACCCGAGGGCTCCCCTTTTTGACCCGCTGGCTTACCGGTCGTGTGACCGGCATACCTTTGGGCAAATCATAATTTGCCTACAAATTTCTTTTTTCCTCCCAAACTTGATTTCTTTAATAGCTGAACATCAAAAACACTAATACCTTTCTCAAATACGCAATATCAACTAAAAACACTAAACTAAACATGAATTAAAAACATAAAAACGTAAAAATTGCGGGTTGTCTCCCGTACAACACTTTTATTTAACGTCTTTTAAAGTAAGACGTGTTACCTCGGTCATGTTTGAACATCACCTATGTAATTAGTTAAGCCTGTCGGTCAATAACGGACATTACACGTGTATTACCTAAGTTTGTATTCAAACCCCCTGTCGGATGATCACTTTTGCCACTAAAGTGAATAGCCCAAATACTAAAAGTTATTTCTAGTTGTACCGAAAAGTAATAGTGATTACGAACAAAGTAATATCCAATATATAAGACTCAATTCAATTTAAATCATAACAATCCCAAATTCAAAACATAGAATAAATTAATTAAGGTTCATCCCTTTATTGCGATTCTCAAGTATATGAAAGTTTAGCTCATAATCAAATTAAAGACTAAAATTAATTAAATAAAAGACATCATATTCAATTACAGAAAACAAATAGACAACCTAAAGGTTTGGTTGGCTGTTGTTGGAAGAACAGAATTCCTCCAGCTCTAACTTTGCCTCTACCTTCTTGTTCTGACTTAGAAATATGAAGCCTCTGATGTAATTCTATGAAGTGTGTGTAAAAAGGAGGCTAAAGGGTCTATTTATACTAGTAAAAACGGATTAGGGTTTAGGTTAAGAAGATTATGTCAAATTATAAAAAGCCCAAACTCATCTTCTTCTTTAATTCATGTAACTGGTGTGCACCCTTTAGTAAAACGGTTTTAACTTTTGCATAACAACTCCAAATAGGCTGATTCAACTTGGAGAATCTTTCTAAATTGATAAGGTATCAACCCATGTTTCACGGCCCAAGGCTAAATCAGCTCCGAAGAAGCCCAAAAATAGTAATCTTTAACAGCCTTACAGATCTGTACCTTTTTTAGTTGAGTTATTGGAAATTCTTTTCTTGCCTTTAGCTCCTCCACTCGATCTAAGACATTAATTCTCACTTATCCGCCTTGTATTGGTTCTTCAAGAATTTATAAACCTACTAACTTTGCACTAAAACGAATAAATTAACGCACAAAAACTCTAAAAATGCAAATAGTCTAATTCCAAGGGGAGAAAGTGTAGTATGACGAAATAAGCATAAAAGTCTATCACATAAGTCAAATATTCACCTAAAATGATGTCTCCTAAGGGATAATATTTTGAAAAAATAGGGAGACATCAGGTGGTCATGTATACATGCAACTAAATCGCGACCATTATTATCAACAACGCCCCCAAGGACAAAACTCTCAGTCGAGACCTCAGAATCAATACCAAGGAGTTCAAATACCTTTTCAACATGCCTATTTTGAGACTCTTTCTCAAAAAGCACTACCAGAATATCCGCAAGAAGGTGCTTCAAATGCCATTATCCAGACTCTTGCTAAAAAAGCACTACCAGAACATCTGCAAGAAGGTGCTTCAAATTCCATTGTCGAAACGTTGACTTCGTTCATGACTTTGACCCAGGATAATTTGAAGCCAAATCAAGAGATGTGAAAGCAAAAAAATGAGTGAATGAATGAACACTCTACGACATTAAAAATGCTTGAAAATCAGGTATCTCAGATTGCTAATCATCTTAATATGAGGGCACATGGTCAAATACCAAGCATTACTAAGAACCCACAGAAGAACAATGAGTGTAATGCGTAAGATTTGAGAATGGGAAGCGATTGCCCCATATTTTCCAAGAATGAAAGAGAAAGAGACAACCTTGAAGCCCAATGTTGTGGAAGAAATCATAGAAAAAGAGGTTGAAGAAGAAGTAGTTGAGTTGGTGATTGTAGAAGAAAACATTGATAAGATATCGTTATCTCAAAAAAATAAGTTGTTAGTAATGATCGCCCTCCCCCGCCTTTTCCTTCACATGTCTACAATAAAGATGATGCTAATGAATACAAAAAGTTCATAGACATGATGAAGAGGTTTCATATCAACTTTCCCTTTTTGGAAACCATCCTTGCAATGCCAAAATACCTAAAATTCATGAAGGATGTGTTTTCCAATAAACTGATTTTTTTTAGGGAAAGACGATTGGCTTACCAGAGGAGTGTAGTGCTATATTCCATATTAAGTTTCCCCCTAAGTTCAAGGATTTTGGTAGCTTCAACATTTCGAGATCTATTGGTCAAGGATGGAACAAGAAAGCATTATGTGATTTAGGTGCAAGCATCAACCTCATGCCTAAATTATTGTTCGAGAAGCTAAGGATTGGGCATTTGAGTCCTACAACAATGACTTTGCAAATGGCAGATGATATATCCATATTTTTGATATATTAATCCAGTCTTGAGACATTATTTTAGGTTCTTTTTGTTAACTGTTAATGGATTTTTCCCCATAATTAGATAAATTCTTCATTCATTCCTAGATTTGGAGATTCATTACTTTTAAAGCATATTTGGTATAATTTGTGTGTTAATGTGAAGCTCTAAGATAACATGGAATATAATTAGATGTCAAATCTGTGTCAAGAAGTTAAGGAAAGAAGATCCAAGGTAAAATATAGAGTTAAAAGGAAACAAAGTTGAATTAGGAAAGGAAAAGCTGTCAAATAGATCTGCCAAAGCTATAATGACGTCCACTGTATCGAAGACTGTTGAAAACCGGTTGCGAATTTGGAAGATCCTTTACAGGGACAAATAGATCTTTAAATTCTGGTTGTTTTGATAGGCCGTACACTAAATTTTGTCAATTCATGAAGGAGATATGACCAAATCATTGAGCTGTGTTTATCATGTCCTATATTTTAGGAAACAAATTTGAATTGGAAAAGGATTCCAATAACTTGACTTCACTAGAAGATTTCGACCTATAACATATAAATACATCTATTTACCTCTGTAAAATTGTCATTTCTTGAATATTAGTCCTTAGTATCAAGTTTTATCATCCAAAGAAGTAAGAAGACCTAGAGAGGAAGACAAGAAGTTAGAGAGTCACAAACTCCTCTTCTTCATCATATCCCTCTATCTTTAGGGTAAATTGTATTAGATTCTTTAGCTTAAATTTGTTTCTAATTACTTTTATCCTTCTTTTAGTTTTGTGTCCTTAGATATGAACTATTTTCCCATAGCTTGGGTTTGCATATGTATAATCTTTGATTTCTAATTCTTTATTTGTTTTTATGTTATTTGGGATTAACTTTAAAATTGATTGAGCTTCTTGGTTACTTTATATATCGGCTTAATGTGTTTTGACTTAATAATTGTAGTATTTGCGAATGAATTCATATAGCGTTACCCCATTAGTAGTTGGATGGTCACCCGGAAGTGGTGTTAACTATTAAAACACCACATAAACGTCTATTGTGCGATATTGATCCTAAAGGGCTTGCCTAACTAGATAGTCCCTAGTGTTTAAGATTAACCACTGATTATTGCATATGGCCCCCTTACAGAAGTCCCCTGGTAATTGTTATGTTTCCACCTAAGTCCACCCGAAAGGGGGTTAGGAGGAATATATAATCCTGACTATTTACACTAAAGAGCCCAATTCACCCTTATAACTATAATATTGATTTAGAATGATAAGTGCATGCAGGAAAACCTAAGTTATATCTCTCATCTACATTCTTTAGTATTTATTTGTTTGCATTATTATCTTTTAAATCCGAAAACCAAATATGTATTATTGTTTTATTGTTTTTTATTCAACAAGTAAATTTTCTCCTACACTTCTTTATATACACAAGTAGATCTAACATATTAAATCCCTGCAAACAAACTTTACTTACTAACTAAACTTGCAAACGATCTATAATACTTGCAGTGAGTTTTTCGTGGAAGTTAAGGGTGTGTGTCCTTTATTATTATCTTATTCATCTATTTATTTATCACACCTTTTCCCCTACCATTAGATAGGACCCTTACTCATCCTGAAGGAAGAGTAAAAGATGTACTCATCAAATTAGGTAGCCTTATAATTCCTTGTGATTTTCTTATTCTTGATTACGATGCAGATATGGATGTGTCGATCATTTAAGGGCAGCCATTCCTAGAAACGAGGCATAAAAGATTGATGTAGAGGATGAATAACTGATAATGCGAGTGCAAGACGAGGAAGCAAAGTTTAGTGTGTTCAAGGGCATGAAATTTCCTAATCCACTAGAAGATTGTTTCCACATGGACACACTTTACCGCGAAATAAAGAATCGAAATAATGGGATGGAAACCTTAATATGGGAGGAGGAAAAGTGTAAAAAGTAACAAAATTCAAATCTCCTCCTAACCTCAAAGATGATCCATTCATTAATTACTTGAAGGAGACCAAGAAACGCACAAGAAAGGTTCCAAGGGAATGTAAAAGAGAGTGGTAAGAAGGCGAGTATTTGGAGGGAGACAATGTTGTGATGAAAGATCCTTACCCCCCAGACACACCAAGCAAACACAAGCGCAAACGTTCTTGGAGTTGCCTTTACAAGATCACAAGAATTATTTCTGAAAGATTATTTGAGTTGGATACCAAGAAAAATGGTAAACATCGCTTGGTAGAAGTTAATCGGCTCACCCAGTGCTGGGGAAGCTATGTGAGAAAGAAATAACCTTGAGGTAATACGCCAAACTTCACCAATATTAAACAAAAGTGCTTCTTGGGAGACAACCTATGTTTTTATTGCTTTAGTAGTTTTAATTTTGTGTTTTTAGTGTGTATTAGTAAGTTTATTTGGTGTATATTATGTAATGAGGAAGGTGTTTAGTGTTTTTGATGTACATGTAAGCTAGAAAATGAGTTTGGGGTGATTTTATGGAGTTTTTTTAGCAAAAGAAGCCGCTAGCTGCGGTATACCACACCATACATGCGGTGCACCGCAGCAAAACCGTGCCCACGACACTCCGCACATGATTGAACAGTAAGATGGGAGCTATAACAAGTTGTGTGTTGTGCACCACATAGCGATATGAAGGGCATGACGAGATATCGCGACATGGTACGTATTGTGATAAAATCTGTGCTCACGATAACCTATGGTTCGAAGGTTAGAGAGTTCCCAGGTTAGAAGCAATGTGTGGTGTACCGCAAGGGTTCCGCGCTGCACCGCACGAGGACGATAAAAAAAACCTTAACTTCTTGTGACCTTGACTCCCAATCTTCTTCTTCCCAGAGCTTCCAAACACCATTATAATTTGACCCAAGCTTCACCAAACATCAAAATACACTCAAACAACCTGATGTCTCCACATTTGTGATGAATTAATCCACTCATGAGACATAATTTTTAGTGAATTACATTAATATTTTAGAGATTTGTCCCCATTATTAGATAGATTCTTAATTCATGCCTTGATTTGGAAGATTATTACTTTTTGAGCATATTTGGTATAATTTATGTGTTAATGTAAAGCTCTTATGTAATATGAAATATAATTAGATACCAAATCAATGTCAAGGATTTAAGGTAATATGATCCAAGGCGAAATCTAGAGTTAAAAGGAAACAAAGTTGAGTTATGAAAGAAAAGCTGCCAAATAAATCTGTCATGATGTAAAGACGTCTAGTGTTTTGAGAACTGCAAAAACTCTAATACGAATCTAGAGGAGATATTTTTTGAGCAGCTATATCTTTGAATTACAGTCGTGTCCATATAAAGTGCGCGAAAATACGATAAGTAACGAAAGAGATATGACCAAATTATTGAGCAGTGTTATCATGTCCTATATTTTAAGAAACAAATCTTAAAAGGAACATGACTCTAATAACTTGACTTCCACTCCAAGATTTCAACCTAACACCTATAAATACAACTCTTGTACCTTATGAAAATGATCATTGGATCTTTGGTCAATCCCTAATTATCTAAATACCAAGAGGACGCCTAGATCAAGAGAGAAGAAGCCGTTCACGCAGCTCAAACCCTTCCCATTTGTAATTATTTATTATTATTACTTTCTTATGAACTAATTCTTTTTAACTTGAGATTAGTATATGGATATGAACCCTAGACTTGTTTTATATGATATTCAATTTGGGATGTCCTTTTTCATTTAATTAAATTTAGTAGTGATAGCTATGTATTATGTGCTTTGAATTAATGTCTGTAGTTCTTGTAGTGCGCAACGTACAGTTTTCCATGAAGAGATAACATGAAGGAAAGTTTTCCATTCGAGCAATGGATAATAGGGTAAAGTTTGAAGAAAACAAGATGTTTTGTAAGTATCAATATGTGTTCGAATATGATTACGTGGATAAAAACATGTTAATATAAATCAAAAAAAAAATTCTACATTTTATAGATAGGTAATCGTGTTTTGCATTATTTTAGTGATATATACTAACGTGAATAAATATATTACTTAATTTTTTATTATGGTTACAATTACTATAATGTTTGAAATCTCTGAGATGGAGATCAAGTGGAGACTTGAAGTTCATCATTGATATGATAATGTGAGGGGAAAATAAATATGCGCTACATTCTTTTTCCCTTTATCAAGATTTCGTCCCACAAGGTTTTCCTGAGAAGGTTTTTAACGAGGCAGATTTTAAGCGTAATGATATTGTACTCTTTTTCATTCACTGGATTTTGTCCCAAAGGGGTTTTACAAGAAGGTAATAACGAGGCATATTTCAAGGAATAAATTTCCAAGGGAGAGTATTATAACACTATATAGATGGATATTAATCATTAGTCGGTAGACTTAGAATCCATGTATTAAGCCTATGAAGGAAAAACCATATTAGGGTTTACTTAGAGAACACATTGTCTTTTTATATAAATTGGACTCTTCATTATATTGTAACACACTCTCGTATGATCAATAATACTACTCTCCTCCTCTCATTAATTTATCTCTTTCTTTATTTCATAATATATCTAATTCTACTTTAATAAAGTACTAGGCATGTGTTTACCACTCTACATTTTTACCATTCTCTTTTAAAAGATTTAAAATTTCTAATATTTTAATTATATTTCATCTAATAATTTTAGTTTTGTATCATATTATGATATTATTTATATTTTTTTAAATCAAGATATATTTTAAATCTCATTTATGTCATCCAAAATTTAAGATTATTTGAAGTGTATATTAGTATCCTAAGTTATAATTTTTGTTACAAATTTTATTTGTAACATGAAATTAACCAGCCTCATGATCCAAAGACAAAACAACCCTTTTACCAACCCGAGTCCCTCGCAATGCAACCAAAACCTAAAAATTAATGGTTTATATAATGTATTTGTTGGGTGCGGAAATAATTCCTCAATACCCGCACAAGAACGGATGGATCGCGGGTTTGAAATTTCTTACCACAACCTGACTTGCACACTGCAGCTGCACATGGGTAAGGTAACCGACTTTAGGGGTTTTATTCTAAATCCTACCCTAAGGGTTCAGATTTATCAACTTAAAACTCTAAACCCAACCCCAAGAGACTAAAACAATTCGTTTTGGAAGCTGCGGTTTGGGTTGAGTTTGGGTTTGTTCAATTTAAGTCAAACTACTACATATACTTGAAAAAACAATAAAGTTTAAAAATTAACTACATTACTTAGCACAAGAATCCCAAAATAGAACTACACACCTTTTAAATTACATATATGATGTCTATTGTTTTGTGATAAAAAGACCCTTCCATGAGACATCATTCTAGGTTTAAATTGAACTTAGTTTATAGATTATTCATCATATTTTGATATAATGCAATTGCTTCATTCATTTTGGTATTATCGTTACTTTTATAGCTTTTGAGCATTAATTTGTTTGTTTAGTGTGAAGATATTAGGTTTATGGATGCTAGGAGTCACCAAGATGAAAATAAGAAGTGAAAATTCATTTCTAAAACCAAGAATAAGTGTTGAAAGAGAAAAAAAGATCACTTTGGTGAAGGTGGATGAGTTTTAAAAAGATTTAAGTAGTCAGTTGTTTCCATTTTCGAGGCTAAACGTGAGGATTCAGACTTGGTAATTCAAATGAAAAGTGTGGGTCTTGAAGTCACAAAAATTTGATAAGTGGAATAAGTGGATTTGGACTTATGATGCAAAAGTTATGGCCGATTAACTGAAGTGGTGCAGTGCAGTTTCAAATTAATAAAACAGATTTGTGCCTTTAATCACCTAAATTAAGCCCATATGGGCCTAATTTGATTTTAAAATATATATACAAACCTTATTCACCTTATTAATCAACAAAAAGTTTTATATCATATATTTGAGAGAGGGAAAAAGCAAACAACGCTTGGAAGCAAGAGCATAATTTGGAGAAGGAGGACAAAACCATTCTTCCTCGACCAAAACTCAAATCATTCCACCCTTTAGAGTAATTTTAGTTTATTTTCTGTTTTATGAATTATGATTTCATTTATTTGTATTATTTTTAATCCTTTAATTATGAACTAAATTCATCATACTTGAGAATCACTATTTAAGGGATGAACAATAGTTTTTAATTTAAAGTCTATTGAATTTGGGATTGTTCTAATTTAAATTAAAGTCGAGTTCTTCATTATTGACTATAATTTTATGCTTGTTTACTCTTATTAGTCTGGCCAATTAGTGATAGGTTTTAGTTTCTCGAGCTATTTTTCGCGAGATGATCATGCGAAAGGGGGATTTGAGTACAAAACTAGAGAATAGATGTGTGGTGTGCGTTATTGAACCTGTCGGTCTTAACTAGCCATGTAGTCATTTGGGTTTTATGCAATAAACATTTGAAAATACGTTTAGTGTCACTCTGACGAGTCATTAATACCGAATGATAACTCCCTATCAACCCTAACAGGATTTAGGAAGACTTTAGAATCCCGACTAGTATACAATACCGAATTTGCCCTTAAACAATAGCTTTAGATTGATGACTTTAGTGATTCCCGAGTGAGACTCAAGTATACCTCTCATTTTTGTAATCTTCTTAAGTTAATTTCTAGTTTAATTTAGTTAATCTTTGAATTTAAGTAGTTAAGTATTTCTATTTCTTGCATTCGTTATTAATCTTTCAAAAACAAAACAAATATCTTTCTTTATTATTTGTTGCAATTAGTTATACATTTTACTTGAAAACTTAATCCTAACCTCGTAATCCCTGTGACGACTATAATCCTGATTTTACTTATCTATCACTTGGAGTGACCCGTACACTTGCGGTCAGTCACTCCTCTTATTTAGTGTTGATTATTATCACACTCTAGGAGCGACCAAGTTTTTGGTGCCGCTACCGGGGATTACTGCGTTAAGCTTTTGTGTTTATTCTATTTAGTAGATTTAATTGTTTCTAGTTTTACACTTGTCTTTGTGTTTTTGTTTCTTTTAGATTCTTAGGTTTGGTTTATGAACTCAGACCTCAAAAGAATACTTCGAAATCACAAAAAAAGAAAGAGGGAAAGACGCAAGCAAGAAGAAGAGGCGGCTCATGTCATAGAAGACCCATTTGTTCCAAAAGAGGGTCAACCTCAGCAAGTCGAAAATGCTCAAGTCCAACTTAGACAAGATCCATGGTTCCTGCAGGTTCCTGAACAACAACCGTTTCGATTACCCACTTTAGGCATCGGTCCTCCAGAGATTCAAGTTGCTGGATTCAAACCGGATATGGGGATGTTGAATCAATTCCAAGACTTCTCTAATTTTCGTGGAGTGGCTGGTGAAGATGCAGTTAGAGTCATGCAGAAGTTTTTACAGATATGTGATGCATACTTCACCCAAGGTCTGACATGAGAACATATGTATCTCTTGATGTTTCCTTTCTTCCTCATAGGAGCCACAAGCGAATGGTTTGATCAACAACCAAGAAATCAAATCACTATATGTGATCAATTACAATTAGAATTCTTTGATCGATATTATCCGAGAAATGCGAGGTTAAATTCACAATTAGAATTGAAATCATTTTGTCAAGAGCAAGATAAGTTAGTGGAGCATCTTGGAAAAGAATTCAAACGTGTTTAAGGCGAGTTCCAAATCATGGCTACTCAGAAGACCAACAATTGTCCATGTTCTATAGTCCTTGATGGAAGTTCAAAGAAGGAGTAAGATCAGTTATGCGGAGGAGGATTCCTAATGGTTTTGCCGAACCATGCGATAACTATACTGGGTAGAATTTTGAATAATAAGATGCAATGGCAGACCATGAGAACACCAATTCAAAATTCCAAAAGAGGTACATTAAAGTTAGATAGTGAAGTTGCCGTTGATGCTAAGTTGTCTTTGATGAAAGTTGAGCTCAATAATACATTCGAGCATCATATGAAACAACTTACATTAGCTGTCAAGGAAGGGTTTCAAGGGAGAAGATCTGAGGTAAATTTTGCACAAGAGTCTTATGTGTGTACAAATTATGGAGTGAATGATCATAATTGGGAGAGCTGTCAAAGAAATCCTGAAACTGTGATGTTTGTGTGTAACCAAGATAACTACAATTCAAATGGTCAAGGTTATGGTCAATAAAATCAAAACCATCTAGATTTCCAATATGCAGATCCGGATGGGGCCGCAAATCCGAGTCATGCATATCATCCACGACCCAAAGGAAATAACTACCCACCACGACCAAAATCAATACCAAGGGGACAGAACTGTGGAAATCAAGCAACGCAACATCCCGTACAAGATCCTTACAAAGAGAGTCTAAATCATAAATCCTTGTCTGCTTATCCTCAAGAAGGAGCAACAAATGACATTCATAAGACATTGCAAACACTTGTGTCCATGGAACAAAAGAGTCAACCAGAGCACCAAGCTACCAACGCAAGGATAAACAAACAATCAGTTGTATTGAAAATCCTCGAAAGTCAAGGTTTTTAAATGGAAAAATAGATAAATCAGCTTCCACAAGGACAATTTCCAAGTGACATAGGGATTCCTCGACAAATTGAAGACCATAAGGAAATTGCTCTTAGGAGTGGGAAGCAACTACCACCACATCATTTCCTGATCATTTAGGAAAAAGAAAGAACTGTTAAGCCAAAGGAGGTACAAGATGTGGTTGAAAAAGAAGTGGAATCGATTGTAGTTGAAGAGGTAGTTGATGATGCGTGTAAAGAAGTAGGTAAGGAGACTTGCAAGGCTATGAAGGAGAAAATGAAGAAAGATCTGATCGTGAATGATAATCACCCTCTTCCTCACTTTCCATCATGTGTCCAAAATAAGAACCATGATAGAGAGTACAATAAGTTCATAGAAATGGTGAGGAAACTACATATTAATCTGCCATTTGTGGAAGCCATCCAAAATATGCTGAAATATCTAAAATTCACGAAGGATGATCTCTCCAAGAAACGCAAATACTTTGAGTAAGAGATGATTGGTTTGCGGGAGGAGAGAAGTGTAATATTTCAAAGAAAGTTGCCTCAGAAATTGGAAGATCACTGAAGTTTCAATATTCCTATATCCATTGGTAAAGAGTGGACTGGGGAAAGATATATGTGACTTAGGTGCGAGTATCAATCTCATGCCGAGATCAGTGTTGGAAAAGTTGAGGATCGGGGATGCAAAACCTACTACCATGGTTATACAAATGGCAGATAGGTCTATCACCCAACCCGAAGTAAAGATTGAGGACGTGCTCGTCAAAGTAAGTAACTTTATCGTTTCGTGTGATTTCATTATTTTTAACTACGACACGGATAGGAATGTACCCATCAAATTTGGAAGACCATTACTAGCCACGAGGCGTACTTTGATAGATGTAGAGAATTGTGAGCTAATCATGCGAGTGCATGACAAGGAGGAACAATTTAATTTGTTCAAGCCGATGAAGTTCCCCGGTTCTCGGGGAGTTTGTAATTTCTTGGATTCCATTGACTAGGTAAAGAAAGATCCAACCAAGGTTGTGGCGACCCTAATATCGGATGCGAGAGAGAGAGACCTATTAAAGAAACCACCAAATAAAGCTCCTCCGATCTGAAAGAGAACCCACACCTTGCTTATTCTAAGAAGACAAAGATATGTGCTAAGAAAGTTCCAAGAGAACCCATGAGAGAAACAAAAAAAGAGGAGTTCAAGGTCGGTGAATAAGTCACATTAAAAAAGCCTGACCCCCCACATAAAACACGTCAACACAAGAGTTCTTGGATGGGGTCGTTCATGGTCACGAGGATTATTTCTGAAAAGATGGTAGAAGTGAAAGCCAAGGGATGCAAATTCTTTGAGGTAGATGCTGATAACCTCACTCACTGCTTGGGAGGTTATGTTAGAAATAAATGATCCTTGAGGTAACCCGTTGAGCTTAACGATGTTAAAGAAAATCCAAATAAGGGAGAAAACCCATGTATAGATTAGTTTCATGCCTTATAGTTAATAGTAGTGATTAACATTTTTAAGAAATTATGTGATTCAGTATGTACTATGCATAACGAGAAAGGTAAGATGGTTATTTGATGTGCAGGTTGATTTTTATAAAGGTTTCAGGAAAAAAGGAGGGGTAAAATGGAGAAAAACAAGAATTTGAAATAAATGGTGCCCCCAATAAAAAATTGGAGTAGTAAGGTGGACCTAGACAATATCCAATGAATACGAGCATAAATTTTGCGTAATTGTGAGGTATAGGCAAGGAAAATTGAGAAAATAAGACGAAAATTTCAGGAGCCTCTAGGGTGAGACCCTGAAAAAAGGGCGTGTTGCCAATATGAGGGCTGCGACCTCATTAGTCTAGGGTGCGACCCTGGTCCCTTAAAGTCTCTCGGAAATAATAATTTAATTGCTAGGGCGCGATCCTAGCTGATTTAAGTAAAAAAAAATGGTCACGGATATGAGTGTCATGACCCTCAATTTTCTAGAACGCGACCCTGGTCCGTTGCCAGCTCTCGCTGAAGTGGTATTTTAAGCTAGGGCGCGACCCTCATTTGTCTAGGGCACGACCATAGCGTTCTGAAAGAATTTAATAATCGTAAAAAAATTAGTTAAGGAATGATCTAGGTGAAGAGTTTGTTGAATGTCCCCAAAAGCGAACTCTTTGTGAATTGATGATAGAAAATAGTAGACCTTAGAGTTAGTGCATAACACACCTTGAATGCATGCAAATACTAGATTGCAGATATAAATATTAACAAACAAATCAAAATAAGTAAGCTTGTACTTTGTAAGAATGAGTGGTGTGTAAAAAGTCAGATCTAAGCTAGTTGAGAACCCACTTAATTATGAATTACAGCTGAGAATGAAGTAAAACTATGTAAATAGGCACATGATAGAGGCAATTCTTTGATAGCCACTTAAGACTTTTTAGCCTTCTTACCAAATATTAATGTTATATCTGTGTTAGCTCCATTTTTAATTAGTTAATCCTTTATTTTGTCGCCACAATATAAGTCATATCCCTTATTTTATAGGACTTTACATATGACCCGTACTTGAATCGCAACCCTGAGACTTGTTGTATCTAAAGCTTGAGTTTGGAGTGGTGGGTTTCATCGTGAGAAATTACATTGGTTGGGAGAAAATTATGACATTTTCACCTGCTGTGGTTCGAACCAGAAATCTGGTTAAAGTAAAAATGGGTTAGGCTCATTCTGAACCTGTTTTCTTAATCCTAAAGTGAGCGCAACGAATTTGGAAGCTTTATAAGCTCATTTTCCAGCCTTCATTCCATATCCAATCATTATTCCATCATACACCACCAGTTCGTAACATTATTCAGAAGAGAAAGAAGACAAGAGAAGCGCCAAAAAAGAAATGAGGAGGAAGAACATGGGTTTGTCTATGAACCCAAGATTTCTATCTCAACTATCCATTATTTTCCTTCACCCTCTACAGTAACTATCATTTATTTTCAGTTTAATTATGCGTTCGAGCTAGTTTTAATTAGTTTTAATTTTATTAGTTTTAATTCGATTATGAGCTAAATTAAAATTGCTTGAGGATGCTAATTTAATACATTTGGTTTTGCTATTTGACGATGTTAATTTATTTTGGATATCTTATTTAGATGTTTAAATGAGATGTGTTTTTAATATAAATCCATTGACTGAATACGTGATTTCATTTCTCATGTACTCTGGCCAAAGTAACAGAAGTTGTTGTTATTTGCCTAAGCCCGGGTAGGGGGGAAAGATTACAGACCTAGTATAAAACCGCTTAGTTCCTTTTATAGGACTATATTAACACGCTTGGTAGGCTCTAAAGGTAATAGGAACTTAAACCAACCCGAAAGCCAAGAGACGAATAAGGTATAGAATTAGGTTTTCCCTTGAGGAGACTTAATCGAATTAGTGCCCTGACTAACGTGAACAATAAAACAACTCACCCTTATGAATAACACAGTTAATTAGCGACACAATAGATTACTTAGCAATATCCTCAAGCATCTTCTCTATCGAATTAACTATATTTTACTAAGTTTTTTATTTTCATTCTTGTTAGTTGATAATCATTTTCACTTAGTTTAACTGCATTTAATTTTATTTTGTCATTACTTATAATTCGTTACAAAAACCAAATAAATATTTACAATTTATATTTTGTTACTCGAATTACATACTTTACGCATTTACATTACTTTGAAAATCTTTAATCACGCTTCATCCCTGCCGAGGAATTCCCTAATTATCATTTCTTGCTAATTTATGACCCGTATTCTGCAGAGTAGATTCCCACATTGGTTGTACGTGATGTCTCCTCATTTATGATAGATTTATGTTAAGATGAGACATCAGTTGTAGTGATTTAGAAGTCTTTCTAATTGATTTTCTTGAGAAATAGTGCACTTTCCTCTTTTGAGTTTTGATTTAGTAAAATAATATTTTTAGAACATATTGGGTTTAATTATTTATTTAGTGTGAAGCTTTAAAGATAATTATGGAGATTAATTGGATTCCAAGTCAAAGACTACAAGTTATGGAAAGAGATAAGCATGGTAATTGGAGATAAGGAAAAGAAACGCTAAAAACATGGAAAAGGAAAAGCTGCCTTAAATCTGAATTTATGCACCTACGACCACAAATCAGCTTATATCTCAAGATTGGTGTGGAATTTGGAGAAACGGTCAAGTGAAAAGTTGAATATCTTTCCGAGACGATGAAATTCGACTACTCATACGCGTCAAACGGATGCATATTGAAGCTTCTAGGATCAAAACAAAAACGGGCCTGATTTCATGTTTTAGGGTTACGAATTTGAGTTGGGCTTGGAGTTCATTACTTACCTTCTCCTTCAAGAAAACGAATTAGTTCTTCTAAACACCTATAAATACACCCTTATATAACTTATAAATCATCCTTGCCTCATAGTAATTAGTTCTTAAGGTTTTATTCTTCCAAGTTACTGTAGAGAGCAAGATGATGTCTTTTGTTATTTCTTTTAGTTTATTTCCTTCAGGTATGAACTAAACTCCCCATAGCTTGGTTTTTGCATCATGTATAATATATGAATTCTAATTTCTTTCTATCTAAGTTTCTTTGAGAATTGCATGTTTTAATCTGATACTAGCTTCTTACCTATATATTTGTTTATGTGTCTTGAATTATTGCCTGTCCTGGAACTGATCACTTTAGGCTTTCTTAATAGTAAATCACCTTAGTTGGGTGTCTAATTATTGAAACACCACATAATGTCTATTGTCGATATTGGTCCTGACAACACTAATTCTAACTAGATAGTCATTAGGGTATGATTTAATCACTATCACCATGTATGGAAATTGATTGCTTAGGGCTTTGGTAGCGCTTGTAAACCCTATTTGAACCAGCCTCGTGGTGTGTCCGTAGCCCCCTTAGTCGCTCTTAAGGTCTAAGGTATGGGAATTTAGAATCCTGACTAAGTATTTAAGATCTAATTATCTCCCTTATTAACTAGATTTAATAGAAAGACTTAGAAGGATTAGTGCATACTAGCAAAACCTAAGCTATACTTCTCATCTCATATTTCTTCGTATTTAATTTATTGTCTTTATTTTCCTTAGTTTAATTTCTTAATTTCGAATTTATTCCTTTAATTTTTTCTGTCTTTTAATTAATTACTTCTTACTCGTTATTTCTACCCATTCGATTAACACACTAAGTCCCTGAGAACAAACTCAACTTACAATTAAAACTTGCATTCGTCCTGTAATACTTGCAGTACTGTGCCTGTCTAGGGTGAGAGTGTGTTGTTTTCTGACTTATTATTTATCTTATTTTATCACACCCTAGGCGACACCAAGTTTTTGGCGCCGCTGCCGGGGACTTGTGTCTCGTTAGCGTGTGGGTTATCTATTTCGAGTAGTAGTTATTAATTAATTTTTATTTTTCAGTATTTAGTTTTTGTTTTTCTGGATTTACGCTTGTGATTTGCTTTAGTCTTTTTCAGGTTTCACAGTGTTTAATTCTTGGTCTCCGTTACCGGAGCCTGAGAGGAGCTTCAGATCTTATAATAAATGTGTTCGTGAGGAAAGAGCCTTAAGAAGAGCTATGGCGGGCGCACAAGAGCAGTTAGATCCACCACTTGTAATCCCACCTGGAGTATTACCATACTTTGCACCAGGAGGACCACCACCATTTAACCCACCTGGTGTACAACAACAAGGACAACAACCACTAGGAAGAGGTAACGGGCAAAACAATGTTAATCAGAACCGAGTTGAATAAGACCTTCCTGGCCTTCGAGTGCCGTTTCATGTTCAACCGATAGGTTACCGTCCTCCGGAGATCCAAAATATTAAATTTCGACCCGATCCGGGTATGCTCAGTCAGTTTCAAAGTTTTGGAATCTACAGTGGTACAACAATTCAAGATCTGGTAAGAGCGATTCAGAAGTTTATGCAGATTTGTGATGCTATGTTACTCCAGGCATTACACGCGAGCAACTGTATTGTCATATGTTTTCGTTCTTTCTGACCGGTAGAGCTGGTTAGTGGCTAGATAGGCAACTACCAGGGACAATTAATTCATGGACAGACCTTCAAGCCGCTTTCTTTAACCGTTTTTATCCGAAAAGCATGAGACTCAAAGACCAAAGCGAGCTTACAAAGTTTTGTCAAGAAGATGGAGAAGCAGTAGGAGAAGCATGGACAACGTTTCAACAGAAGTTAGCTAGATGTCCGCTCCATGGTTATACCCCCTCTCTACAGTTAGCTATATTTTATGAAGGTATCAACGAAGCAAGTAGACTGAAGGTGGATAACATTGGGAAAGGGAATTTCATGTCCATGGATCCTGCTAAAGCTACCGAGGTTCTAGAAAATATTATTAAACAAGAAAGGAGTTGGCCATCTTCGTGAGCTCCTGTTACAAAGACCCGAGGTACGCTTCGTTTAGACGCAGAAACTGCAAACTCAGCTCAAATTTCAGCATTAGAGAATCAAATCAAAGAAATTAAGCTAGAGATGCAGAGAAATTTAGCCGCAGCAAATGTAGTGCAAGAAGCACAAGGTTGTCAACAGTGTGGGGTTAATAATCATACTTGGGAAGAGTGCGAACGAAATCCACAATCTGTTTACTTTATATCCAACCGAGGAGGTAATCAATTTGGGAACCGCAATCATCCGGGTATGCAGTATTCAAATCCTCAGGGGGCCGCAAATCCTTGTCATTATCATCCGCGTCCCCATAACAACTTTTTCCAACCAAGAGGTCAGTATCAAAATCAATATCAGAATAAACCTGCTCCCCACAACAACCTATTCAAGATGCCTATGCCGATTCATTAGATCAGAAAGCCTTACCATAGTATCCTCAAGAGGGAATTGGGGATAATCAATTAGCAGAAGTTTTGGACCGTTTGATCACACAGATGAACGCTCAGGGCGAGATGTTACGAGGACAATGAGCTTCAATTCAGATTTTAGGTACTCAAGTAGAACAAATGAACAAAGTTCTAGCAAACGTTATGGAACAAAAAGAATTGAAGGCTATCGACGGAGGTGATGACAATGTTGGGTTCGAAGCTTGTAAGGCTATTTGCCTTGAAATTGAAGAAGAAATGAAGGAAGTACCACATGTTGCCGTTAGTGCCGTGGAGATTCCGAGTACCGAAGAAGAACCAACCAAGTCCAGCCCCGTGGAATCTAATTGTTTTGAGAGTGATGTAGAGGACGATTCAGAAAAATCCAAATTTATACAGCTTCTGAAGGATATGCAAGAGGAGATTAGATCGGTTATGGATTTTCAAGCTGAGCTGGGTCTAGAGAAAGAGGAAGAAGCCTCAAAGAAGGAACCAAGAGTTGAAGTTGAAGTTGCACCTACTGTGCAAAAAGAGAAAGAAGAAGAGAAGGTGGAATCGCCACCTATTGTTTAAACAGTGTCATCAGGTATTCCTGATACAAATCCAAAGGATGACACTGAACTCAAGAAATTTGTAGAGGCGTACACTCCTGAAAAAATCAACGCCCAAATGCTTGAGATTGCGAAGAAAGGGCTTACACCGCAACAAGTTTTTACGCAAGTTATTCCTGAGAAAGAAGCGAGTGTAGAAGCCCCCAGAGAGAACCTGAGAGTCTCAAGAAGAAGTGAAACAGAGTTGCCACTGAAACTTAAAGATCCGGGAATTTTTAACCTTCCTATTCAAATAAATGGTATGCTCAAAGTGAAAGGTATGTACGATGTGGGTTCTGGTGTGAATCTTATGCCTAAGTCCGTGTTTGAGAGACTTGGACTTCAGAAATCTGAGTAAGCTCCAGTGAAGTTGCAGTTAGCTGACAACTCAGTTACCAAGACATGGGGAACAGTGGAGGACGTCCTAGTCCGAGCAGGTAATATTGCCATCCCTACTGACTTTGTTATACTTGATTTTGATGCAGATAAGCAGGTTCCAATCATACTTGGACGGCCTTTCATGGCCACAAGTCAAAGTGTCATCAACTTCCAAGAAGGAACCATTACCCTTCATGCAAAGAACATATCCGAGACCTTCTATGTCTTGGGGAAGAAACCAAGGAAGTTAGATCCCACCGTTCCTGTCATCCACAGCCTTTCACATCACAAAGTCCCTCCAGAGAAGATCCACTTAAAACCCGTGGATACTGAGCCAAACAGTGAGTTTGGGGTTGGCCATGAAGTACTATGGAAAGCTCACAAACGCGAAAATAGGCCACGTAGTTTCAAAGACTCGTGGATGGTACCATTCATTGTCACTAAGGTTGTTTCAGCCAAGGTGATAGAAATCCGACCCAAGAAGGGGATCAAGAGCAGATTAGTTGACGTTCATAGCCTAACTCGTTGTTGGGGAGGCTATGTTCGCAAATCTTGATAGAGGTAACGCGTCTAACTTTGAAAGACGTTAAATAAAAGTGATGTACGGGAGACAACCCGCAATTTTTTTATGTTTTTATGCTTTTTACGTTTTTAGTTTGTGTTTAGTTTAGTTATTTCTAGATGATATTGCATATTTGAGAATGGTATTAATGTTTTTGATGCTTAGGTGTTGGAGAAATCGAGTTCGGGAGGAGAAACGAAACTTTACCGAAAATTCAGACCATACCTCCATTACACCGGACCATAGCCGCGGTGATGTCTCCTCATTTGTGATAGATTTATGTTCGGATGATACATCATTTTTAGTGTTATAGAAGTCTTTCTAATCGTTTTTCTTGAGAAATAGTGCAGTTTCCTATTTTCAGTCTTGATTTAGTATAATAATATTTTCAGAGCATATTGGGTTTAATTATGTATTTAGTGTGAAGTTTTAAAGATAATTATGGAGATTAATTAGAGTCCAAGTCAAATACTACAAAATATGGAAAGAGATAAGCATGGAAATTAGAGATAAGGAAAGAAAAGCTAAAAACATGGAAAAGGAAAAGCTGCCTTAATTCTGAATTTCTGCACCTACAACCACAAATCAGCTTATATCTCAATAACGGTGTGGAATTTGGAAACACGTTTAAGAGCAAAGTTAACTATCATTCCGAGACGATGAATTTGGTGTACTCATACGCATCCAATGGAAGAGTATTGAAACTTCTAGGACAAAAACAAAAACGGGTCTGATTTCATGTTTAGGGTTACGAATTTGAGTTGGGCTTGGAGTCCATTACTTACCTTCTCCTTCAAGAAAATGAATTAGGTGTTCTATACACCTATAATACACCCTTATATCACTTGTAAATCATCCTTGCCTCATAGTAATTAGTTCTTAAGGTTTTATTCTTCAAAGTTATTGTAGAGAGCAAGATGATGTCTTTTATTATTTCCTTTAGTTTATTTCCTTCAGGTATGAACTAAACTTCCCATAGCTTGGGTTTTGCATCATGTATAATCTATGAATTCTAATTTCTTTCTATCTAAGTATCTTTGGGAATTACATGTTTGAATCTGATTTTAGCTTCTTACCTTCATATTTGTTTATGTGTTTTGATTTATTGCCTGTCCTAGAACTGATCACTTTAGGCTTTCTTAATAGTAATTAGATGATCACCTTAGCTGGGTGTCTAATTATTGAAACACCACATAACGTCTAGTGTTGATATTAGTCCTGACAACACTGATTCTAACTAGATAGTCATTAGGGTATGAATTAATCACTATCACCATGTATGGAAATTGATTGCTTAGGGCCTTAGTAGCGTTTGATAACCCTATTTGAACCAGCCTCGTGGTCTGTCCGTAGCCCCCTTAGTCGCTCTCAAGGTCTAAGGTACGGGAATTTAGAATCCTGACTAAGTATACAAGAGCTAATTATCTCCCTTATTAACTAGATTTAATAGAAAGAATTAAAAAGATTAGTGCATACTAGCAAAACCTAAGCTATACTTCTCATCTCATATTTCATCATATTTAATTTATTGTCTTTAATTTCCTTAGTTTAATGTAATAATTTCGAATTCATTTTCTATTTATTTTTCTGTCTTTTAATTAATTACTTCTTACTCGTTATTTCTACCCATCCGTATAACACACTAAGTCCCTGAGAATGAACTTTCTTATCATTAAAACTTGCATAGGTCCTGTAATACTGTGCCTGTCTAGGGTGAGAGTGCGTTGTTTCTTGACTTATATTTATCTTATTTTTATCACACCCTAGGCGACACCAAGTTTTTGGCGCCGCTGCCGGGGACTTGTGTCTCGTTAGCGTGTGGGTTATCTATTTCGAGTAATAGTTTTTAGTTAATTTTTACTTATTTTTCAGTATTAAGTTTTTGTTTTTCTGGATTTACGCTTGTGGTTTGCTTTAGTCTTTTTCAGGTTTCACAGTGTTTAATTCTTTGCCTCCGTTACCGGAGCCTGAGAGGAGCTTCAGATCTTATAATAAACGTGTTCGTGAGGAAAGAGCCTTAAGAAGAGCTATGGCAGGAGCACAAGAGCAGTTAGATCCACTTGGAATCCCACCTGAAGGATTACAATACTATGCACCAGGAGGACCACCACCACCTTTCATTCCACCTGGTGTACAACAACAACAAGGACGTGGTAATGGGCAAAACAATGTTAATCAGAACCGAGTTGAGCAAGACCTTCCTGGCCTCCACGTGCCGTTTCATGTTCAACCGATAGGTTACCGTCCTCCGGAGATCCAAAATATTAATTTTCGACCCGATCCGGGTAAGCTTAGTCAAGTTCAAAGTTTTGGACTCTACAGTGGTACAACAATTCAAGATCCGGTAAGAGCGATTCAGAATTTTATGCAGATTTGTGATGCTTATGTTACTCCAGGCATTACACGTGAGCAACTGTATTGTCATATGTTTTCGTTCTTTCTGACCGGTAGAGCTGGTGAGTGGCTAGATAGGTAACCACCAGGGACAAATTAATTCATGGACAAAACTTCAAGCCGCGTTCTTTAACCGTTCTTTAAACTTCAAGACTCAAAGACCAAAGCGAGCTTGCAAGATTTTTTCAAGAAAATGGAGAAACGGTAGGAGAATCATGGAAAAGGTTCCAACATAAATTAGCTAGATGTCCGCTCCATGGTTATACCCCCTCTTTACAATTAGTTATATTCTATGAAGGTCTCAACAATCGAGGTAGATAGAAGGTGGATAACATAGGAAAGGGAAATTTCGTGTCCATGAACCATAATGAAGCTGCCGAAGTCTTGGAAAATATTATTGAACAAGAAAGGAGCTAGCCTTCTACGCGAGCTCCTGTAGCAAAGACCCGAGGTACGCTTCGTTTAGATGCAGAAACTGCAAACTCAGCTCAAATATCTGCATTAGAAAATCAAATCAAAGAACTTAAGCTAGAGATGCAGAAAAATTTAGCCGCATCAAACGTAGTACAAGAAGCACAAGGTTGTCAACAATGTGGGGTTAACAATCATACTTGGGAAGAGTGCGAAGGAAATCCGCAATCTGTTTATTTCATATCCAACCGAGGAGGTTATCAATTTGGTAACCGAGACCATCCGTGTATGCAGTATTCAAATCCTCAGGGGGCCGCTAATCCTGGTCATTATCAACCGCGCCCCCAGAACAACTTTTTCCAACCAAGAGGTCAGTATCAAAATCAATATCAGAATAGACCTACCCCCCTCAACAACCTTTTCAAGACGCCTATACCGATACGTTAGATCAGAAAGCTTTACCACAGTATCCTCAAGAGGGATCTATGGATAATCAACTATTAGTAAAAGTCTTGGACCGTTTGACCACGAATATGAACGCTCAGGATGAAAAGTTACGAGGACAAGATGCCGCAATTCAGATTTTAGGTACTCAAGTAGAACAATTGAACAAAGTTCTAACAAATTTAATGGAATAAAAAGAATTGAAGGCTATCGAAGGAGGTAATGACAATGCTGGGTTCGAATCTTGTAAGGCTATTTGCCTTGAAATTGAAGAAGAGAAGGAAGTACCACATGCTGCCATTAGTACCGTGGAGGTTCCGAGTGCCGAAGAAGAACCATCTTGTTTATAGTGGAATTTTTCTGAAAATCATCTTGTTTATACTGGGTAGACATGGGACGCTAAATTGTTGCGTATATGGGTGAGTGAGAACATCTTTTGAGCGTTAACTCAAGCTCGAGGACATTGTTGATGGTAAGTGAGGAGAGAGCCAAAAGCTCACTTCAAATTTACCAAATATACATCCACACCCGTCCTTAAGTCAATATTATGACCATAAAGACCTCGTGATTCCTAAGTGCATAATGAATTTATGATTTTGTTAATAGGGAATATACTAGGTGGAGCGTTCAAAGCGATTTAGGATTAATGACCACCCTATAGCCATCATACAGAGATGAATACAAGTGTAACCTTCAAGCATTGCAACTTTAATTTTATGATTGAGATTATTTATGTTTGATGTTGCATTTTAGATGTATGTGTATATTAGTTTCTAGAGTTTGCTATATGAGATTTATTTTGAGAATTGCTTTAGGGTTTATTTGCTAGCTTCTATTTGTTTATACGCTTACTTCCGCCCCTTTGTTTTGCTTTACTTTGTCGGGACGACAAAGGTTTGAGTTGGGGGTCTTGATGTCTCCCTAATTGTTCTTATTTTCGACCCTTGGGAGACATCATTTTTGGTGTTTATTTAATTAATTTGATAGACTTTTGGACTAAATTTGCAATAATCCGGAATTCCCTTTTTATTTCTAGCATTTTTAATTTATCAAACTTTTGCGCGTAATATTGGTATTGTTAGTGAAAATTTTATAGGTTTTAGATGTTAGCTAGGAGAGGAATCCGAGGAGAAAGTCAAAGATCGTGAATTAGAGTCAAGACTTGAAGATAAATCCCGAAGATATTATTTTGAGAGCTGAAAATCCATTTTCCAGGCCATAAAGTGCTGATTTAGAGGTGCTTAAGCGATGATTTAGCCGCTGACCTTTGAAGAGAAAACATTCCTTATCGAGTTACGGAACTTTAGCAACTGGAATGAGGTCAATCAGAGTCATAACGGATCGGGAAAAGCCGTTTTAGTGAAGGTGTATCAGCAGTTACGGGATTTTGGGCTTAGAATTTGGGCTTGGACATTTAATTAGTATTTTATTTTCTGGTCCAAGCCCTAGTCCGAATTTATGCTTATAAAAGGAGGTCTGGACTTCTATTTTTCACAGAATTCACATTCCACAAGATTAAACACCAGAGAGGGTCTATATCTCCGTTCTCAGTCATTCCAATTCCGGAAATTAGGTTCTTTTTATATTTAATTTTGTAATCCAATATGAACTACATTTCTTTTAATTTAGTTTTTAGTTTTAATATGAGCTAAGCTTTTCATAGTGCTTGAGAACAAACAATGGGTGAATCCCAATTCTATGAAATAACGAATGTTGAATTTGGGTTTATACTAAATTAAATTAGATTGGGTCTATTACTCTTTTCGATAATTTGTGATTATTTATTGATTTTAGAGTCGCGAACTAAGAACAGGTATTAGTATCTAAGCTATTCCACATAAGTGGCGTGTGGATCCTCCTGACGGAGGGTTTAGGTATAGAATTAATTATTCAATCTAGGATAAAAGCTATTGATTCTGACGAACTTAGCTAATTCTAGGGCCAATGAGGTAAAACACTTAACCATCCAACGGTGGATCATATTTACCCTGACGGGACTAGTGACACTTTAGGATCGCCTTATAGTACACCCTGACGGGGGTATAAGGAATTTAGAATCCCGACCATTGTAATTGACCAATTTAGCCCTTAAACAACATAAGTTAGGAAGTAAGATTGGGAGGATCCTTGCGTTCTCAAGTGCTACATCTCATACTGCGTTTTCATTCATTTTACTTGCGTCTTAGCTTTTATTTGCATTTAATTATTTGTCTTTTATTCATTAGCTTTAATCACAAAAACCAAACAAACATATTATTATCTTTTATTTTCATAAGTGCATCAATCACTATTTGTTAGACATTGTGATCAACCATCCCGTCCTTGGAACGAATCTGTATTATCCTTATTACTACTTGGGACAACCGTACACTTGCGGTTGTGGTTCGATTATCATTTGCATTTATTTTAGAACACACAAAGGACCGCCAAGTTTTTGGCGCCGCTGCCGGGGACGGTAGCGTGTGACCACGGTATTTATCCTTTAGTGATAGTGCATTTATTTTATTTTATCAGTTTTACGCTTTTTGTTTGTTAGCTTTTTCAGGTTTTTAGGTTTGGTGTATGCGAAGAAGGCTATTCAAGGATCTAGAGCCAACACCTCCGATCCTTAGTAATCCAGAATCGTTGATCAGACTTGCTAACAGAAGAAGAAGAGAACGAGAAGCTTTAGAAGTAGAAGAGTTAAGTAACAGAATGGAAGAGATAAATCTTCACGATCCAAAAAATAATCAACCAGGTCAACTAGGCGCAGGTGGCCAACCTTTGGCTCCAGGCGTTATTCCTCCAATTCCACCAGTGATTCCTAATCCTCCAGTTCAGATAGTGATGAAGCAAGATCCGTGGTTTACTAATGGTCCTCCAGAAGTTCCATTCCGTGCTCCTGCTATAGGAGTAGGTGCTCCAAATATTGATGTTCCGCGATTCCGTCCAGATTCGGGTATGTTAGCTCAATTCCAAAATTTTGGAAATTTTCGTGGAAGACCATTAGAAGATCCTCTTAGAGCAGTACAAAAGTTTAAACAGATAAGTGATTCTTATATCACACAAGGAGTTTCAAGAGAACAGATGTATTTTGCTGCGTTTAAATTTTTTGTGATTGATGGAGCGAGTGAATGGCACGATACGCAAGATCCTACGAAGATAACCAACTGGGACCAATTAGAGATTGCTTTCTTTGACAAGTATTACCCAAGTAACACGAGATTAGATGCTGAATTAGAATTGACGCATTTCCGTCAAGAATATGATGAAACTGTGGGTAAGAGTTGGACAAGATTTCAGATGTGTTTGCGTAGAGTTCCCAATCATGGCTTTTCAGAACAACAACAATTAAAGATCTTTTATAGAGGCCTTGATGGAACTTCGAGAGAGAAATTGGATACGCTATGTGGAGCAGGTTTTCTTCAAGTTCAACCCGCTCATGCTAAAATCATTTTAGAGAGAACAGTCAAGAATGAAGTTGGGTGGAATTCAGTAAGAACACCGGTTAAAGGAGTGAATAATGTTGATATGGAAGAAAAGTTTGCTACGCTTGAGAATAAGATTCAGAATACTATAGAGCAACAGTTGAAGCAGCTTACTTTAGCTATAAAAGAAGGTTTTTCGGGTAAGAAGGTAGCTGTGCATACTGCACAAGAGGTGTATATGTGTTCGATTTGTAAGGTAGATGATCATGATGAGGAAAGTTGTCCGAATAATCAAGAGTCCGTGATGTTAATGTCCAATAGAGGTAACTTCAATTCAAGTTGTAATGGATATCAGCCTAACAGAAACCATCATGGGTTTCAATACTCAAATCCTAATGGGGCAGCCAATATTACCTACGCGTATTAGCCGCGTCCCCAAGGTAACAAATATAATCCAAGACCACACAACAATTATCAAGGAGGACATAATCAAGGCAACTATGTACAAAAACAAGCTCCTCAGAATACTTATGATGAAAATTTAAATCAGAAAGCCTTACCTGCTCATCCACAAGAAGGAGTAGTTACACTTCAGAAAACAGTTGAAAGTTTAATTACTATTCAGACACAAGCTTTGGAACGTCAAAATGCAGTTGAAGCAAATATGAAGTTGTTCCAGAATCAGCTAAGTCAAATTAATAAACAACTGAATCAGCGTCCACAAGGACAACTTCCAAGCGATACTGAGAATCCAATACAAAGAGAAGATTGCAAAGCCGTTACATTACGAAGTGGTAAGAACCTTCCTCCACCTCCTTTTCCTGTTATGAAAGAGAAAGAAGTTCCAAGAAAAGAAAAGGAAGTGGGTGAGAAAGAGAAAGAGAATGAGAAAGATAGTGAGGTTGAAGAAATAGAAAGACCAAGAGAAGTTCCGAAAAAGAGAGATGAAATTGTAAGCAATCGCCCTCCACCACCGTTTCCATCGCGAGTTCAGAAAAAGGGTGATATGGCTGATTTTCAGAAGTTCTTTAATAGAGTGAAGGGTCTGAGTATTAATATTCCGTTACTAGAAGCGATTCGAGACATTCCTAAGTATACGAAGTTCTTGAAGAGGGCCCTCACTAATAAAAGGCCTTATTGTGATAATGAAATGATTGGTCTTCCTGAAGAGTGTAGCGCGATTTGTCAAAGTAAATTACCTCCAAAGTTAGTTGATCCGGGGAGTTTCACGATTCCGATATCAATTGGAGAAGAATGGAAAGGAAAGGCGCTATGTGATTTGGGGGCAAGCATCAATTTGATGCCCAAGTCAATCTTTGATAAGTTAAAAATTGGAAACGCAAGACCCACTTCTATGGTCTTGCAAATGGCGGACAGATCTCTTGCTCATCCTGAAGGCCGGATTGAGGATGTCCTTGTTAAGGCAGGTACACTTATATTTCCTGTTGATTTCGTAATACATGAATACAATACAGATAGAAATGTCCCCATGATTTTGGGTAGACCATTCCTAGCTACAGGGAGAACATTGATCGATGTAGAAAATGGCGAATTGACAATGAGTATACAAGATGAGGAAGTGAAATTCAATGTATTTCGAGCTATGAAATTCCCAGATTCTCAGGAAGATTGCTTCAGAATGGATGTAGTAGAGCAAGCATCGCAAGAGGTATTTAATTGTTTAAATTTTGATGATATCTTGCAGGCTGCTTTAACATTAGATTCACCTGAGATGATGGAGGAGCTTACCGAAACAGTGGCAGCTCTCAATTCTGAAAATCCAAAATATAAGCGTCTTGCCTATGAACCTGTAAGAGAACCGGGGGAGATTATTCCTAAAAAGAAGCCCTCAATTGAATCTCCTCCGGAATTGGAAGAAAAACCATTGCCAGCACACTTGAGGTATGCATATTTGGGTACTAATGAAACTCTACCTGTTATTGTTTCAGCTAATTTAACAGGCCCTCAAGAAGATAAACTGTTGCGTGTGCTGAGAGCCAACAAAGAAGCAATAGGTTGGACAATTGCTGACATCAAAGGCATTAGTCCATCCTATTGTCAACATAAAATTATACTTGAAGATACCAACGCACGCTCAGTTGAAGGTCAAAGAAGATTAATGCCCTCTATGAAGGATGTGGTAAAGAAAGAGGTGATCAAGCTTTTAGATGCGGGGATTATCTATCCCATTTCGAGTAGTGAATGGGTGAGCCCAGTTCAGTGTGTACCGAAGAAAGGAGGAATAACAACAATTCTTAACGATAAAAATAAGGCGATTCCTTCAAGAACGGTAGTAGGTTGGAGAGTTTGCATGGATTACAGAAAGCTGAACAAGGCCACCAGAAAAGATCACTTCCCTTTGCCCTTCATCGATCAGATGTTAGATAAATTAGCCGGAAGGGAATATTACTGTTTCTTGGATGGCTACTCCGGGTACAATCAGATTTACGTGGCTCCAGAAGATCAACATAAGACTACCTTTACATGCCCATTTGGTACTTTTGCATATCGCAGAATGCCATTTGGGTTGTGTAACGCTCCCGCTACCTTTCAGAGATGCATGATGGCCATATTCTGGGATATGATTGATAATTTCCTAGAAATGTTTATGGACGATTTCTCCGTGTTTGGTGATGATTTTGATAAGTGTTTGGATAACTTGGAGAAAGTGTTGGTTAGATGCAAGGAAACAGATTTGGTTTTAAACTGGGAGAAGTGTCATTTCATGGTTCGCGAAGGTATTGTTCTGGGTCACAAGGTTTCGAGTGTTGGATTGGAAGTCGATAGAGCGAAGATAGAGGTAATTAAAACTCTTCCCCCTCCTGTTTCTGTTAAGGGGGTAAGAAGTTTTCTTGGCCATGCTGGCTTCTATAGGCAATTTATCAAAGAATTTTCTAAGATTGCTAAACCGTTATGCAACTTACTTGAAAAGGATTCCAAATTCCTTTTTGATGAAGCTTGTTTAGCGGCTTTCAAAGCAATCAAAGAAAAGCTTATTTCTGCTCCTATAGTGTTACCTCCGGATTGGAATTTACCGTTTGAAGTTATGTGTGATGCGAGTGATTTGTGTATGGGAGCTGTATTGGGACAGAGGAAAGAGAAGGTTTTTCATTCGATTTACTATGCTAGTAAAAATTTTAGTGGTGCTCATATTAATTACACAGTTACAGAAAAAGAGTTACTAGCAGTTGTATATTCATTTGATAAATTTCTCTCTTATCTTTTTGGATCGAAAGTTATTGTTTATACAGATCATTCCGCGATCAGATATCTTATGGAAAAGAAGGATGCGAAACCAAGGTTAATCAGATGGGTGTTATTACTTCAAGAGTTCGATTTAGAGATCAAGGACAGAAAGGGTTGTGAGAACCAGGTTGCAGATCATCTATCGCGCTTAGAGGGTTCAGAGATGAATAGTGGTACCGAAGCAGTTAGAGAAGAGTTTCCTGATGAGAGTTTATTCGCTGTTTGAGATTATGAAGCTCCGTGGTATGCAGATATTGCGAATTTAGTGGTAAGTGGTGTTTTTCCTGAAGGTTCTACTTATCAAGAAAGAAAGAGGTTAGCTCATCGTGCTAGACAGTTCTTTTGGGAGGATCCGTTCCTCTATAAAGTTTATGCTGACCAAATGATACGAAGATGTGTAGCGAGGGAAGAGACTAAAGCCATTATAGCTGGGTGCCATGATTCATTATATGGAGGACATTTCAAAGGAGACAGAACTGCTGCGAAGGTATTTCAATCAGGTTTCTACTGGCCTTCTCTTATAAAAGATTGTCATGAATATGTTAAGAAATGTACGAGATGCCAGTTTACCGGAAACATATCTAAGAGGGATGAGATGCCACGTAATAATGTGTTAGAAGTTGAGATATTCGATGTTTGGGGTATAGACTTTATGGGTCCTTTCGTTCCTTCAAATGGTAACCTCTACATCTTATTAGCTGTTGATTATGTGTCTAAGTGGGTAGAAGCGGTGGCCTTACCTACTAATGATTCACGAGTGGTGATCAAGTTCTTGAAATCACATATTTTCACTAGACATGGCACACCTAGAGTGATTATTAGCGATGGAGGATCTCATTTCGTTAATAAATATCTAAAGACTGTTCTAGAAAAATATGGAGTTAGACACCGTGTATCTACTGCATATCATCCACAATCCAATGGTCAAGCTGAAGTATCGAACCGTGAAGTCAAGTCAATCCTAGAGAAAACCGTTGGTCCTACAAGAAAAGATTCGTCAATGAAGTTAGATGATGCGTTGTGGGCCTATCGTACTGCGTTTAAGACTCCAGTGGGTGCATCTCCCTATCGTATGGTGTATGGTAATGCTTGTCACTTACCTTTAGAGCTTGAAATGGGTGCCTATTGGGCAATTGCGCAGTTGAACTTAGATCCTATCTTAGCCGGAAAGAATCGTATGATGAAGCTTAATGAACTTGACGAATTCCGGTTGCATGCTTATGAAAATGCCAAACTTTACAAAGAAAACACGAAGAAATGGCATGACAATCAAATTCGTACAAAGAACTTTGAAGTGGGGCAAAGAGTGTTGAAGTATAACTCAAAGTTCAGCAATTATCCGGGTAAGTTAAGATCTAAGTGGTCAGGTCCATACATTGTGACCAAAGTTACACCTCATGGGGCGATAGAAATAGAACATCCACTAGAGAACCGTACCTTTATGGTTAACGGTCACAGATTAAAGATATACCATGGAGGTGAAGATACCAATCGCTCGGAAGATCCACATCCTGGGGAGGTCATGTATCTCCTCAAGACTCCTTAGAAGCGTGAGGTAACCCGTCGAGCTTAACGACGTTAAACAAAAGCCAATTCATTGTATATTAGCTGAGTTTTTAATTTTTGCATTTTAGAATAGTTTGATTTTCGTAATTTTAGTGTTTATTATTAAGAAATGAGGAAGGGTAGTTGTTTTTGATGATTTCAGGGGTAAAAAGGTCAAGAGTTTGGGGTCGATGAGGCGAAAATAGGAGAAAAATGGGTGGCTGTCCAGGAGAAACCGGGAACCCGGTTTTGGAGCTGGTACCAACCATTTTCACGCAACACTTGGCGTTTTGGGTTCACGATACAGCGTCGGAACCGGGAACCCGGTTTTGGTGCTGTAATTTCTGAAAAGTTCTGACCCATCGTTTTGGTGGCTTGCGTTTTGCTGCGTTTTGATTCGCGCCATCGACACAAAACCGGGAACCCGCATTTGGCAAAACCGGGTACCCGGTTTCGGAGCTGTAATCGTCCAAAAGTTCTGACCCAGCGTCTTGGAGTCCTGCGTTTTGGCGCGTCTTGACTCGCTCCATCGAGAAAAATCCGGGTACCCGCATTCCACAGAACCGGGAACTCGGTTTCGGCGAGTAAAATCTCTGACCCAGCGTCTTGGGGTCCAGCGTCTTGGTGCGTTTTGAAAGCAAAAAAAAAAAAAATTCAGTAATTGTTTTTCCGCGCCGTCACAGCGACGCGGAACCGGGAACCCGGCTTGCCAAAACCGGGAACCCGGTTTTGAAGCTGTGATGTCGGTTTCTGGGGCCTTAACCTAGTTTTCTTGGCCTCTTTTGCAAGTCTTTACCTAAAACGCACCAATAGCCTCCACACCTCCGAAATTCATCATAAAAAACACTATATATCATCAATTCCTACCCTCTTTCACCACAAAAACACAAAATCAACTCACCTCCTCTCCAAAATAACATCAAATCCTTAGTTTTTCCCAAGATTCTTCTTCACCCAACCCTTAAATTAAACCCAATTCTTTCTTCTCCCATCCAAATTAAACAAGACCCATCTCATATTCCACCTAGTTCTTCAATTCATAAGCCTCAAAACATCATAATTCTAAACTTTTCCTCTAAGTTTTTCATTATTTGAAGTTTTGAGTTTGGGGTGAAAATAGATGACTAATAGAACCGGTGATTTTCGAAGAACTGCTCCTAGAAGAAAGACCACCATTGGTGGTTCCCAAGATCAAGATATTGAGATTCCTGATTCGCGTCCTAAACGAAAAATTGACGAAGTTAAGCTTGATTCTAACAGAAAAGAAATCACGGGTCAAAAGAGAAGATTGATTGATGAGATTGAAAGTGAGAAGGAACCAGAAGAGGAAATTGCGAAGAACACTGAGAAGGAAACTGAACAAGAGATTCCGGAAGCACCCGTTCAGAAACCTCCGCGTATGAAGATGTGGGCCCACAAGCCTAATAGGGTTTATACTTGTTGGAATACTCAGGTTCGTGAAAGAATTGAATTTTTGAAATTTAGTGAGGAGACGAATTTTCCTAAGGGTATTATGAGTAGTGAATACAAGGAATATGCTATGACATGTGCTAAGTTTGGTTGGAAAGAGTTACAAGAAAGGAAGCTTGAGTTCATTCCTACTTTTGTGCGAGAATTTTACGAAGGTTTAGCTACCTCCCGTGATGCCATTGATATCCGCAAAAAGGTAGTTCCTTTCTCTATTGAACGTATTCGGAAATCATTGAAACTACCCAACTTTTCTGGAACATGCTCTTTCCAAGAAACTCTTAATGAACCCTCTTTTGATTTTGAATCCCTTTGGGGGACCGTGCTTATTAATGGGACTAGCCCAATTCCTGAAGGAGAAAGATATCCTGGACAATTTTACAGCAGTAATTTGACACCTCGTGCTAAGGTTTGGTCTCGATTCGTAATACCCACTTTCTTTGGTATTAAACACACTTCCGAGTTGAAGAAAGAGCACATATTTGTTATTAAGTGTATTTTGGAGGAGAAACCATTTGATGTTGCTAAGATCATTTATGATACAATCATGGAGTTTGCGAAATCACCAATGAAACAACAAAATCTGAAGTTTCCTTGTACTATTACTCAGTTGTGTCTAGACGCAAAGGTTCTGCGTAAGAACGCAGATATTGACATTGTTTCAGTTGGTGTGAGTATAGCTCTGAGCACAATCAAGAACATCCATGAAGAAGCAACACGAGCTACAAGGAGTCCGAGAACTCCTCAATCAAAGAGAGCGTAAACTGTACCTGAGTTGGAATCGAAGATTCAGGTGTTGGAAGAGAATCAGGAAAGGATGATTGCTACCTTGGGAAACGTTACAAAAAAATTGGACCTATTGCAAAATTCGATCCTAGGCGTACATACACTTCAAAACGCTATTTATGATGCTGTTACGCAAGATAAAGGTCCAGAACGCAACACCGATAACCAGCCTCGCGCTGGTTAAGATACGTTTTCTAAACTTTCCTCTTAGTGTAGATTAGTTTAAATGCTTTATTGAGTCTTTTCGAGTCGTGGGGACACGACTCAGTTTTGAGTTTGGGGTGGGGTTTGTTGCCTCATCCCAGTTTTTATGTGTTATTTGCTTTATTTGCTTTCAATAAAAGAATTTTCGGAGTTGCGTTTGACTGTAGAAATTTTTAAATATCCCTTTAAGCATACTCTTGATGAATCTATGATAGTAAATAGTGGACTTTAGGGATTGATATAAAACGCATTTAGAATTGCATGCAAACATAGGTAATTAATAGGAAAAATTAATGAACAACGCAAATGAAGTAAGCTTGTACTCAAGGAATATGTTTGGTGTGTAGAACGTGAAAACCTAATTAGTAGAGAACCCACGTAGATATGAACTAAAGACAAGCTATGTACTTAGGAAAATGATAGGGGCAGTTCTTTGTTAGCCATTTGTGCCTTTTTAGCATTCTATCCCTTGTATTAATGATTATCCGTCTTATCCCACTTTGAGCCTTTAGCCTTTTCTTTGTAGCCACGATATAAGCCATTATCCCTAAGATTATTAGGCATGACCATATGACCCGCACTTGAATCACAATCCTGAGACATGTCTCGAGCTTGAGTTTGGGGTGGTGGGACCACTTATGGGAAATTAAATGGGTAGGGATCAATGTGCTTTGTATTGTAGCACAATTGTAGATGATATATAATTGTAACCCTTTGCCGGGAATGAAAAAAAATGAAAAAGAAAGAAAAAAATGAAAAAAGTTGAAAGTTCATACAGTAGGAACCGGGAACCCGGATTCGTCAAAACCGGGAACCCGGTTTGCTTCTGTACAAAAAAAAAAGAGAAAAAGAGAAAAGAAAAGAAAAAGAAAAATATGAATGAATAAAACATCCGGCAAAGTGGAATTTTTCTGAAAATCATCTTGTTTATAGTGGGTAGACATGGGACGCTAAATTGTTGCGTATATGGGTGAGTGAGAACATCTTTTGAGCGTTAACTCAAGCTCGAGGACATTGTTGATGGTAAGTGAGGAGAGAGCCAAAAGCTCACTTCAAATTTACCAAATATACATCCACACCCGTCCTTAAGTCAATATTATGACCATAAAGACCTCGTGATTCCTAAGTGCATAATGAATTTATGATTCTGTTAATAGGGAATATACTAGGTGGAGCGTTCAAAGCGATTTAGGATTAATGACCACCCTATAGCCATCATACAGAGATGAGTACAAGTGTAACCTTCAAGCATTGCAACTTTAATTTTATGATTGAGATTATTTATGTTTGATGTTGCATTTTAGATGTATGTGTATATTAGTTTCTAGAGTTTGCTATATGAGATTTATTTTGAGAATTGCTTTAGGGTTTATTTGCTAGCTTCTATTTGTTTATACGCTTACTTCCGCCCCTTTGTTTTGTTTTACTTTGTCGGGACGACAAAGGTTTGAGTTGGGGGTCTTGATGTCTCCCTAATTGTTCTTATTTTCGACCCTTGGGAGACATCATTTTTTGTGTTTATTTAATTAATTTGATAGACTTTTGGACTAAATTTGCAATAATCCGGAATTCCCTTTTTATTTCTAGCATTTTTAATTTATTAAACTTTTGCGCGTAATATTGGTATTTTTAGTGAACAGTTTACAGGTTTAGATGTTAGCTAGGAGAGGAATCCGAGGAGAAAATCAAAGATCGTGAATTAGAGTCAAGACTTGAAGATAAATCCCGAAGATATTATTTTGAGAGCTGAAAATCCATTTTCCAGGCCATAAAGTGCTGATTTCGAGGTGCTTAAGCGATGATTTAGCCACTGACCTTTGAAGAGAAAACATTCCTTATCGAGTTACGGAACTTTAGCAACTGGAATGAGGTCAATCGGAGTCATAACGCATCGGGAAAAGCCGTTTTAGTGAAGGTGTATCAGCAGTTACAGGATTTTGGGCTTAGAATTTGGGCTTGGACATTTAATTAGTATTTTATTTTCTGGTCCAAGCCCTAGTCCGAATTTATGCTTATAAAAGGAGGTCTGGACTTCTATTTTTCACAGAATTCACATTCCACAAGATTAAACACCAGAGAGAAGCAACAGAAGGAAGAAAGAAGAAGCTGCAAGAACTGGAGGGAGTCTATATCTCCGTTCTCAGTCATTCCAATTCCGGAAATTAGGTTCTTTTTATATTTAATTTTGTAATCCAATATGAACTCCATTTCTTTTAATTTATTTTTTAGTTTTAATATGAGCTAAGCTTTTCATAGTGCTTGAGAACAAACAATGGGTGAATCCCAATTTTATGAAATAACGAATGTTGAATTTGGGTTTATACTAAATTAAATTAGATTGGGTCTATTACTCTTTTCGATAATTTGTGATTATTTACTGATTTTAGAGTCGCGAACTAAGAACAGGTATTAGTATCTAAGCTATTCCACATAAGTGGCGTGTGGATCATCCTGACGGAGGGTTTAGGTATAGAATTAATTATTCAATCTAGGATAAAAGCTATTGATTCTAACGAACTTAGCTAATTCTACGGCCAATGAGGTAAAACACTTAACCATCCAACGGTGGATCATATTTACCCTGACGGGACTAGTGACACTTTAGGATCGCCTTATAGTCCACCCTGACGGGGGTATATGGAATTTAGAATCCCGACCATTGTAATTGACCAATTTAGCCCTTAAACAACATAAGTTAGGAAGTAAGATTGGGAGGATCCTTGCGTTCTCAAGTGCTACATCTCATACTGCATTTTCATTCATTTTACTTGCGTCTTAGCTTTTATTTGCATTTAATTATTTGTCTTTTATTCATTAGCTTTAATCACAAAAACCAAACAAACATATTATTATCTTTTATTTTCATAAGTGCATCAATCACTATTTGTTAGACATTGTGATCAACCATCCAGTCCTTGCAACGAATCTGTATTATCCTTATTACTACTTGGGACCACCGTACACTTGCGGTTGTGGTTCGATTATCATTTGCATTTATTTTAGAACACACAAAGGACCACCAGGAGATTAGATCGGTAATGGATTATCAAGCTGAGCTGGCTAAAGATAAAGAAGAAAAATCCTCAACGGAGGAATCAAGAGTTGAAGTTAAAGTTGCACCCGCTGTGCAAGAAGAGACATAAGAAGAGAAGGTGGAACCGCCACCTGTTATTCAACCAGTGTCATCAACTATTCCTGATACAAATCCAAAGGATGACACTGAACTCAAGACATTTGTAGATGCGTACACTCCTGAAAATATCAACGCCCAAATGCTTGAGATTGCGAAGAAAGGACTTACACCGCAACAAGTTTTTACGCAAGTTATTCCTGAAAAAGAAGCGAGTGTAGAGATCCCAAGAGAGAACCTGAGAGTCTCAAGAAGAAGTGAAAGAGAGTTACCAACGAAGCTTAAAGATCCGGGAAGTTTTAACCTGAGAGTCTCAAGGTGAAAGCTATGTACGATGTGGGTTCTGGTGTGAATCTTATGCCTAAGTCCGTGTTCGAGAGACTTGGACTTCAGAAATCAGAGAAAGCTCCAGTGAAGTTGCAGTTCGCTGACAACCCAATTACCAAGATATGGGAAACAATGGAGGACGTCTTAGTCCGTGCAGGTAGTATCACCATCCCTACTGACTTTGTTATACTTGAGTTTGATGCAGATTAGCAGGTTCCAATCATACTTGGACGGTCTTTCATGGCCACAAGTCAAAGTGTCATCAACTTCCAAGAAGGGACCGTTACCCTTCATGCAAAAAATGTATCCGAGACCTTCTATGTCTTGGGTAAGAAACCAAGGAAGTTAGATCCCACCGTACCTGTCATCCACAACCTTTCACATCATAAAGTCCCTCCTGAGAAGATCCACTCAAAGCCTATGGATACTGAGCCAAACATTCAGTTTAGGGTTGGCCATGAAGTACTATGGAAAGCTCACAAACGGGAGAATAGGTCACGTAGTTTCAAAGACTCGTGGATGGGACCATTCATTGTCACTAAGGTTGTTTCAGCCAAGGTGATAGAAATCCGACCCAAGAAGGGGATCAAGCGCAGATTGGTTGACGTTCATAGCCTAACTCGTTGTTGGGGAGGCTATATTCGCAAATCTTGATAGAGGTAACGCGTCTAACTTTGAAAGACGTTAAATAAAAGTGTTGTACGGGAGACAACCCGCAATTTTTTTAAGTTTTTATGTCTTTTACGTTTTTAGTTTATGTTTAGTTTAGATATTTTTAGTTGATATTGCATATTTGAGAAAGGTATTAGTGTTTTTGATGCTTAGGTGTTGGAGAAATCGAGTTCGAGAGGAGAAAACGAAATTTTTCGGAAAAATCTGACCACCAGTCCGGTATACCGCTCCTCAGCCCCGGTATACCGCAGAGGAGAAAACCCGTACTTCGGGTTATTAATTCGGGTTTTTGGCCGAGAAGAAAAAAAATCAGGACCATCGGTCCGGTATACCGGACAATAGTCCCGGTATACCGCAGGACCAAAAACCCGTAACACGGGAAGGAGATTCGGGTTTTTTGCCGAGAATTAAAAATTTCGAGGAACATTAGGTCCGGTATACCGGACCATATACCCGGTATACCAGAGGTCGCCGCTGGAGAGAGAAAAAGTTGCGTTTTAATTATAAAAAGCAAGGAGGTTAGCTTTATTCCGAATTTATTAATCCTTAAGCCTCTCTTTCTTCTCCTAACCTCTCCCAACTCCATTAAAGCTCATTCAAACCTTCCCCAATCATCAAAACACTACCCAATCATCATAAAAACACATCAAATCTTCTCTCCACATCTTTACAAAGGAGATTCAAGCACCCAATCCTCACCAAACACATTAGATTGAAGAATCAAAAGCTTAAATTTTCAAAATTCATCCTACAATTTCTTAAATCCATACCAATCCATCAAGAATACACCTTACCCACATAGAGGTTCATCATCAATTCACCTTTCCTAAACCAAATCAAGCTTGTTCAACCAAAAATTCAAAAGTTCAAATTTCAAGAGTTGTTAAAGCTTTGAGTTGGGGATCAATTGAAGATGAATAAAAGAACAGAAGTATTATCCAACAAGAGGGAGGTGAAGAAAAGCAAGGTATTGGGTTCAATTGAGAAGAAATAAAATAACAAAGGTTATAGTTCTAAAGCTAAGGGTAAAATCGATGTTGAAGATGGAGGTAAGCTAGCTATGTTTGATACCAATGGAAAAAGGCTTTACTTTTATTCAAAGGAGAAATCGCAACCTCTTCCCTTCAAAGGTCCTACACCCATGCATAAAGAGGAAGCTTCAAAGGCCTTGAAAGCTTCTGCAGAAAAACAATTAAAGGAACTACCTTTTTCTTATGAGAAAGTATTCAATGAAGAAGTTGGTACAGGAGAGTATAAGAGATTCTTGGAGCTTGGTGAAAAATTGGGTTGGTCTACGTTCATGGTAAGACATTCTGAATTATATCATGAGTTAGTTTTAGATTTCTATTTAGGCCTTTTTGGCCGAGATAGTAAAGGTTGTGTCCCGATAAGAGGAAAGTTAGTTCCTTTCACAGTTAATGAGATTAGAAACCAATTCAAGTTTAAGAAATTAATTGGATATTGCAAGTATAGTGAAGCAGTTGCTAGACAAAAAATCTTTGATGAGGAATTAATTTTTGAGCATGTTTTAGACAAGGAGAAAGTGCAATCACATAAGGGAGAATTGAAGGCACCTTGGCCTTACAAATATCTTCAACCGGATGCGAGAGTTTGGCACAGTTTCCTTATCCATAATGTCTTTGGAAACACACGAACTTGGGATGTGACTAAAAAGAACGCTCTACTGTTGAATTGTATTTTGAGAAGAGAAGAAGTGGATGTGGCACAGTTGATCTATAAGGAGGTGATGCGATTTTCGGTCTCTCCCAAATCAGTTTTTAATGTTAAATTTCCTACTATGATCACGTGTCTTGTGCGAAAAGCGAATGTTACATTGGGTGAAGAAGAGAAACTCGAATTCAAGGAAAGTTATATTGATAATGCTTGGATCATGGAAGACTTGAGAAGAGCGAGTTGTACGCAAATCTCAAAAGAAGGTAAGGAGCAACGTTGGCAAGAGAAGATGGAGGAGCGTTTAAAGAAATTCAAGTGCACATCATGAAACTCCTTGAGCAATTAACGAAAGATCAAGAAAATCCTACCTTGGATGTCAATAATGCGAGGCAATAAGCCTCGAGAGTATGTTCTCTTTCTTCCTTACCATTTCTGTAAATGCATTTATCAGCTAATTTTAATTTCTGTTTCGAGTCTTTTTCAAGTCGTGGGGACACTGCTCATTTTTGAGTTGGGGGTGTGGGGATTCGTTGTCTCTCATCTCCATTTTTCTGTTTTTAGGTAGAAATTAAAATTTTTGATGCATGGGAATTAGATGTAAAGTGTGTTTAATAGCTTGAAAGCATAAGCTCAGTGAATTGATGATAGTAAGTAGTATGTTTATGACCTATTTTATTTGTATGCTTTGAGTATTTGCAGGAAAACACAGGTTGATAGTAAAGAAAATATTAATGAGCAATGCGATAAAAAGTATGTTCGATCTTAGGGAATCTTGAGAAGTGTGTAGGCCGTGAGATCCAAGCTAGTTGACAAACCCATTTGATGAAAGTGCTAAAGGTAAGAAAGTAACAAAATTGCATAGTGTAGAAAGTGATTAAGGCAGTTCTATCATATTGAAGCCACTTGAAGCCTTTTTATACCTTCTCACCATGTTATTTGATTTTATATGCTACTAGGTATAGCCCGTGCCTTAAGGCACTTCAAAACATAAAAACTGAGACAAATTAAGGTTAAGGTTAAGGTTAGGTTTAAGGTTAAGTTTAAGGTTAAGTTAAGGTTAAGGTTAAGGTCAAGGTTAAGGTTAAGATTAAGGTTAAGATTAAAGTTAAGGTTAAGTATACTGTTAGGTTAAGGTTAAGGGTATGGTTAAGGTTAATAGTTAAGGGGTTGAGGTTAAGTTAAAGGGTAAGGTTAGAATTAAGGTTAATGTTAATTTTAAGGTTAAAGTTAAGGTAAAGGTTATTTTAATTTTAAGGTTAAGGATAAGGTTAAGGTTAAGGCTTTGGCTAAGGCTACGACTAAGGATACATTGAAGGCTAAGGCTATGGTTAAATATCAAGTTAAGGTTAAGGTTAAGTTTAAGGTTGAGGTTGAGGTTGAGGTTAAGGTAAGAGTTAAGGTTAATATTAAGGTTAAGGTTTAAGTTTATGGGTTAAGGGTTAATGTCAAGTTTTTTGTCAAGGGTAAGGTAAGGTTAAGGTTAAGGTTAATTTTAAGGTTGAGACATTTGGGAAGTTTTGTAAGGAATGGTTTTATATTACAAATTTAAGGTAAACGTTAGTATCCGATATATAATATTAATTTTTTTTAAAATGTTTGATTAGTTCATATTATATAAACGATCTTGTAATAAAAATAAATAAGAAAATATGCAAATAAGTTGTGATGCTCATTTGGTCATATTTTAATATTGATAAAAAATTAAAAGTTAGGTGTATCCTATTTTATATAGATATCGTATTTTGGTTAAGGTAAATTTGAAAATTAAATAAGTATTAATTTTTTTTTCTTATGATTCAAATATAAAATGCAAAACTTTGTCTTTTTATAGCAAAAATTGTTTTTCAAATTTATACATGATAGCTATTATATAACATATATAGCTACGTTGAGTATAGAATGACACATATTTGATTAAAAATAGAATGCTTAAACGTGTCTTTCATAAGTAACCATCTTTCAATTTGATTTATCTGTGTGTTTGCTACATATATGAGTTTATATTTAGATATATTCATTATTAAAACGACACTATTTTTTGGATACTATAAATTCCGAGATTGAAGGAAATAAATTTGTTACTTACTTGAGTAAAATATGAGGTAAAACATAACTATATATATGTTTTTATTTTATATTAATTAATTATGAGAAGAATATGGAAATTATGAGAAGAATATGGGGTTTTTAAGTATTAAGGTTAAGGTTAAGGTTTAAGGTTTAAGCTTTAAGGTTCATGGTTCAAGTTAAGATTAATTTTATAATTAAGGTTAAAGTTAAGTTTTAACTTTAAGGTTAAGATAAATGTTAAAAAAAGTATAGATGAAGGTGAAGGTGAACATTAAATTTAAGGTTTAATGTTTAAGGTTAAGATAAAGGTTAAGGTTTGAGGTTCAAGGTTTAAGGTTTAAGGTTAAGGTTAATTTTAAAGTAAATTTTTAAGCTTTAAGTTTAAAGTTAAGGTTGAGGCTAAGGTGAAGATGAAGATTAGGTGTATGGTTTAAAGTTTAAGGTTTAGGTTTAAGGTGTAATATCTAAGGTTATGGTTAAGTTTAAGGTTAAAGTTGATGTTAATATTATTGTTAAGGTTAAGGGTAAGGGTGAGGGTAAGGTTAACGTTAACTATAAGGTTAAGTTTAAGTTTATGTTTAAGTTTAAGTTTAAGTGTAAGTGTAAGTTGAAGTTTATGTTTAAGTTTAAGTTTAAGTTTAAGTTTAAGTGTAAGTTTAAGGTTAAGGTTAATGTTAGATTAGGTTTAAGGATTTGTTTATGGCTATTAGTTAAAAAGTTGGGGTTAAGGTTAAGGTTTAGGTTAAGGTTTAGGGGTTAAGGGTTAAGTTTAAGGTTAATGTTAGGCTTATCGTTATGGTTAAGGCTAAGGCTAAGACTAAGGCTACGACTGAGGCTAGGGATAAGTTTAATGCTAAGGATAAGGCTAAGGCTAAGGTTAAGGCTAAAGCTAAGGCTAAAGCTAAGGCTAAGTATAAGGCTAAGGCTAAGGCTACGACTAAGACTAAGGCTAAGGCTAAGGCTACGACTAAGACTAAGACTAAGGCTAAGGCTAAGTCTACGGCTAAGGCTAAGGCTAAGGCTAAGGGTAAGGCCAAGGCTAAGACTAAGACTAAGACTAAGACCAACGCTAAGGCTAAGGCTAGGTCGAGGGCTAGGGTTAAGGAGAAGGTTAATGTCAAGTTTAAGGGTAATGTTAAGGTTAAATTTAAGCTAGAGGTTGATGTTAAGTGAGGTTGAGTTTAAGGTAAAGGTTAAAGTTAAGGTTAAATTTAAGTTAGAGGTTGATGTTAAGTTTAATTCAAAGGTTGAGGTTGAGGTTGAATTTGAGGCTAAGGTTAAAGTTAAAGTTTAGGTTACGGTTCAGAATTTAGGTTAAGGTTAGAGGTTTGCGGTCAGCGTGGATCAAATACGAAACTTTTAGATGTCTAATGGAGTGGGATAAGGGACAATCAAGTTTTTATTAGAAAAAAAATTAATGCAATTAATGTGAATAAATTAATTAAGGGACCAAATACGATCATGCTCGTATTTTTTGTAGAGGGTCCAACCCGTTTAAAAAAGTACTTTATTATATAGATATAGAGATATAATGAATAATGAATGTTAATGGTCAATTATCAGATTATTTTAATTATTAATTATCCTTTAAGTGTTTAATAATTTTAAATTTTTATATGATATATATATATATATATATATATATATATATATATATATAGTAGGAAATGCCCCGTACCTGAAGGTACTTGGGCTAAATAAAATACAAAAATTATAATAGATTGTGCAAAATTCATAAACGAATTATACATAAAAGAAGTGCAAATCATTCTATTACATGTACAAATTAGCTTAAAACATGATAAATTATATCAATACATATAATGACAATCTTATATATGTATTTATACATTCCTCTCATAAATCTACAAACATAAAATGAATAGTGTTTCGCTATATTATAAAATATTTATATATTTCATATATGTATTTCAACTTTAGGAAATATTATACATGTGTTTTATATAATACTTTGCGAAGATTTAACATTTTCAAATTCGAAGAAAATTGTATCGAATGTTGCTATAACGTTTATTAGAGTAACTCCAGGGGTTGAACTTAAATGTGAATGTATTTAGATGTTTCAATCTTCATATTCTAAGATTATTTGATTCAAGAACCTTTTATATGAAGTCAACTCCTACTTTTTGCTTCAACATTAAGTCAGACAACAAATTAAAAGTTACAACATTTGCAACCTTTTTCCATATATCAGAGCCTCCTTCGATTAATTTTTTTAATTAAAATTCACTTCAATGTTTTAACTTCGACACTGAGGAAGCAGCGAAGACATGATTTCGAGAAAGGGGTGGTTGCCTCTCTCTGCAACACCCCGTGATTTTGATATATGAACAATAACCACGTAAATTTCACAATTGTTCCTTCTGTTATGTGATCTAGCTAAATATACACCTTTGTTTTCAAAAGTACCAAATATACTCAAAGCAGAAATACAAAAGAAAAAATTGATAGTTTTTCTAATGGTTTGTAACTTTTTTAATTCTCTCACTCCTTATATGGGTTAATTTTGATGTTTGTCCCTTTGTTATTTAAAATAGTCACATTTACTCAAGTCTGGTATATATAAGTACCCTAGACCTTATAAAGTGAATCAACATAGAGCTTTCACGATCTCTAGTAAATGATGGTTTTACCTTTGACTTTTTAAAATTAATAAAAGAGTCAAGCACCCTCATCTCTCTCGTTACTATGTTTTACCGTTGTATGTGTTATACGAAAGATGTCAAATATATTCTCTTGGTATACACTAACTTGTGCAAATTTTCTAGGAAGCTTACATAAGGTAGTGGTAAATACAATTCTATTTTGAAAGATCGTACCATGTATAAAAAAAAAGTGAAAAATATGGATCCATTAGGCTACTTTATCTTCTTGTAGTGTTGTCGTTGGTGGTAATTGTGATAGTAATGTAATCGAGAATGTGATGATCTTCCGTAATAATAATTAGAAATAAACCCGCTTACAATTAGACTTATCTGTAAAAATAGATTGAATTTGATGCGGGGACTAACGGTGGAAAAGAATGGTTCGAGGACTATGCGTGTAACTTTAAAAGTTCAGGTCCTCAGCCGGTAAATGGCCTATAGTTCAGGGACCATATGTGGCTTTTTCCTTTTTTTCGGTTATCTGCACTATTGGTCCTATAGTGAATTTCTATAAGTTAGTGTAATATAAGTTTTATATTATGCAAAATAATCGATATCTTATTAAAGAAACAACAAAATATATGAATCGACTTTGCACCATTTCTTCGCCAACGATCTGAGCCTAGAAACTCTATCACGACCAGTGATCTTCACCAGATTAATATATATATTCCCAGATACCACATTTCTCTTCCAAACCTGTGATTACACCACATTTCATGATAGCTCTAATTTGATCTTCAAGATGATATCATCTCAAAGATGGTAACCAATTGAAAGGGCAGGTCTCATAATTCATTGCTCTTTAGAATGGTATATACACATTTTCCCAGCATAGTCAAATAACTCAAAAATAAGATGCCTCCTTTTGGCACCTTTCAGAGATTTATACAATTATATACACAACTATTTTCAAAATAAATAAATATTCTGGTATTGTTCATTCTAACTCAGCAAATTCCTTTCTTCTCATCCGCAAAACTGATTTGCTGAAGAAATACGAAAATCACATGCTCAAGAAGCACTTTATAATCTTTGCCTAAGAGTATCCAAAACTCTCAAGAAAAAGCTGGATTGTGAGTACTTCCAAGCATGAATAAATAGTTAAACACTTGTCGAAGTTCTCCCAGGAGGTTCATCTACAATAGTTTCCCTCTGAACATCCTCTTCAGAAGCTTCTAGAACCTTGGATTCATGAACTTCACTATCATCATCTGACAGGTCAGCATTATCCTCTGATTTCAATGTACCATTTCCATCCACGTAACTCAATTTTAACAAATTTTCATCTTTTGAGCTTGAGTTTGATTCTACTGATGATGTTTGAGGTCCCACATAATCAGCAACTCTCACGGGAAGTGGTTTCATGGAATCAGACTGTCTTTTATCAGCATCAGTTTTGCTTATCGATTCTTGAGTAAAACTTTTCTGTATCATTATCGTACATGAGTAAGACTTCTGCAATATTTTTTGATTGAAAATTTATATCCTTTAAAAGGTTAAAGCCATTGACAAACTCTCTAACCTGCAAAAGATAATATGTAAGTAAATACGACTGTGTGTATGATCTTGTTAAGTATTCAATATCCCATTTCATCAAAAAAAATAGGAAAGGTAGAGGATGGAGAGATAGGAATTTATATGTCTATAAATATAATTTTACCTGCAAAATTTCACTTCAATGTTGAAGCTGTGTGATATTCAATTTTCTTTATTTCAATTTTTCAGTTAATTGCAATAACACCCCTTTACTAAAAATTACCATTCACCAGTAATCTCCTGATAAACATACACCAATCATGAAATGATGAAAATGACTATATCTATAACAATAATCTCACGGTCATAAAACTTTTAAATGAGCTTTGTAACTGTGTGACAATCATTACAAACATGAATGTTCTTCACTATATGAATCTTAACCCATAAAGCAAAATTAATTAAACCAAACAGTATAGCAATATAAGTATCACTGCATAGCAATATAATTACCATGTTATAGATGGAAATCTTTTACATGCTAAGGAAATATCAAAATCTTCAGTTTCTTCTTCAAGACCCACTGAAACTGATACCTAGCAGTAAAAACAGTGCAATGAAATAGATTAACACTCAGTAAAAGTCTATTTATAATAGACATTATACGAACCTTTCTAAGTAACTTTGGTTGACCCAATATACTTATTCTTTGATATACTTCCTCCAATAGTTTTTTAGTAAGCTTGTGTTTTGATCGAAAGTATAACTTTGATATATTTGAAAAATGGAAATGAGTGAACCTGTAAAGTTTGAATAAATTGAAAGTTGGAATAACATTTTAAATATAATTTAGTATCTAGTACCTCATATTTCCAACTAAAGCATTCATATATCCTCGTTTAGCATCAAATTCTATAGCACTTCTCACGTATTTCTCACTGAAACACTAAAAGAATAAAAGGTGTAAATTGTATAAAATAAAAGAATACAGCACAAAATTAGGACTAATCTACTCTTTTAGTTTCAATCCGTCCATTAGCTTCTTTACCCTTCTTATCTCTCTTATTTTGTACATTAATCATTTGATCAACATTTTATCAAACACCTTCAGTGCAATTTGATTTCTCTAATCTCTTGTATTGTGCAATTTCAATAGATTATGTTAAGAAGAGAATCTGATTACTTACCAAAAATCGATCGACTCGGGAATCAGAATTGCTGCTAAGCGGAGCCGGAGATGAGGCGAAGCGGAGCCGGAGGTGAGGCGGTGATGGACGGTGAAATGGACGGTGCTGTAAATCGGAGCTGTGAGCACTTGAAGAGGTACGGTGAGGCTTTGAGTTACAGAGTGGTGGTGAGGCTATGAGTTACAGAGAAGTAATGCGAGTTGTTAAGGCTGTGAGCTCCGGCGAGGTTGTGCAGGAGCGGCAAGGCGGAGGTGGTGTGGAGGTGGCCGGTGAGGCAGAGAGGGGATTTATGGGTAAAATGAAAATAAAAGAGAATAATAAGGGGATTATGAGATGAATGGGGGGATTATGAGCCAAATGGGGGGATTATGAGACTAACGGGGGAGCTTGAGGATAAATAGGGTAAATTAGTTTTGGTTCTACTTTATTATATAGATATCCTTCTCAACCCCTTCTAGCTTTTCTAAAGCTTTTTATTGAAACACATTATAAGCCATATCCCTTTAGATTATAGGACTTTTCCATATGACCCGCACTCGAATCGCGATGCATAGACAGTTGCTTTAGAGCTTGATTTTACGGTGGTGGGTCCACCATTATGGGAATTGTTATTGGGATGGGATTTTTTAGCTTATTAATTGTGCTCTGTTCTTTATATTGATGATGATTCACAGATTTTTATTGTAATCCTTTGCCGGGGTAATAGTGAATGGAAAAGAAGCTAAGAGCAAATTTGCCAACAAGGGCATTAAAAGAAAAAATATATATATATGAGAAAATAGCGTGATATCTCAACATTAAAAAGAGATTCATAGCTTAAGAAATCGATTTGAAAAGAAAGAAATATATATATTCGGACCGGCAAAGTGGAATTTGTATGTGAACATCTTATGCTTTAATTAGGTTATTGGGGATGCTAAATTGTGCATCAAAGAATTCATTGGGTTGAGTGAGAAACGTTTTATGAGAGTAACTCAAGCTCTAGGGCGATTCGTTGATGGCTAGTGAGGAGAGAGCCAAAAGCTCACTCTAAATTACCCAAATATACTATCATACCGTACCTAAGCCTAAATTACAACCTTAAAGACCTTTTGATTCTTGGCTATGTAATCGAGAAGTAATTGAGCCATTAGAGAGTAGTTAAGTGGATCTTTGGATACTAGTGAAGTTCGATGAACAATCTATAGCTTTCTTGGAGAACTGAGTAAAGTCCCAATCCTTCTTACATTGCGAAACTAATCTGATCTTGAATTCAAGCCGTGTTGACTATGGATATGAGAAGTGTACAGGTATGTAGTTTATGAATATTACTGCATGAAATTTTATGAGTTGTTGCTTTATGTTTATTCTATATATTCTGATATGTTCTTCCCATTGTGTTGAAAGTTCCATAAGTGTGACTTCCCTGTGTTTTTATCTTTATTGTATCGGGACGATACAACTTTGAGTTGGGGGTCTTGATGTCTCCTCATTTGTGATAGATTTATGTTAGGATGAGACATCATTTTTAGTGTTATAGAAGTCTTTCTAATCGTTTTTCTTGAGAAATAGTGCACTTTCCTATTTCGAGTCTTGATTTAGTACAATGATATTTTTAGAGCATATTGGGTTTAATTATTTTTTTAGTGTGAAGCTTTAAAGATAATTATGGAGATTAATTAGAGTCCAAGTCAAAGACTACAAAATATAGAAAGAGATAAGCATGGAAATTGGAGATAAGGAAAGAAAAGCTAAAAACATGGAAAAGGAAAAGCTGCCTTAATTCTGAATTTCTGCACCGACGACCACAAATCAGCTTATATCTCAAGCACGGTGTGGAATTTAGAAAAACGGTCAAGAGCAAAGTTGAAGATCTTCCCGAGACGATGAATTTGGTGTACTCATACGCGTCAAATGGATAAGTATTGAAGCTGCTAGGACCAAAACAAAAACGGATCTGATTTCATGTTTTAGGGTTACGAATTTGAGTTGGGCTTGGAGTCCATTACTTCCTTCTGCTTCAAGAAAACGAATTAGGTCTTCTAAACACCTATAAATACACCCTTATATCACTTGTAAATCATCCTTGCCTCATAGTAATTAGTTCTTAAGGTTTTATTCTTCAAAGGTATTGTAGAGAGCAAGATGATGTCTTTTATTATTTCCTTTAGTTTATTTCCTTCAGGTATGAACTAAACTTCCCATAGCTTGGTTTTTGCATCATGTATAATATATGAATTCTAATTTTTTTCTATCTAAGTTTCTTTGGGAATTACATGTTTTAATCTGATTTTAGCTTCTTACCTTCATATTTGTTTATGTGTTTTGATTTATTGCCTGTCCTAGAACTGATCACTTTAGGCTTTCTTAATAGTAATTAGACGATCACCTTAGCTGGGTGTCTAATTATTGAAACACCACATAACGTCTAGTGTCGATATTAGTCCTGACAACACTGATTCTAACTAGATAGTCATTAGGGTATGAATTGATCACTATCACCATGTATGGAAATTGATTGCTTAGGGCCTTGGTAGCGCTTGATAACCCTATTTGAACCAGCCTCGTGGTGTGTCCGTAGCCCCCTTAGTCACTCTCAAGGTCTAAGGTATGGGAATTTAGAATCTTGACTAAGTATACAAGAGCTAATTATCTCCCTTATTAACTAGATTTAATAGAAATAATTAGAAAGATTGGTGCATACTAGCAAAACCTAAGCTATACTTCTCATCTCATATTTCTTCATATTTAATTTATTGTCATTAATTTCCTTAGTTTATTTTAATAATTTCGAATTTATTTTCTATTTATTTTTTTGTTTTTTAATTAATTACTTCTTACTCGTTATTTCTCCCCATCCGTATAACACACTAAGTCCCTGAAAACGAACTTTCTTATCATTAAAACTTGCATACGTCCTGTAATACTTGCAGTACTATGCCTGTCTAGGGTGAGAGTGCGTTGTTTCTTGACTTATATTTATCTTATTTTTATCACACCCTAGGCGAGACCACGCGGTATACCGGAGAGGAGGAAAGTAGTGCCCACAGGGGTAAGACTCGGCTTTTTGGCCGAGAAGAAAAAAATCAGAACTACAGGCCCGGTACACCGCAGGAACAAAAACCCGTGGCCACGGGTTGATGACACGCGTTTTTTGCCGAACAAAAAAAATTTGGAGAGCCTCAAGTCCGGTACACCGGACCACATACCCGGTACACCGCACCGTGCCGCTGGAGAGAGAATTAATTTCGTTTTTAGGTTATAAAAGAAGGAGAATTGGTATTATTCTGAATTATTAAATCCTTAAGCCTCTCTTTCTTCTACAAACCTCTCCTAACTCCATTAAAGCTCATTCAAACCTTCCCCAATCATCAAAGCACTACCCAATCATCATAAAAGAACATCAAATCTTCTCTCCACATCATTACAAAGGAGATTCAATCACCCAATCCTCACCAACACATTGAAATTGAAGAATCAAGAGCTTAATTTGAAAAATTCATCCTACAATTTCTTAAATCCATACCAATCCATCAAGAATTCATATTACCCATATAGAAAATCATCATCAAATCACCCTTCCTAAACCAAATCAAGCTTGTTCAACCAATAATTCAAAAGTTCAAATTTCAAGAGTTGTTAAAGCTTTGAGTTGAGGGTCAATTGAAGATGACAAAGAGAACAAAAACATTATCTAACAAGAGGGAGATGAAGACAAGCAAGGTATTGGGTTCAATTGAGAAGAAATCAAATAACAGAGGATCTAGTTCCAAAGCTAAGGGTAAAATCGATGTTGAAGATGGAGATAAGCTAGCTTTGTTTAATTCAATGGGAAAAAGGCTTTACTTTTACTCAAAGGAGAAAACACAACCTCCTCCCTTCAAAGATCCTACACCCATGGATAATAAGAAAGCTTCAAAGGCCTTGAAAGCTTCTACAGAAAAACAATTAAAGGAACTACCTTTTGCTTATGAGAAAGTATTCGCTGAAGAAGTTGGCACATGAGAGTATAAGAGATTCTTGGAGCTTGGTGAAAAATTGGGTTGGTCTACATTCATGGTAAGACGTTCTGAATTATGTCATGAGTTAGTTTTAGAATTCTATTTAGGCCTCTTTAACCGAGATAGTAAAGGTCGTGTTCCGATTAGAGGAAAGTTAGTTCCTTTCACAGTTAATGAGATTAGAAACCACTTCAAGTTTAAGAAATTAATTGGATATTGCAAGTATAGTGAAGCGGTTGCTAAACGGAAAATCTTTGATGAGGAATCACTTTTTAAGCATGTTTTAGACAAGGAGAAAGTGCAATCACATAAAGGAGAATTGAAGGAACCTTGGCCTTATAAATATCTTCAACCGGATGCGAGAGTTTGGCACAATTTCCTTATTCCTAATGTCTTCGGAAACACACGAACTTTGGACGTGACTAAGAAGAACGCTCTACTATTGAACTGTATTTTGAGAGGAGAAGAAGTGGATGTAGCACAGTTGATCTATGAGGAGGAGATGAGATTTTCGGTCTCTCCTAAATCAGTTTATAATGTTAAATTTCCTACTATGGTCACGTGTCTTGTGCGAAAAGCGAATGTTATATTGGGTGAAGAAGAGAAACCCGAATTTAAGAAGAATACGATTGATAATGCTTGGATCATGAAAGTCTTGAGAGGAGCGGTTTCCACGCAAATCTCGAAAGAAGAAAAGGAGCAAAGTTGGCAATAGAAGTTGGAGGAGCTTTTGAACAGTTTCGAAGCAGCTCAAACTTCCTTAGCCAATTATGTGGCACACATCAAAGCCAATCAAGTGCACATCATGAAACTCCTTGAGCAATTAACGAAGGATAAAGCAAATCCTACTTTGGATATCAATAATGCGAGGCAATAGCCTCGAGAGTATGTTCTCTTTCTTCCTTACCATTTCTGTAAATTCTTTTATCTGCTAATTTTAATTTATGTTTCGAGTCTTTTTCGAGTCGTGGGGACACAACTTATTTTTGAGTTAGGGGTGTGGGGATTCGTTGTCTCTCATCTCCATTCTTCTGTATTTAGGTAGAAATTAAAAAATTTTATACATGGGAATTAGATGTAGAGTGTGTTTAATAGCTTGAAAGCATAAGCTCAGTGAATTGATGATAGTAAGTATTATGTTTTTGAGCTATTTTATTTTGTACGCTTTGGAGTATTTGCAGGAAAACACACCTTGATAGTAAAGAAAATATCAGTGAGCAATGCGATAGAAAGTATGTTCGATCTCAGGGAACCTTGAGAAGTGTGTAGGCCGTGAGATCCAAGCTAGTTGACAAACCCAGTTGATGAAAGTTCTAAAGGTAGGAAAATAACGAAATTACATGGTGTAGAAAGTGATTAAGGCAGTACTTTCATATTGAAGCCACTTGAAGCCTTTTTATACCTTCTCACCTTGTTATATGAATTTATATGCTATATCCTTCTAAGCACCTTCTAGCCTTTCTAAAGCTTTTTATTTAGCCACATTATAAGCCATATCCCTTTAGATTATAGGACTTTTCCATATGACCCACACTCGAATTACGATGCTTAGACAGTTGTTTTAGAGCTTGAGTTTGGGGTAGTGGGTCCACCATTATGGGAATTGTATTGGGATGGAATTTTTGAGTTTATTAATTGTGCTCTGTTCTTTATATCGATGATGATTCATAGATTTTTAGTGTAACCCTTTGTCGAGGTATTAGTGAATGAAAAAGAAGCTATGAGCTACAATTGCCAACAAGGGTATAAAAAGAAAAGAAAAAATATATATATGAAAAATAGCGTGATATCTCAACATTAAAAAGAGAGGCATAGCTTAAGAAATTGATTTGAAAAGAAAATATATATATTCGGACCGGCAAAGTGGAATTTTTATGTGAACATCTTATGCTTTAATTGGGTTATAGGGGATGCTAAATTGTGCATCAAGGAATTCATTGGGTTGAGTGAGAAATGTGTTATGAGAGTAACTCAAGCTCTAGGGCGATTCGTTGATGGCTAGTGAGGAGAGAGCCAAAAGCTCACTCTAAATTATCCAAATATACTATCATACCGTCCCTAAGCCTAAATTACAACCTTAAAGACCTTTTAATTCTTTGCTATGTAATTGAGAAGTGATTGAGCCATCAGAGAGTAGTTAAGTGGATCGTTGGATAATAGTGAAGTTCGATGAACAATCTATAGCTTCCTTGGTGATCTGAGTAAAGTCCCAATCCTTCTTACATTGCGAAACTAATCTGTTCTTGAATTCAAACCGTCTTTACTATGGATATGAGAAGTCTACGGGTATGTAGTTTATGAATATTATTGCATGAAATTTTCTGAGTTGTTGCTTTATTCTATATATTATTCTTTGTTCTTCCCATTGTGTTAAAATTACCTAGGTGTGCATTTATAGACTTCCCTTTGTTTTATCTTTACTGTATCGGGACGATACAACTTTGAGTTGGGGGTCTTGATGTCTCCTCATTTGTGATAGATTTATGTTAAGACGAGAAATCAGTTTTAGTGATTTAGAAGTCTTTCTAATTGATATTGTTGAGAAATAGTGCACTTTCCTGTATTGAGTCTTGATTTAGTAAAATAATATTTTTAGAGCATATTGGGTTTAATTACTTATTTAGTGTGAACCTTTAAAGATAATTATGGAGATTAGTTGGAGTCCACGTCAAAGACTGCAAGATATGGAAAGAGATAATCATGGTAATTGGAGATAAGTAAAGAAAAGCTAAAAACATGGAAAAGGAAAAGGTGTCTTACATCTGAATTTCTACGCCTACGACCACAAATCAGCTTATATCTCAAGATCGGTGTGGAATTTGGAGAAACGGTCAAGATAAAAGTTAAAGATCTTTCCGAGACAATGAATTTCGACTACTCATACGCATCAAACGGATGAGTATTGAAACTTCTAGGACCAAAACAAAAACGGGCCTGATTTCATGTTTTAGGGTTACGAATTTGAGTTGGGCTTTGAGTCCATTACTTACCTTCTCCTTCAAGAAAACGAATTAGGCCTTCTAAACACCTATAAATACACCCTTATATCACTTATAAATCATCCTTGCCTCATAGTAATTAGTTCTTAAGGTTTTATTCTTCCAAGTTATTGTAGAGAGCAAGATGATTTCTTTTGTTATTTCTTTTAGTTTATTTCCTTCAAGTATGAACTAAACTCCCCATAGCTTGGGTTTTGCATCATGTATAATCTATGAATTCTAATTTCTTTCTATCTAAGTTTCTTTGGGAATTGCATGTTTTAATCTCATATTAGCTTCTTACCTATATATTTGTTTATGTGTCTTGAATTATTGCCTGTCCTAGAACTGATCACTTTAGGCTTTCTTGATAGTAATTAGATGATCACCATAGCTGGGTGTCTAATTATTGAAACACCACATAACGTCTAGTATCGATATTGGTCCTGACAACACTAATTCTAACTTGATAGTCATTAGGGTATGATATACTCACTATCACCATGTATGGAAATTGATTGCTTAGGGCCTTGGTAGCGCTTGTAAACCCTATTTGAACCAGCCTCGTGGTGTGTCCGTAGCCCCCTTAGTCGCTCTCAAGGTCTAAGGTATTGGAATTTAGAATCCTTACTAAGTATTTAAGAGCTAATTATCTCCCTTATTAACTAGATTTAATAGAAAAACTTAAAAGGATTAGTGCATACTAGCAAAACCTAAGTTATACTTCTCATCTCATATTTCTTCGTATTTAATTTATTGTCTTTATTTTCCTTAGTTTAATTTCATAATTTCGAATTTATTCCTTATATTTTTTTGTCTTTTAATTAATTACTTCTTACTCATTATTTCTACCCATTCGATTAACACACTAAGTGCCTGAGAACGAACTCAACTTATCATTAAAACTTGCATTCGTCCTGTAATACTTGCAGTACTATGCCTGTCTAGGGTGAGAGTGCGTTTTTTCTGACTTATTATTTATCTTATTTTATCACACCCTAGGTGACACCAGTACGTTAAAATATTAACTGGAATTACAATTGTAATACCCCGTATAAATAGATTAACTTAAATAGTTATTTTTAAGAATTAAATGATTTGTTAAATATTTATATATAAATTGATTTTATTATAAATTATATAATTACATTTTGATATATTTATTTTACATAAACTTAGTAATCTAATATTTAAAGTTGACTAAATATGAACCATGAATAGGTTATGTTTAATACATATGCGTGTGCATGAAAATATTGAGATAATAGTTAATATTGCGAGCTTCCCACTAATCAAAACCATTTATGGGGTTAGGAAAAGAATTGGTAATGGTTTTGCAAGAGCAGGATGACAATTTTTCTGGGACAGACACGAAGAAGACAACAATGGCAATGGTTTTGGAAGAAACAATCAAAATAACCCACAGTACAACCAGGATACGGACATGGGAGGTTCCAATCAGGCTCGTCAAGCGCGACAAAATAGAACTCAACAACAAAGGGACCAAAGATTTTCAGCAGAACAAAATGAGACAAGAGATAATGATGTTCGAGGAACATGGTTACTTCAGGATGTTTTACAGCAAGCAGCCAGAGGTTTGGGAAGAAACAGTGAAAGGGTGGAGACAAGTAGAAGGCGAGAATTGGACCTTAATAGGTCACAACAAGATAATGAACAAGTTACTAATGAAACACCTAATCAGAATGAGGTCACGGGTAAAAGGATTCATCGACGTGGGAAAGAACCAATCCAAGATAAAGAGGTTTCGCAAGGATTCAGGCTTCGTACGAGCAAAAACTATAAGAACCCAATCACCAATAGGAAGTTGACCAATAAGCAGCAGAAAGACATTATCAAAAAGCGTAGAAGAGATTTCTTTGAAGCCATGACGGGTGAGTCAGATGGTCTGCGAAGGGATAGGGCTGGTATCGCGAGTAGGACTCGCAGTAGGAAAAATAATGGTGAGCAAAATCCTAAGCGTAGAAGAATGGAGGAGAACGAAAAAGGCAAGAATGTGGAGACAGTGAGTAACGAGGACAGTGAGGAGGAGAAGTCAAGCGAAAAGGGTTTTGTTAATATTACAGACTCGGAAAATTCGAAAGGAAAAACCAAGCTGAATGAAGATGATTCGTGCTTTGAACCCGAGGAAGAGGATGACATGGGGGACTCAGATAGTAGTTTGGGAGTTACAGGTGGAGATGCTGATGTGGAAAGTGGTGAGGAAATGCAAAGTGCAAGGAAAAAGAAAGATATGGGAGAAAACCCTAAACTTATCCAAAAGGAAAGCGGTCTTCCCGAGGCCGCCATAGGAAAATGAATACAATATTTTGGAACTGCCAAGGGATTAGGGCCCCCTTGACAGAAACTTATACTAGATCTCTTTTGAACTGTTATAGGCCCGACCTTGTGTGTTTTTGCGAAACTATGCTACGCGAAGTGGACGCGAAGGATACTTTACGCATCTTAGGTTTTAAAAATCATTTTGTTTTTGACCCCTTAGGCAGCTCTTTCCACTCGGGGGGTTTTTTGGTGGCTTGGAATGACTGCATGAACCTCCAAGTCATTTTTTGTAATCGCTTTCTAGCTATCATCTTTATTAATGATATAAGCTTTCCGTATTATATTTTATGTGTACATGCGCCTAACAATTATGTAGAAAGATTAACAGTGTGGAATCAAATCACAAATTGGAATGACAATAATAACAAACCTTGGATACTAATGGGAGATTTTAACAATATACTCAACTTAGAAGATAAAAGTAGTTCATCTCCTCCAAATACACAACACATCATTGACTTCAAAAATTTTATCAATCGCAACGGACTTGCAGAAATCAATTCAATAGGTTGCAACTTTACTTGGAACAATAGACAACAAGGATCAAAATTGGTCAAGAGCAAGATTGATAGAGTCTTTGGCTCGTATGAATGGGTGACAAAATACTGCAATGCCCAGATCTTTATACCTCCAGCAGTGAGGTCAGACCATTCACCGCTCATCTTACAATACAACTTGAAAGCGCCAAAGGGTAAAAAATATTTTAAATTTGAATCACATTGGTTAGATAACAATGAATGCAGAGATGTAGTCCAACAAGGTTGGGAAGGACCTTCAACACAAGAACCATTACTTAACTATCAGGGAAAGAAAGAATCAACTATTCAAGCACTAAAAACATGGAGTAAAATTACGTTTAAAAACCACCAGGAACAGATTAAACATATTCAAAAACGACTGATACAAATAACAAATATGGAGCCAACAATTGATAATCAACTAGAAGAGGAGGGACTCCGGAATGAACTTTCCTTTGAATATAAATGCGAGGAAAAGTATTCGGCAGATAGAGCAAGACAACTATGGTTAACCTGTGCTGATAGAAACACAAAATTTTTCCATATGGCAACTATGCAAAGACGTTCAATTAACAAAATTACGAGAATAAAAAATCCACAGGGTGTCTGGATAGAAGAAATATCGGAAGTAAAAATGAATTTTCAAAGATTTTATAATCAACTTTTTGAAAAGAAACAAGGAGATAGAGAACAAGTAATTAAGGCGCTGAGATTCATCAAACCTAAAGTCACCGATGAAATGAACCTTAGCTTGACAAAAAATCCAACAATGGAAGAACTAGAAGCGGCTCTTAACAATTTGTCTCCCACAAAGGCCCCTGGCCCAGACGGCCTGAACAGTAAATTCTATATCGAATTCTGGGATATTATTAAATTTGATGTGTTCAGAGTTGTTGAAGATTTATACAATAATAATATTCCGTTGAAAGATATGAATGACACACTGATAACCCTTATCCCGAAAGGAGATATACAGGAAGTTCTGGGAGATTATAGACCAATATCATGTATAAACTTTGGATATAAATTAATAGCAAAGATGCTGGCGAATCGTCTCCAGAAAATTATGAATGAGATTGTATCACCGACACACGCGGCCTTCATCAAAGGAAGAGCTATTCAAGATAATATCATTATAGCACAAGAGTTGTCGTATTTCATGACACGAAGAAGGAAAACCCCTAAACCGATGGCAAGTATAAAAATAGATATGGCAAAAGCCTATGACAAAGTTAGATGGGATTTTCTAGTGATCCTGTTGGAAAAACTTTGGTTTCACCACAAATGGACACAATGGATTCAGACATGTATAACAGACGTCACATTTCAAATCAACTTTAATGGACAAAGAACTCCAAAATTCAAATCGGGACGAGGATTGAGACAAGGTGACCCTTCGTCCCCCTTTCTTTTCTCAATAATGACAGAAGCTCTTATTAGTCTCATTGATGCGGCAAGTAATGATGGAAAAATACAAGGTATCCAAATCACGAGAAACTGTCCGGAGATTTCACACCTTTTATTTGCAGATGACTCACTGTTTTTCATTACACTAAACCAAACTAACCTAGGTGAATTTAAGAAATGCCTGACAGATTATTGCGAAGGATCAGGACAACAAATCAACTTCAATAAATCAGCAATTCTCTTTAGCAATGAGACACCGAAGGAAATGCGAGAAGATGTCACTGAAGAACTTCAAATGGTAGAAACGGAGGATCTAGGAAAATACCTAGGTATACCGTTATGCCACAAGAGATCAAAGATCGAGTCGCTGGAATGGATAGCAAAAAAGATTTTCGCAAAAACAGAAGGATGGAAAGCAAAATTATTATCCGAAGGGGGAAAAGAAGTACTAATCAAAGCTGTGTTACAAGCCCTACCGGTGTATACGATGTCTATCTTTTCATATCCAATTACGTTTTGTAAACGTCTTATGTCAGCTATTGCGAACTTCTGGTGGAGTTCGGGGGAGAGAAACAGAATACATTGGCTGACATGGGAAAAACTAACAATTGGGAAACTATTAGGAGGGATAGGCTTCAAAGATCTAAAGAGAATGAATACCGCCTTGTTAGGAGCGCAAGCGTGGAGAATTTTTCAAAACCCAAAATCGCTAGCAGCAAGGCTTCTTAAAGGTATTTACTATCCCAACTCTGATTTTATGCACACTAAATTGCGACAGAATAGAACTTGGAGTTGGGCAAGCATTATGGAAGGTCGAGATTTTATAAAACAACATACAATGTACCAAATCGGGGATGGACAAAAGACCAATATTTGGTCAGATAAATGGCTAGAATCTAATATGAAATTAGAAGAACCAGGAAACTGCCCATATCAAAGAGTCTGCGATCTATGGACACAAGATAACAAGGAGTGGAATGAAGAGATATTAGATGAAGTTTTCCCAAGCCCGGTGATATCAGAAATAACGAGGATTAGAATCACTAACACGGACCAACAAGATAAAATCATTTGCCCTTACTCCAAAGACGGCAATTACACAACTAAGACGGGCTACAAAGTGTTAACAGATAAAGAAACGTTTGAAGAACCACAATCAACAACAAACATGGAAAACTTGAAACCGACGCTCTGGAAAACAGTATGGAATGGAAATACGCCAAAAAAATCCGCCTCTTTACATGGAAAGCATGTAAAAATGCGATACCAACGGCAAAAAACCTATACGACAGGAATTGTTCAGAGTCACCGAAGTGTCCGTGGTGCCAGACATGTAATGAAACAACGGAACACCTTCTCTTACAATGTAATATTAATAAAACGATCTGGGCGGCCTCCTCTCTCCAGGTCAACATACAACAAGAAGAAATCCAAAGCCTAGGGGATTGGCTTTTAAAAGTCAGTAACACTTTCAGTAAAGGAGGATGGGATAGGAATAAAGTCACAGATTATATCCTCATCAATCTGTGGAACATTTGGAAGGCCAAAATGAAGGTAGTCCATGAAAACACAAACATTCAAGTGGACCAGATTATAAGAAACACGAATAAACTGATGAGCGAATTACACGGGAATGAGTGGGCTAAACAAGAATCGGCCGGTAGACAACCAACACAACATAATAGAGAAACAGAAGTGTTTTCACAAGACATTATATACTGTTGCGATGCATCCTTCACAACAAGATATCAACCAACAGGAGTTGGTATACATGTTACCAATCAAAAGACAGGTTCAAAACAAAAAAAAAGCTTGGCAGTCAGAAGTAATTCGGTTTTGGAAGGCGAAGCACTGGCTGTTCTAGAAGCAATTAAGATGTGCGATGATAACAGAAAGGAAACAAAGCTTGTGTGTTCAGACAACCTTGAATTAATACAAGGTATCAGGCAGGTGTCAGCGGCACGATGGAACATTCAACCGATCATTCGTCAGATCTGGCGGAAGGCGGAAGAAGCAGGATCAATATCCTTCAGGTTTATCCCTAGGAGGATCAACGGTCAGGCGGACCATCTTGCGAAACTCGCTAGACACGGAGCCATTAATCATCCGGAAGAGACAACACGAATGATGGAAGAAATGCATAGGATGGGAATAGGCTAAGGAGATAGAGGTTACGTATTTTATTGCTTTCAGTGACCAAAAAAAAATAGTTAATAAGTTAAAGAAATGAAATTAAAAGGAAAAAGTTAATTATTGGAATTTCTTGCAGTAAACACATTTCACCATATAACTCACATGCTTACACACGTCCACCCCCCATCTTCTTACTAGTTGACTAGTCATATACTTATATTAGTCACCAAATATAATGCCACTTGTCATATTCCCAATCCATCCTTCATTCTTTTAAGTCGCCTCACTTACCTTCTATATTGTATTCATTAGCTATATATAAGATACCATACAGACAAATATCATATAAAATATATCAGTTACTAATATATATAAGGTTGTCTGAGCAAACGATCTTCGTCTCTTCCTTCGATTCGTTACACAGTTTAACTGCTTCCAGAACTGCTAGTGCTTGGTATCAGGCAGGTGTCAGTGGTGAGATGGACAGTTTAGTAGATTATCCGGCAAATCAGGCGGATAGCGGAAGAAGCCGGACTAATATCCTTCAAATTCATTCCCCGAAGGATCAATAGTCAGGCGGACTGTCTTGCAAATCACGCTAGACACGGAGCCAAGCAGTTACAAGAGGTTTCACTACAAATCACTGATCGTATGAAGAGAATGGAAATTGGATGACTTTCAGAGCTTCAGTTTGATGGGTTGTTTTGTTTTATCTTTTGCCCAAAAAAAAATGGTTACTAATATATATATAAATATATATATATAATATTTATATAATTAGTTGTTATAATTATTAGTAAAGAACGGAGTATTTAGAAATGGAGAGTGATGGAGATCCCAGTTAAAAGAGCGACCACCTGATAAATTACTCGTATATAGCCTATTTTAAGGTGAGGGTTTGAATAATACTTAATATGTTTATCTTTAACCCTATTTTAAATTATCCAGTAATATATTTAATTCGATGGTTTTGGACTCTATGTGGTGTTAACTGTCTGAATTATATTGTCTCGTAATTATTTGATTAATTGTATTATTTCGTTATCATATGATTAATTGTATATTTGGGGTAGCACGGCCTACTTCGCCGTCTATCCATTAATTGTTGATTGCTACGGTTGTTGAATCGACCTACTTAGTCAATTCATAATTGATATTTGATATATCTATCGATCGATTGTTCGACATGGTACAATCGTGTTACACTGGGCGGCAGCGGGCTTGCCAGGGTTAACACGACTACCATGATCTATTCCCACCTGGCGCATGTGACGGAGAGTTCCTTGGCCATTGGGTCGTAGGTTCGGTTTACCCGGGGTATAACCAGTGGGAGTGATAAGGGATCGAGAGTTCCGTCGGGAGTCATAAGGGCAAGACCACAGTATCCTTTGCAACGTGATTATTAATTGCTAGTGTATATGATGTCTCTCTAATTGTTCTTATTTTCGACCCTTGGGAGACATTATTTTTTGTGTTTATTTAATTAATTTGATAGACTTTTGGACTAAATTTGCAATAATCCGAAATTCCTTATTATTTCTAGCATTTTTAATTTATTAAACTTTTGCGCGTAATATTGGTATTTTTAGTGAAAATTTTACAGGTTTTAGATGTTAGCTAGGAGAGGAATCCGAGGAGAAAGTCAAATATTGTGAATTAGAGTCAAGACTTGAAGATAAATCCCGAAGATATTATTTTGAGAGCTGAAAATCCATTTTCCAGGCCATAAAGTGCTGATTTCGAGGTGCTTAAGCGATGATTTAGCCACTGACCTTTGAAGAGAAAACATTCCTTATCGAGTTACGGAACTTTAGCAACTGGAATGAGGTCAATCGGAGTCATAACGCATCGGGAAAAGCCGTTTTAGTGAAGGTGTATCAGCAGTTACGGGATTTTGGGCTTAGAATTTGGGCTTGGACATTTAATTAGTATTTTATTTTCTGGTCCAAGCCCTAGTCCGAATTTATGCTTATAAAAGGAGGTCTGGACTTCTATTTTTCACAGAATTCACATTCCACAAGATTAAACACCAGAGAGAAGCAACAGAAGGAAGAAAGAAGAAGCTGCAAGAACTGGAGAGGGTCTATATCTCCGTTCTCAGTCATTCCAATTCCGGAAATTAGGTTCTTTTTATATTTAATTTTGTAATCCAATATGAACTCCATTTCTTTTAATTTAGTTTTTAGTTTTAATATGAGCTAAGTTTTTCATAGTGCTTGAGAACAAACAATGGGTGAATCCCAATTTTATGAAATAACGAATGTTGAATTTGGGTTTATACTAAATTAAATTAGATTGGGTCTATTACTCTTTTCGATAATTTGTGATTATTTACTGATTTTAGAGTCGCGAACTAAGAACAGGTATTAGTATCTAAGCTATTCCACATAAGTGGCGTGTGGATCATCCTGACGGAGGGTTTAGGTATAGAATTAATTATTCAATCTAGGATAAAAGCTATTGATTCTGACGAACTTAGCTAATTCTAGGGCCAATGAGGTAAAACACTTAACCATCCAACGGTGGATCATATTTACCCTGACGGGACTAGTGACACTTTAGGATCGCCTTATAGTCCACCCTGACGGGTGTATAAGGAATTTAGAATCCCGACCATTGTAATTGACCAATTTAGCCCTTAAACAACATAAGTTAGGAAGTAAGATTGGGAGGATCCTTGCGTTCTCAAGTGCTACATCTCTTACTGCGTTTTCATTCATTTTACTTGCGTCTTAGCTTTTATTTGCATTTAATTATTTGTCTTTTATTCATTAGCTTTAATCACAAAAACCAAACAAACATATTATTATCTTTTATTTTCATAAGTGCATCAATCACTATTTGTTAGACATTGTGATCAACCATCCCGTCCTTGGAACGAATCTGTATTATCCTTTTTACTACTTGGGACAACCGTACACTTGCGGTTGTGGTTCGATTATCATTTGCATTTATTTTAGAACACACAAAGGACCACCAAGTTTTTGGCGCCGCTGCCGGGGACGGTAGCGTGTGACCACGGTGTTTATCCTTTAGTGATAGTGCATTTATTTTATTTTATCAGTTTTACGCTTTTTGTTTGTAAGCTTTTTCAGGTTTTTAGGTTTGGTGTATGCGAAGAAGGCTATTCAAGGATCTAGAGCCAACACCTCCGATCCTTAGTAATCCAGAATCGTTGATCAGACTTGCTAACAGAAGAAGAGAACGAGAAGCTTTAGAAGTAGAAGAGTTAAGTAACAGAATGGAAGAGATAAATCTTCACGATACACAAAATAATCAACCAGGTCAACTAGGCGCAGGTGGCCAACCTTTGGCTCCAGGCGTTATTCCTCCAATTCCACCAGTGATTCCTAATCCTCCAGTTCAGATAGTGATGAATCAAGATCCGTGGTTTACTAATGGTCCTCCAGAAGTTCCATTCCGTGCTCCTGCTATAGGAGTAGGTGCTCAAAATATTGATGTTCCGCGATTCCGTCCAGATTCGGGTATGTTAGCTCAATTCCAAAATTTTGGAAATTTTCGTGGAAGACCATCAGAAGATCCTCTTAGAGCAGTACAGAAGTTTAAACAGATATGTGATTCTTATATCACACAAGGAGTTTCAAGAGAACAGATGTATTTTGCTGCGTTTAAATTTTTTGTGATTGATGGAGCGAGTGAATGGCACGATACGCAAGATCCTACGAAGATAACCAACTAGGACAAATTAGAGATTGCTTTCTTTGACAGGTATTACCCAAGTAACATGAGATTAGATGCTGAATTAGAATTGACGCATTTCCGTCAAGAATATGATGAAACTGTGGGTAAGAGTTGGACAAGATTTCAGATGTGTTTGCGTAGAGTTCCCAATCATGGCTTTTCAGAACAACAACAATTAAAGATCTTTTATAGAGGCCTTGATGGAACTTCGAGAGAGAAATTGGATACGCTATGTGGAGCAGGTTTTCTTCAAGTTCAACCCGCTCATGCTAAAATCATTTTAGAGAGAACAGTCAAGAATGAAGTTGGGTGGAATTCAGTAAGAACACCGGTTAAAGGAGTGAATAATGTTGATATGGAAGAAAAGTTTGCTACGCTTGAGAATAAGATTCAGAATACTATAGAGCAACAGTTGAAGCAGCTTACTTTAGCTGTAAAAGAAGGTTTTTCGGGTAAGAAGGTAGCTGTGCATACTGCACAAGAGGTGTATATGTGTTCGATTCGTAAGGTAGATGATCATGATGAGGAAAGTTGTCCGAATAATCAAGAGTCTGTGATGTTTATGTCCAATAGAGGCAACTTCAATTCAAGTGGTAATGGATATCAGCCTAACAGAAACCATCCTGGGTTTCAATACTCAAATCCTAATGGGGCATCCAATCCTACCTACGCGTATCAGCCGCGTCCCCAAGGTAACAAATATAATCCAAGACCACACAACAATTATCAAGGAGGACAGAATCAAGGCAACTATGTACAAAAACAAGCTCCTCAGAATACTTATGATGAAAATTTAAATCAGAAAGCCTTACCTGCTCATCCACAAGAAGGAGTAGTTACACTTCAGAAAACAGTTGAAAGTTTAATTACTCTTCAGACACAAGCTTTGGAACGTCAAAATGCAGTTGAAGCAAATATGAAGTTGTTCCAGAATCAGCTAAGTCAAATTAATAAACAACTGAATCAGCGTCCACAAGGACAACTTCCAAGCGATACTGAGAATCCAATACAAAGAGAAGATTGCAAAGCCGTTACATTACGAAGTGGTAAGAACCTTCCTCCACCTCCTTTTCCTGTTATGAAAGAGAAAGAAGTTCCAAGAAAAGAAAAGGAAGTGGGTGAGAAAGAGAAAGAGAATGAGAAAGATAGTCAGGTTGAAGAAATAGAAAGACCAAGAGAAGTTCCGAAAAAGAGAGATGAAATTGTAAGCAATCACCCTCCACCACCGTTTCCATCGCGAGTTCAGAAAAAGGGTGATATGGCTGATTTTCAGAAGTTCTTTAATAGATTGAAGGGTCTGAGTATTAATATTCCGTTACTAGAAGCGATTCGAGACATTCATAAGTATACGAAGTTCTTGAAGAGGGCCCTCACTAATAAAAGGCCTTATTGTGATAATGAAATGATTGGTCTTCCTGAAGAGTGTAGCGCGATTTGTCAAAGTAAATTACCTCCGAAGTTAGTTGATCCGGGAAGTTTCACGATTCCGATATCAATTGGAGAAGAATGTAAAGGAAAGGCGCTATGTGATTTAGGGGCAAGCATCAATTTGATGCCCAAGTCAATCTTTGATAAGTTAAAAATTGGAAACGCAAGACCCACTTCTATGGTCTTGCAAATGGCAGACAGATCTCTTGCTCATCCTGAAGGCCGCATTGAGGATGTCCTTGTTAAGGCATGTACACTTATATTTCCTGTTGATTTCGTAATACTTGAATACAATGCAGATAGAAATGTCCCCATTATTTTGGGTAGACCATTCCTAGCTACAGGGAGAACATTGATCGATGTAGAAAATGGCGAACTGACAATGAGGATACAAGATGAGGAAGTGAAATTCAATGTATTTCGAGCTATGAAATTCCCAGATTCTCAGGAAGATTGCTTCAGAATGGATGTAGTAGAGCAAGCATCGCAAGAGGTATTTAATTGTTTAAATTTTGTTGATATCTTGCAGGCTGCTTTAACATTAGATTCACCTGAGATGATGGAGGAGCTTACCGAAACAGTGGCAGCTCTCAGTTCTGAAAATCCGAAATATAGGCGTCTTGCCTATGAACCTGTAAGAGAACCGGGGGAGATTATTCCTAAAAAGAAGCCCTCAATTGAATCTCCTCCGGAATTGAAAGAAAAACCATTGCCAGCACACTTGAGGTATGCATATTTGGGTACTAATGAAACTCCTGTTATTGTTTCAGCTAATTTAACAGGTCCTCAAGAAGATAAACTGTTGCGTGTGTTGAGAGCCAACAAAGAAGCAATAGGTTGGACAATTGCTGACATCAAAGGCATTAGTCCATCCTATTGTCAACATAAAATTATACTTGAAGATACCAACGCACGCTCAGTTGAAGGTCAAAGAAGATTAATGCCCGCTATGAAGGATGTGGTAAATAAAGAGGTGATCAAGCTTTTAGATGCGGGGATTATCTATCCCATTTCGAGTAGTGAATGGGTGAGCCCAGTTCAGTGTGTACCGAAGAAAGGAGGAATAACAACAATTCTTAACGATAAAAATGAGGCAATTCCTTCAAGAACGGTAGTAGGTTGGTGATGTCTCCTCATTTGTGATAGATTAATGTTAGGATGAGACATCATTTTAAGTGATTTAGAAGTCAATAATGTCGATTTTCTTGAGTTTTAATGCACTTTCCTATTTTGAGTCTTGATTTGTAGAATTATTGTTTTTAGAGCATATTGGGTTTAATTGTTTATTTAGTGTGTAGCTTTAAAGATAATTATGGAGCTTAATTAGAGTCCAAGTCAAAGACAACAACTTATGGAAAGAGATTTGCATGGTAATTGGAGATAAGGAAAGAAAAGCTAAAAAGATGGAAAAGGAAAAGCTGCCTAAATCCGAGATTCTGCATACACGTCCAAAGATAGACGTTTTTACCTAAGAAAGAGGCCGATTTTGGTGATTTCCTTTGAAAGGGTCTAGATAATTCTGTTGCGATTCTTTTGGTATCTTGTGGAGCAAAATCCGACCAATAACGAAGAAGATACACTCAAAACGGTGCAGCAGTGTTTATCTTTATTTCCATACGAATTTGAGTTGGGTTAGAAGTCCATTACCTTAACTCTTCCTCAAGAAAACGAATTAGGTCTTCTAAACACCTATAAATACAACCTTATATCACTTGTAAATCATCCTTGCCTCATAGTAATTAGTTCTTAAGGTTTTATTCTTCCAGTTTATTGTAGAGAGCAAGATGATGTCTTTTGTAATTTCTTTTAGTTTATTTCCTTCAGGTATGAACTAAACCTCCCATAGCTTGGGTTTTGCATATGTATAATCTATGAATTCTAATTCTTCTATCTAAGTTAATTTGGGAATTATATGTTTTAATTTGATATTAGCTTCTTACTTTATATTTGCTTATGTGTTTTGATTTAATGTCTTTCCTAGAACTGATCACTTTAGGATTGTTTTAAGAGTAGTTAGATGGTCTCCTTGACAGGGTGTTTAACTATTGAACCACCACATAATGTCTAGTGTCGATAGCAGTTCTGACAAAACATACTTCTAACTAGATAGTCATTAGGGTTTGTTTTAACCACCGTATCACCAAGATTGCAGTATTTGCTTAGGGCCTTAGTGGCGTTTGATAACCCTATTTGAAATCACCTCTTGGTTGTGACGTAGCCCCCTTAGTCGCTCTCAAGGTCTAAGCTTGGGGAATTTAGAATCCTGACTAAGTATTACCAAGAGCTAATATTCTCCCTTATTGACTAGATTTATAGATAGAATTAGAAGGATTAGTGCATACTAGCAAAACCTAAGCTATATTTCTCATCTCATATTCTTAATCTTTTACTTTATTGTCTTTATTTTCTTAGTTTTAATTGCTATTTTCGAAATCTATTTGCTTTATTTCCTGTCTTCTAATTATTTACTTTTACTCGTTATTATTTCCTACGCGATTAACACACTTAAGTCCCTGAGAACGAACTCTATTTATCATTAAAACTTGCATACGTCCTGTAATACTTGCAGTACTGTGCCTGTCTAGGGTGAGAGTGCGTAGTTTCTTGGCTTAATTCTATCTTATTTTTATCACACCCTAGGCGACACCAGTTGGAGAGTTTGCATGGATTACAGAAAGCTGAACAAGGCCACCAGAAAAGATCACTTCCCTTTGCCCTTCATCGATCAGATGTTAGATAAATTAGTCGGAAGGGAATATTACTGTTTCTTGAATGGCTACTCTGGGTATAATCAGATTTACGTGGCTCCAGAAGATCAACATAAGACTACATTTACATGCCCATTTGGTACTTTTGCATATCGCAGAATGCCATTTGGGTTGTGTAACGCTCCCGCTACCTTTCAGAGATGCATGATGGCCATCTTCTGGGATATGATTGATAATTTCCTAGAAGTGTTTATGGACGATTTCTCCGTGTTTGGTGATGATTTTGATAAGTGTTTGGATAACTTGGAGAAAGTGTTGGTTAGATGCAAGGAAACAGATTTGGTTTTAAACTGGGAGAAGTGTCATTTCATGGTTCGCGAAGGTATTGTTCTGGGTCACAAGGTTTCGAGTGTTGGATTGGAAGTCGATAGAGCGAAGATAGAGGTAACTAAAACTCTTCCCCCTCCTGTTTCTGTTAAGGGGGTAAGAAGTTTTCTTGGCCATGCTGGCTTCTATAGGCGATTTATCAAAGACTTTTCTAAGATTGCTAAACCGTTATGCAACTTACTTGAAAAGGATTCCAAATTCCTTTTTGATGAAGCTTGTTTAGCGGCTTTCAAAGCAATCAAAGAAAAGCTTATTTCTGCTCCTATAGTGTTACCTCCGGATTGGAATTTACCGTTTGAAGTTATGTGTGATGCGAGTGATTTGTGTATGGGAGCTGTATTGAGACAGAGGAAAGAGAAGGTTTTTCATTCGATTTACTATGCTAGTAAAACTTTTAGTGGTGCTCAGATTAATTACACAGTTACAGAAAAAGAGTTACTAGCAGTTGTATATTCATTTGATAAATTTCGCTCTTATCTTCTTGAAGCGAAAGTTATTGTTTATACAGATCATTCCGCGATCAGATATCTTATGGAAAAGAAGGATGCGGAACAAAGGTTAATTAGATGGGTGTTATTACTTCAAGAGTTCGATTTAGAGATCAAGGACAGAAAGGGTTGTGAGAACCAGGTTGCAGATCATCTATCGCGCTTAGAGGGTTCAGAGATGAATAGTGGTAATGAAGCAGTTAGAGAAGAGTTTCCTGATGAGAGTTTATTCGCTGTTCGAGATTATGAAGCTCCGTGGTATGCAAATATTGCGAATTTAGTGGTGAGTGGTGTTTTTCCTGAAGGTTCTACTTATCAAGAAAGAAAGAGGTTAGCTCATCGTGCTAGACAGTTCTTTTGGGAGGATCCGTTCCTCTATAAAGTTTGTGCTGACCAAATGATACGAAGATGTGTAGCGAGGGAAGAGACTGAAGCCATTATAGCTGGGTGCCATGATTCATTATATGTAGGACATTTCAAAGGAGACAGTGCGAAGGTATTTCAATCAGGTTTCTACTGGCCTTCTCTTATAAAAGATTGTCATGAATATGTTAAGAAATGTACGAGATGCCAGTTTACTGGAAACATATCTAAGAGGGATGAGATGCCACGTAATAATGTGTTAGAAGTTGAGATATTCGATGTTTGGGGTATAGACTTTATGGGTCCTTTCGTTCCTTCAAATGGTAACCTCTACATCTTATTAGCTGTTGATTATGTGTCTAAGTGGGTAGAAGCGGTGGCCTTACCTACTAATTATTCACGAGTGGTGATCAAGTTCTTGAAATCACATATTTTCACTAGACATGGCACACCTAGAGTGATTATTAGCGATGGAGGATCTCATTTCGTTAATAAATATCTGAAGACTGTTCTAGAAAAATATGGAGTTAGACACCGTGTATCTACTGCATATCATCCACAATCCAATGGTCAAGCTGAAGTATCGAACCGTGATGTCAAGTCAATCCTAGAGAAAACCGTTGGTCCTAAAGGAAAAGATTGGTCAATGAAGTTAGATGATGCGTTGTGGGCCTATCGTACTGCGTTTAAGACTCCAGTGGGTGCATCTCCCTATCGTATGGCGTATGGTAAGGCTTGTCACTTACCTTTAGAGCTTGAAATGGGTGCCTATTGGGCAATTTCGCAGTTGAACTTAGATCCTATCTTAGCCGGAAAGAATTGTATGATGAAGCTTAATGGACTTGACGAATTCCGGTTGCATGCTTATGAAAATGCCAAACTTTACAAAGAAAACACGAAGAAATGGAATGACAATCAAATTCGTACAAAGAACTTTGAAGTGGGGCAAAGAGTGTTGAAGTATAACTCAAAGTTCAGCAATTATCCGGGTAAGTTAAGATCTAAGTGGTCAGGTCCATACATTGTGACCAAAGTTACACCTCATGGGGCGATAGAAATAGAACATCCACTAGAGAACCGTACCTTTATGGTTAACGGTCACAGATTAAAGATATACCATGGAGGTGAAGATACCAATCGCTCGGAAGATCCACATCCCGGGGAGGTCATGTATCTCCTCGAGACTCCTTAGAAGCGTGAGGTAACCCGTCGACTTAACGACGTTAAACAAAAGCCAATTCATTGTATATTAGCTGAGTTTTTAATTTTTGCATTTTAGAATAGTTTGATTTAGGTAATTTTAGTGTTTATTATTAAGAAATGAGGAAGGGTAGTTGTTTTTGATGATTTCAGGGGTAAAAAGGTTTTGAAGCTGTGATGTCGGTTTCTGGGGCCTTAACCTAGTTTTCTTGGCCTCTTTTGCAAGTCTTTACCTAAAACGCACCAATAGCCTCCCTACCTCCGAAATTCATCATCCAAAACACTATATATCATCAATTCCTACCCTCTTTCACCACAAAAACACAAAATCAACTCACCTCCTCTCCAAAATAACATCAAATCCTTAGTTTTTCCCAAGATTCTTCTTCACCCAACCCTTAAATTAAACCCAATTCTTTCTTCTCCCATCCAAATTAAACAAGACCCATCTCATATTCCACCTAGTTCTTCAATTCATAAGCCTCAAAACATCATAATTCTAAACTTTTTCTCTAAGTTTTTCATTATTTGAAGTTTTGAGCTTGGGGTGAAAAGAGATGACTAATAGAACCGGTGATTTTCAAAGAACTGCTCCTAGAAGAAAGACCACCATTGGTGGTTCCCAAGATCAAGCTATTGAGATTCCTGATTCGCGTCCTAAACGAAAAATTGACGAAGTTAAGCTTGATTCTAACAGAAAAGAAATCACGGGTCAAAAGAGAAGATTGATTGATGAGATTGAAAGTGAGAAGGAACCAGAAGAGGAAATTGCGAAGAACACTGAGAAGGAAACTGAACAAGAGATTCCGGAAGCACCCGTTCAGAAACCTCCGCGTATGAAGATGTGGGCCCACAAGCCTAAAAGGGTTTATACTTGTTGGAATACTCAGGTTCGTGAAAGAATTGAATTTTTGAAATTTGGTGAGGAGACAAATTTTCCTAAGGGTATTATGAGTAGTGAATACAAGGAATATGCTGTGACATGTGCTAAGTTTGGTTGGAAAGAGTTACAAGAAAGGAAGTGCGAGAATTTTACGAAGGTTTAGCTACCTCCCGTGATGCCATTGATATCCGCAAAAAGGTAGTTCCTTTCTCTATTGAACGTATTCGGAAATCATTGAAACTACCCAACTTTTCTGGAACATGCTCTTTCCAAGAAACTCTTAATGACCCCTCTTTTGATTTTGAATCCCTTTGGGGGACCGTGCTTATTAATGGGACTAGCCCAATTCCTGAAGGAGAAAGATATCCTGGACAGTTTTACAGCATTAATTTGACACCTCGTGCTAAGGTTTGGTCTCGATTCGTAATACCCACTTTCTTTGGTATTAAACACACTTCCGAGTTGAAGAAAGAGCACATATTTGTTATTAAGTGTATTTTGGAGGAGAAACCATTTGATGTTGCTAAGATCATTTATGATACAATCATGGAGTTCGCGAAATCACCAATGAAACAACAAAATCTGAAGTTTCCTTGTACTATTACTCAGTTGTGTCTAGACGCAAAGATTCCGCGTAAGAACGCATATATTGACATTGTTTCAGTTGGTGTGAGTATAGCTTTGAGCACAATCAAGAACATCCATGAAGAAGCAACACGAGCTACAAGGAGTCCGAGAACTCCTCAATCAAAGAGAGCGAAAACTGTACCTGAGTTGGAATCGAAGATTCAGGTGTTGGAAGAGAATCAAGAAAAGATGATTGCTACCTTGGGAAACGTTACAAAAAAATTGGACCTATTGCAAAATTCAATCCTAGGCGTACATACACTTCAAAACGCTATTTATGATGCTGTTACGCGAGATAAAGGTCCAGAACGCAACACCGATAACCAGCCTCGCGTTGGTTAAGATACGTTTTCTAAACTTTCCTCTTAGTGTAGATTAGTTTAAATGCTTTATTGAGTCTTTTCGAGTCGTGGGGACACGACTCATTTTTTATTTTGGGGTGGGGTTCGTTGCCTCATCCCAGTTTTTATGTGTTATTTGCTTTATTTGCTTTCAATAAAAGAATTTTCGGAGTTGCGTTTGACTGTAGAAATTTTTAAATATCCCTTTAAGCATACTCTTGATGAATCTATGATAGTAAATAGTGGACTTTAGGGATTGATATAAAACGCATTTAGAATTGCATGCAAACATAGGTAATTAATAGGAAAAATTAATGAACAATGCAAATGAAGTAAGCTTGTACTCAAGGAATATGTTTGGTGTGTAGAACGTGAAATCCTAATTAGTAGATAACCCACCTAGATATGAACTAAAGACAAGCTATGTACTTAGGAAAATGATAGGGGCAGTTCTTTGTTAGCCATTTGTGCCTTTTTAGCCTTCTATCCCTTGTATTAATGATTATCCGTCTTATCCCACTTTGAGCCTTTAGCCTTTTCTTTGTAGCCACGATATAAGCCATTATCCCTTAGATTATTAGGCATGACCATATGACCCGCACTTGAATCACAATCCTGAGACATGTCTCGAGCTTGAGTTTGGGGTGGTGGGACCACTTATGGGAAATTAAATGGGTAGGGATCAATGTGCTTTGTATTGTAGCACAATTGTAGATGATATATAATTGTAACCCTTTGCCGGGAATGAAAAAAAATGAAAAAGAAAGAAAAAAATGAAAAAAGTTGAAAATTCATACAGTAGGAACCGGGAACCTGGATTCGTCAAAACCGGGAACCCGGTTTCCTTCTGTACAAAAAAAAAGAGAAAAAGAGAAAAGAAAAAGAAAAATATGAATGAATAAAACATCCGGCAAAGTGGAATTTTTCTGAAAATCATCTTGTTTATAGAGGGTAGACATGGGACGCTAAATTGTTGCGTATATGGGTGAGTGAGAACATCTTTTGAGCGTTAACTCAAGCTCGAGGACATTGTTGATGGTAAGTGAGGAGAGAGCCAAAAGCTCACTTCAAATTTACCAAATATACATCCACACCCGTCCTTAAGCCAATATTATGACCATAAAGACCTCGTGATTCCTAAGTGCATAATGAATTTATGATTCTGTTAATAGGGAATATACTAGGTGGAGCGTTCAAAGCGATTTAGGATTAATGACCACCCTATAGCCATCATACAGAGATGAGTACAAGTGTAACCTTTAAGCATTGCAACTTTAATTTTATGATTGAGATTATTTATGTTTGATGTTGCATTTTAGATATATGTGTATATTAGTTTCTAGAGCTTGCTATATGAGATTTATTTTGAGAATTGCTTTTGGGTTTATTTGTTAGCTTCTACTTATTATTACGCTTACTTCTACCCCTTTGTTTTGTTTTACTTTGTCGGGACGACAAAGGTTTGAGTTGGGGGTCTTGATGTCTCCCTAATTGTTCTTATTTTCGACCCTTGGGAGACATAATTTTTGGTGTTTATTTAATTAATTTGATAGACTTTTGGACTAAATTTGCAATAATCCGGAATTCCCTTTTTATTTCTAGCATTTTTAATCTATTAAACTTTTGCGCGTAATATTGGTATTTTTAGTGAAAAGTTTATAGGTTTTAGATGTTAGCTAGGAGAGGAATCCGAGGAGAAAGTCAAAGATCGTGAATTAGAGTTAAGACTTGAAGATAAATCCCGAAGATATTATTTTGAGAGCTGAAAATCCATTTTCCAGGCCATAAAGTGCTGATTTCGAGGTGCTTAAGCGATTATTTAGCTGCTGACCTTTAACGCATCGGGAAAAGCCGTTTTAGTGAAGGTGTATCAGCAGTTACGGGATTTTGGGCTTAGAATTTGGGCTTGGACATTTAATTAGTGTCTTATTTTTGGGTCCAAGCCCTAGTCCGAATTTATGCTTATAAAAGGAGGTCTGGACTTCTATTTTTCACAGAATTCACATCCCACAAGATTAAACACCAGAGAGAAGCAACAGAAGGAAGAAAGAAGAAGCTACAAGAGCTGGAGAGGGTCTATATCTCCGTTCGTAGTCATTCCAATTCCGGAAATTAGGTTCTTTTTATCTTTAATTTTGTAATCAAATATGAATTCCATTTCTTTTAATTTAGTTTTTAATTTTAATATGAGCTAAGCTTTTCATAGTGCTTGAGAACAAACAATGGGTGAATCCCAATTTTATGAAATAACGAATGTTGAATTTGGGTTTATACTAAATTAAATTAGATTGGGTCTATTACTCTTTTCGATAATTTGTGATTATTTACTGATTTTAGAGTCGCGAACTAAGAACAGGTATTAGTATCTAAGCTATTCCACATAAGTGGCGTGTGGATCATCCTGACGGAGGGTTTAGGTATAGAATTAATTATTCAATCTAGGATAAAAGCTATTTATTCTAACGAACTTAGCTAATTCTAGGGCCAATGAGGTAAAACACTTAACCATCCAACGGTGGATCATATTTACCCTGACGGGACTAGTGACACTTTAGGATCGCCTTATAGTCCACACTGACGGGGGTATAAGGAATTTAGAATCCCGACCATTGTAATTGACCAATTTTGGCCCTTAAACAACATAAGTTAGGAAGTAAGATTGGGAGGATCCTTGCGTTCTCAAGTGCTACATCTCATACTGCGTTTTCATTCATTTTACTTGCGTCTTAGCTTTTTTTTGCATTTAATTATTTGTCTTTTATTCATTAGCTTTAATCACAAAAACCAAACAAACATATTATTATCTTTTATTATCATAATTGCATCAATCACTATTTGTTACACATTGTGATCAACCATCCCGTCCTTGGAACGAATCTGTATTATCCTTATTACTACTTGGGACAACCGTACACTTGCGGTTGTGGTTCGATTATCATTTGCATTTATTTTAGAACACACAAAGGACCACCAGTATACAGCTTGCTGGGTAGTATGGGCTGCCTAGTTTGATATGTACACTTATCTGATGTATTTATTTATCGCTTTATGAATGCTTCTTTTACATTTTGACCTTTACCAGTTCAATGACAGCGTCTTAAATATAATTACTGTCTCTAGGTTAAAGTTTACATATGACCATTATTTATTTCTTCACTGAGCTAGTGGAAGCTCACCCCCCTTTCCCCCACCCTTTCAGGTTAATATAACTTAAGGATTTGGGTAGTGGTCAGTAGCACAGGACAAGTTGAAGAGGAAGAGTAGATTTTTGTATTTATTAGTTTGTATTTACTTATATTCAAATAATGTAATGTATAAATAGTCAATTATTGTACTAAAATGTCCTTTAATTATTTTAAATTAGATAGAATAGTCGTGTTTTTTGGGGCGTGACAACAATGGTCAAAATGGCGCCGTTGCCAGGGATGACTGTTAAAGATTTTTTGTTTTTGTCGTAGTTTAGAAGTGTCTAGTTTGTTTTTGTTTTATTTTGTTTTTGGTATTTTTGTCTCTTATCAGTTATATAAGTATTGGTGTATGAACTTGGACCCCTAGAATCTATTCCGATTTCAAAGAAAGAGAGAAAGAGAAAGAAAAGTACAGTTACTAATGGCTAACAATAACCCACCACCTAGTTATCAAGACAATGTGAATCAAGTGAACCAACCTCTATGAGATAATCCTCTTGAGGGGGTTTAAATAATATTCCGCAAGAAGCGAACTTGAATGGATCCAATTCGCAAAATGTGCCTCATTAACAAATGCAAGGCATCCCTGAGCCAAGAGTGTCTTTCTGTGTTCAGCCTATGGGAATACGCCCTCTAGTTATTCATGTCACATATTTCAAGCCCGACATGGGTAATGTTAAATCAATTCCGAAGCTATGGGAATTACAGTGGAGATTCTCACCAAGATATGGTTCGCGCTATACAAAAGTTCATCCAGACATGTGACACTTATAATACTTAGGGCGTTACAAGAGAGAAAATATACTATTTCATGTTCCACTTTATCTTATCGGAGGCGCTAGTGAATGGCTAGACAAACAACCATTTGAGACGATCATTGATTGGGATTAATTACAAGAATTTTTTTTCGATATCTGTAATAGAACTATTTCAAGGAATGGCTAGTTCTAACAACCATTTCAAGGTCATTTTACCAACTATTTCTAGTCAACATAGTAATAGAACAATTTACAAACTAATTTTTGTAGTCCCTGAGATCGATATCTGTTTTACTTACTTATTATTTGCAAATGATCTATTCACTTAAGGAGAGTTTATCATGGAAGTATAAGGTGTTATTTATCTTATTTAGATCTATTATTTTATCACACCTTTGCCACGACCAAGTATTTGGCGCCGCTGCCGGGACTACATCGTTAGTTTTGTGTTGCTACGTAGTGTTTTAGTTTTAGTTGTTTTATTTTACGCTTTTCTTTTTTGTTTTTGTCCTTTTCAGATATTTAGATGGCGAATCAATAGCTAGAGCTAGTTCTTCCTTTCCCATTCCGAGTGAAAACCATAGGGATTCGCCCTCCACCTATTCAAGACGTTCGATTCAAGCCCAATCAAGGCATTCTTAATCAATGCACGAACTGTGGAAATTATTGTGGTGCTACACATCAAGATACGGTTCGTTCGGTTCATAAATTATGCAAATATGTCATGCCTATGTTATTGAAGGTGTTACGCAAGAACATATGTATATTTCACGTTTCAAGTCTTCTTGATCGGAAGAGCGGGCGATTGGGTAGATGATCAACCTCCCGATCTAATAACAAATTGGGACAAGCTTCAAACAAGATTCCTTAATCAATTTTATCCTACAAGTATGCGAGTGAAGGACCAATCAAAGCTTATGAATTTCTTACAAGAAGTCAGAGAGAATGTTGGAGAAGCATGGACGAGATTTCAAAAGAAGATGGCAAGATGTCCACTACACTGATACATGCCAGAATTACATATAGACATGTTCTATAAAGGACTCAATTTATAGTCAAGTTTAAGAGTAGATGATCTGGGTCCTGGTGGTTTTGTCTCCATGGATCCAAACGAAGCAAAGCAGTATGGAGAGAATCACTAGCTCCTACCACTAATACTGATATAGAGGATAATTTTTCTATCTTGCAAGATAAAATACAACAACTCTCTATGGTCGTTGGCAACAACATCCAAGCCAGGAGTTCTAAGGTAAAGGTCATGAACGCAACCCATGGATATTCCTTGGGACATCAGGAAAATCTACAGAATTATCACCAAGGTAATCAAATACAAAAATCAATTCCAAGTAGGGTCTCTATTCAAAACGATTCATATCAATCTCGACCACAATAGACTATCTATCAAGCGCCACCTCAACACCTATATCTACATGAACAAGCCTATGAAAGTCAAGCCCCAATGGCATTTCCATCATATCCAAAAGAAGATATCAACAAGATGAGTGAAAATATTAGTAAATTCATCAAATTCTCAAATGAAACTAAGATTAGAATGGAGGTAAAGATCGATTCCAATGCATCGATAGTGCAAGGCCTGCAACAACAAAATCATGGTCTGCAACAACATAATCAATTTTTAGAGCAAAATGTGATGCAACTCATTACAGTCATAGAAAAATTGAAAAGTCAGCTCTTGAAATTAACCCAAAATACAAATTCTAACATGAAGAGGACCCATTAAATTGATGACAAGGTTAAGACTATTAGTGCTCAAGCTCAATAGATAAACGAATCACCGCCATCTACATATAGTGAAGTGGAGGTTCCGAAGAAGTTAAACTGACCAAGTCAAACGTAAATGAGGTGAACTTAGATGAGATAGTTTTTGAAAATTGGGTTGGAGAGGTTGAGTAGGATGAGATTGATAAGCCAAGAGAGGTAGTTGATGCACCAAGAATGAAAGAGAAAATAAGGGCATGACCACCGCCCTCATATTGCTATGATCCATTACAAATTGCTTATCTGAAGGATGATCACACATATAATAAGTGTATGGAGACGTTAAATCAATTGAAAATCAACGTCCCTTTACTTGAAGCTATGAAGGGAAAGCGAAACTATTATCGATTATTTATGGAGACACTCTCCAGTAAGAAATTGCTTATCTGAAGGATGATCACACATATAATAAGTGTATGGAGACGTTAAATCAATTGAAAATCAACGTCCCTTTACTTGAAGCTATGAAGGGAAAGCGAAACTATTATCGATTATTTATGGAGACACTCTCCAGTAAGAATAAGTTCACAGGATCTAAGACTGTGGCACTCAACGAAGGGATATCGACGGAAGTTACCACCAAAGCTTAAATATCTTGGAGTTCAAATTAAAATAAATGGTGTATTTGAAGGAAAGATGATGTGTTATTTGGGTGCGAGTGTAAATCTCATGCCCAAAAGTATATTAGAGAAGACTGGGATTGGAGATGCAAAAATGACAGGAGTAATTGAGGAGGTACTCGTCGAAGTAGGTAATCTTGTTATTACCATAGATTTTATTATTCTTGACTATGAAGAAGATAAGAACGTCCCATTCATACTTGGGAGTCCATTCATATGCACGAGCGACACCATAGTCAATGTGAAAGAAGGAACCGTGACTCTCCGTATTGAAGATAAATCCAAAACATTCTATGTTTCAGGAAAGAAGAAGAAAAAAGAGTCCCGAGAACTATCGGTAATCAAAGTTGTGACCAAGAAGTAATAAGATGTAAGCCCCCAAGATACTGTGAGAAAGAAACAAATAGATAAGTTTGGGGTTGGAGACGAGGTAGCATGGATGTCTTCCAATCCTAAGTTCTAGAATTCGGTGATGGGGCCATACTTCATCACTCGAGTTGTTTAAGAACAAGTGATGGAGGTAAAAGCTAAAGGGAGTTGCAAACTCAAATTAGTAGATGTTCATAGCCTCGTTCACTTCTAGGGAGGTTAACAGAGGTAACATTTCGAACTTCAGAAGATGTTAAACAAAAGTGTTGTCTGGTAGACAACCCACTAATTTTTTTATGTCTTTTTGTTTTAGTTCATGTTTAGGTTAATTGTTTTGTTAAGTATTGCAATAATGATGAAGGTATTAGTGTTTTATATGTGCAGGTACCTTAGAAATCAAGTTTAGGGTGAAGAATCAAAATTTTTGAAAAAATCAGCAGCTAGGTACGGTACACCGCACGCTAGCCGCAGTGCACCGCATCCCACATAACTGTTGCTGCGGTGTGCAAATAAGGTATGCGTACGAGGACCCCCAATATATAACCGTATTGTCACTCGCGCATGTACCGTGCCACAGTGTCGAACAGAGAAGTCATACGGTACACCGTATGAAAGCCGCGGTGCACCGCAACAACAAAAGACCATCACCACGGGACGAGATATTGGGTCCAATTACGAGAGCAAAAGTACACTGCAGTACTCCCCACCATCCCCGCGGTGCACCACACCCAAATAGCGTATCAAGATTCGCAACATACCGTGACACACTGAGGATTAGAAGATTTCTGGGGTACACCGCATCCCTACCGCGGTATACCTGAATGACACGCCAGAAAACTTCGAAAGGCCATAACTTTGCGCTTCGAATTCAAAATTCACTTATTCTTTAGCCAAAACATCATACTTTTTCGATATTTATTCAATACAAAATTTTAAAAAACCGGGCACCCGTTCTCCACCAAATGGGTGCGCGGTTGTTAACCGTGTCGTCAAAAGCAAGAAGGTCACGACGATGCGCAATTTAATTTTATACGAGACAAAATGGGAACCCGATCTCTAACAAATGGGAACGCAGTTTATGCCACGATAAATTGATCAGAAAGAAGCTCACTTTTTTATCACAAACCTTAAAGCCTCTTTCTTCCCTAAGACACCCAAACTCCGTGAAATCTTCACCAAACCTCTACCACACATCAAAACACCACCAAATAACCATATATTCATATCCAAATACTTCCCTACACTCCTACAAACAATATTCAAACACCCAATTCAATCCAAAACACCTAGAATCCAAGTATAAAAACCAAAAATTTCAAATGTTCTACTAAAATTCCTTAAACCCATATCATCCAAGCAAGAGTTCATCATACCCACATAAAACATCATCATCCTTACACTTTTCCTAACCCAAATAACACTTTATCAACCCAAACTCAAGTGGTAAAAGTTTCAAGAGATGTGGGTTTGGCTAGTCCCAAACCGTGGACTAACCCAAACCCAAAAAATAGGTTTTGGACCCTTTTGGGCCATTGAGTGTGTGGGTTTTAGTTTTTCTAGGGCCAGGTGAGGTCCGCTTAAGCGTATTTTCAGGTTGGTGGGTTCCCTTGAGCAGTCCTACCGTGCACACCCCTAAATAAACGTCAACCATTCATAATACGCCACATCATCATGACTTTGGTCTTCAACGGCTTACACAATACTATATTTATTATGCTTAAACATGTAACACTTAGACAAAATCAACCTAAGTCTTCGGCTATTATCCCGCATAGTTGTATCCTTTGATCGGATCCAATGTGAATTATTAGACGATCTGAACCTCATGTCTATTTCACATAAGTTCGATGCGTAATATAAAAATTTAAGGGGGTAATTGGTAAACCAAGAATGTTGCCGTCCAATAATAGCCTAATTACCAAGTGTTTAGGAGCATGTCCGAAGAGTCCACGTGACTATTACAACCCTCGACCAATAATGTCCTCGACTCATATTTATGACAAATCCAACTACTCCTACTATTCAAAGTCACTTAGAAGGTTCCAATGGTAAATACCTTTGGTGGAACTCCTAGTGGCATCTATGGGGGATGGAAGTTTTATTATAAATACCCTTGTTCCCAAACAGGAAAATTATATGCCTTATTTACTTATGAAATCTATCTGAATAGGATTTCTCGAGGATTAACATGACCATCATATCAGGATTTAGCCATTCAAAATTGTAGAATAAACCATCTTACCTTAAACAAATAGAGATGCAAAATTACATTTATAGTCCACAAGGCATTTTACGAACACCAATATACCTGGTAATTCACCATTTTATCAGTGAGTCGTAATACTTATAATCGATTAGAAATTAGTAGTATCTCATAACATTGTTTATACAATTAATTTTCCTTTGGGAGAAGCCCCTTCCTTCAAAATTAGAGATAGCCCCCATGAACTTGAACAAATAGAGAGTCAAAGTAAAATTTATACTTGTAGACCACAAGGAATTTCATGATTACCAATATACTTGGTATGTCACTATTTTTTCGACAATTTAAGATGCTTATTTGTATTTCAGAATCTTTAGTGTCTCACGATATTGTTTATAAGGAGTTTCATAAGACCGAAGATTGATGGTTTTTAAGGATGATACCTAAAATATATTCATTCTTGATGGCTAAGGCTTTTAACCAATCCTCTAGAATGTATCACCAAAATAAGGTAGATGACATGTTATCATAACTCCACTTCATAAATATAATTACACCCTCAAAAAATTGAAAATGACACAATTTAAAGGAAACTTGGACTATCAATTAGTCTTACATCATATATATATATATATATATATATATATATATATATATATATATATATCTTCTCGGTCCCATAAAGCAGTGGTTTTGTTCTTAAGGGTATATATATATATATATATACACACACACACACACACACTCATAAGGTCAAACCCATCATTGGGGTCAATAGGCCATATACTTGCTATTTCTTCAACCCTTAAAGGGCATACACTAAGAATTACAGGATTCGAATCCCTTCCCTGAAGATGGGTATATGCATGTGGAAGCGTGAATAATATTTGTGGGATTAGTCATGGGGCACGGAAGTTGGCCCAGACTACCCACGTATCAAAACAATAGTGATCATTGAGGTCACTAAAGATATTCAAAATATGAAATAAATTAATGGGATAATTTATAGATAATTGAGAGTTTTGTATGTGATAATTGATATATTTAAGATATATATATATATATATATATATATATATATATATATGGAAAATTGAGATATAACTAATGTATTTCATAGAATAATTGAACGATTCAAGGACTATATAATCAAACACGTGGAACAATCTAGACCACTTGAGGGGTGAGACTATTTTATCTAGAGCAATCCCAGCCTCTCTATTTACACTTTTCATCACTTTGAATATGTATATATCGTTTGATTGGATATCGAACATACTAAATATATAGTTGTAGAATACAAAATCATATTTAAGTCTGGTGCAATATATATTTTAGGAATATTAACTAGCTCGATCTATTAATTTTTCGACTAACCTACAATAGGGTTTGGTTTCATCTTAAACGTATTGTACATATCGTACTTCATAAAACTTTGAAATAAAATTACATGAACTATGTTGTACTACCTTATTCCCATTGGTTTAAATTTTCATAATGATGTCATGGGCGTATCAAAATTTTAGAAAAATTCTTAATCTTGTTAAAACGTTTCCTTAATAAATTGTTTGAAATACAAAATTATATACAAATTTTAATTTAAATAATATATTAAAATAATTTTGGTATAATTTACCAATTATTTTTATTATGCTCCCCAACTGTTAATTATTTACAACACTACAGTCCTTATCCAATACTATATAATAAGCAATCATATTCATTTTTAAAACACACATATTAATCTCTCTTCTCCTCTACCTAGTCAAGATACACATATCTCTTTAGCTCTCATCATTTTTCAAGGCAATATTTTTTTCAAAATAAATAAGATAGATTTCGAAAAAAAAGTGGTTACAATATACAAATGTTTACAATGTGATCGTGGCCATGGTATTTCACCACAAATAGTTTGATTTAAGTGAACATCTGTGATGAAATGGCATGACCAATGATCTAATTGTAGAGGTTATCTTGATATCTAATTGCCCAATAATTATATATTTTATATATAATTAAAGAGTTTATTGGTTTTAGACCTTTTATTTATTTTAGACAGGTTTCTAGATCTAGAAATGTAGAGGGGCTAACATTCTAGCTAGAAGTTTCAGATTCAATTCTCAACATGATAATTGGTCATCGGTTCATATATTCGCATTCATCAAAATCATTTGGAGACCTTTGTAACCGATCATGTATCAACTAAAACTGTATACCCCCCTCTTACTTTTAATACATAGTTTTACCAAAAAAAAAAATTATATAAAACTTGATATTGCTTTAGTGTCATACAAAAATAATTTTTCAAACTCTTGTGTTTCATGTTGCGACAAATTTTTACCAAGTTTATATGTCAATATTATTTTTACCTAAAGTTTATCATACCTTTACTACCTACTATTTACAGCTTAATTAAAATTAGCTTATATCATTTTATATTGTTTAAATAGGTATTGCATAATTTTAAGGACGGTATAAAATTTTAAAACTAATAAAATTCTCATTTAATATAACAAGATCCGTATACATTTAGATCACTTGCCTGAATTGTAGAGGTGTTTTAGCAAACAAATATTATTAATTTATTCAATAGTCATAGTTTATGAGAGTATACCATAGTGATACCTAGATATTCCTTTTTTTCAAATTTTTAATGAATCAAATATATCATCCTTACTTTATATAATATGAATAAGCGTCTAATTATTTAATAAATGCAAATACATAACTAGTGGTTAAGGAAAATATTTTCGATAAAACATTATAAATAAAAAAATAAAAAATAAAATTTAAAATTAATATCAATTTTTTATTATTATAATAATTTCAACAGATTAGATTAGTATCATATTATTTAACAATATACTATCTCATATGGTAATATCAAATTCGGAGGATCCATAACTTTTTTTTTAGAAAATTTGTGTTAATATTGAAACTCAAAATGTTTTTACATAAGTAGAATTGCCTCAGACTGAGGACTACTTAAGCAATTATACAAATATAACTAATCAACTATATTTACTCAAATCTTTGAGTAAATGTAGATGATTTGTTACAGAGATTTGGCGTTGACTAAAGAAATTCCCTCTTTCGAAGATATCATATATTAGTAGAAACATTAATGGCATTGCAGATGCCCTGACCAAATGTACTACTAGGAAGAATATCGACATTTCAAACTTGAATGCCATGTAGGTCATTAGTTCTTATACTTTCCTAAACCATCTTTGTAATGAATCTTGTCTATAATTTTAGTATGTATTTTGACAAAAAAATCTACATTTACTCTAAGTAATTTAAATAAGAGCCTTGATATATGACACTCCTGTTACTTCACCCTTATCTCACCTCCCATGTGTCACCCCATATGACATTAAATAAAGAAAGATAAAATAATTAATTATGAGAGAAAACATCAAGATTGGTGTTTAAAACCTCCACAAAGGAGGTGATATAAGGGTGAAGTAAAAATAAGGAATAATTAAGACTTTGCTAATAAGAGTAGTTTTTGTGAGTACTAATCTACTAACAAATGCTAGTAAATTTAAACCCAAACGCTCAATGTAATTTGCTAACGACTAGATCACATCCAAACTTTTCCATATTTCTGTGCATAAGAGGCACTCCTAAAAATATTACTTGGTAGACAACCTTGTTTACACCTAATATTGCACTTATATCTTCTTTAAGATGAGTATTGAAACCTTTAAATAGATTTCACACTTAGACTTATTGATGTGCAATCCATAAAGTCTACTAAATAGTTGCAATCCATGAATTAAACATTTGTCTTTTTATTGTGTGCCTTACAAAACACAAGTAAATCATTGGCAAAGATCATCTTATTTAACACTTAGAATGGTCTGAGAAAGCCTTTTTTCCTGCAAAACAGAAATCAGTTTCACCCTTGTGGTACAAAACCAGGTTCAAACCTTCTAAGACATACCATTTTTTAGAAGCTTTAAATAATATTAAATCAAATAATGGAGATAACGCACCACAAGTGTACATGTCGCCAAGATATCAATTAACAATAATAAGAAAAGACTCAAATCAGTAAATATATAAAATTTGTGGATAGAAAGCTAGAACAAGATGTTGAATTTACCAAAATCTCACAATTTATGCTTAAAATAAATAAGTGAGATGTTAAACTATCCATATCAACTTGGACTCTAATATTCTCCTAAACCTCTCTTGAGTGATTTTGTTGCTACCCTTAAAATATAGGAATTCCTCCCGGATAAACGTATAAATCAATTAGGCACTTTTTGATTTTATCCACTAACAATTATATAAATTCCTATGATCTCCCGATTCATTGGCAATAAACACTCATATTATCTAGATCTACTTATAAACCGCAATCCCATGTTTAATTTATAGACAAAGAGAAAATAATTACGTGTACTTTAATAAATTTAAATTAAAATAATAAAAAATACAAATAAAAAACCATCAATCAAGAAAAATCCAAAAATTCTAACAATTTTTTAATTTATAATTCCAGGGTTCACAAGGATTCATCCCAAGCTAATTAAAAAATTAGTTCATTATAAGAATATTACCAAATAAAATAAAATTCAAAAAAGATAATTAATAGTTTAAGAAAAGAAAGATTACAATGATAAATTTGATAACCCGCTAATATCAAGATCAAAAGGATAACGTCAATAATGCTTCGATAAATATTAAAAGACCGATTCTTTCATCGGCATCTCAATACATCGAAAGAGAAATTATTTCATCGACATATAGATACATCAGAAGACCAATTCTTTCATAGGCATTTGGAGATATCAAAAGACTGATTCTTGCATCAGAATCACAAGACATCAAAAGATTGATTCTTTCATCGACATTTTGAGACATCGAAAAATCGACTCTTTCATCGTCATCTTGAGAATTAGATAGACCTATTATTTCATTAATATCTTGAGACATCGACATACCGATTGTTTCATCGGCATCTCTAGTCATTGAAAAGTCGATTCTTTCATCGTAAACTTAAGACATCTAAAGACCGATTATTAGGTGACATCTCTAAACACCAAAAGACTGATTCTTTCATCGGAATTTGAATACATCGAAAGGCCAATTATTTCTTCAGTATCTCAAGGAATAAAATTATTAATGATTTCATCAAAATCTCAAGACATCGAAAGACAAATTCTTTCATCAGACTCAAGACTAAAAAATACCGATTATATCATTGGTGTCTCAAGAAATATCTAGAAGCCAACTTTTTTTTCAACATTTCAGAAAGAACCGAGGAATCTTTGTATTCGCTAAAGCATTAGACGGAGGGAGGAAAACATTAATCATTTTCATGGCGCATTGCAAAATATATAGGTGAAGCAAGATGTACACATAATCAATCAAAAAAAGAAGGCTATATTAATTTAACATAAAGGTACCACGCGTTCGACCTTAAAAGAGAATTCCATCAAAACATCAAAATAAAGATACAAAATATAAAGCCTAAAAACTATGGTTAGCATAATTGTTTTGCGAAGAAAAAGGGGGAGCATAGCATGGCATCACAACCTTACTATTAGAATAAATCTCGAAAGACAACACTTGTATCCGCATCTCAGGCTAGCGTCTAAGTCCGCATTGAACATACCATATGCATCCTCTGAAATGTTATTAGAAGATATACTCATTTACGACCAAAGAGACACACCACTCAAACAATTTTTTTGCATCTCTCAGCTCAACCTTAGTCGATTTCATTTTTCCTCATCGGACGTATGTTTCTTCCAAAGTTTGATAAAACCAATTTCTTCCAATCTCATACCCTTCCAGGCATTATCAGCTTCTAGCGGCATTTGGCATAGACATTATACGACTCCTGAATTTTCTCTCATAACCAAAATGAAGAGTAGTCAGTTTTCCTAATTAGAATATCAAATAAAATTTCCATCACTAAAAGCTTTCTTGCGTGCATTTGAGCAGAGTGTCCTTCAATACAAATATACTCAAACTATTACTCTCAAAGATGTATGGTGTATTTTGTCTGCTCAGAGAAAAGAAATTTTTTCACCAGTTTTTGCTTAAAAAATAAAATGTAGAGAGAAATAAATGAAGAAAATAAAAAAAAATGGTTCTAATCGATTAATTCACCGAGCGCAAAACAGACTATAGCAAGGAAAAACTATTGAGCCCTTGAGAAGCTTGATCATTGATACTGATTATGAACTTCCATCCAAATCTAATTGGGCGAGACCCATTCTTAAAATACCTCCCTTGGTTCGGATTCCCTCATCTCCTAGAGAACTGGAGATCGAATCGTCACCTGCCAAGACATCTTCTTTTTTCTTGACATTTTGGTTTGATAGGATGAGCCTTTATGGGATGCCATCATGTGGAGTAAGCTTAGTAAGTTTGATTATGTGAAGGATACAATAACCACAAAAAACCTAGATAACGGAAAATAAATTGAAGCCCAATATACACACACACACACACACACACACACATATATATATATATATAAGCATAGAAGGGAGTATTCCGTATGCGAAGTTAATCATGACTACGTCAATGGACAACATCATAATTAACAATCTCGAGATAAGGAAATGGGTATTGTCGTATGTATCTGAAAAAAGAAAAAACCCTTGTATTAGCATGAAGATTACCCCTAAAAAGTTTGACCTAGAGTTGGCACCTTAATAAAATTATTCAAAAACACCAATTTCAATGTTGAAATTCCAAGGAATTGCTCTTAAAGACCAATTACTTTGTCGGTGTTATGAAATGACCGACTTGGTGTAACCACTTTAACTAGAATTATCTGAAAAGTCCAAGTTCCAAACAACATATTATCAATAATACAAACAAGACCGAATATTTTTTCGGTGGGTAACCCAGGCATCCAAGTCCGACTCTTATATTTATGCTCCGCAAAAAAAGACAAATGGAGTTCATTCTCTCGTATCTACATATGTTATATAATTCGTGTACAAATTCAATGATGTATTGATAAGCCAGAATGAAGTTCCAATACTATTAGTCAATTTCAGACAAAAGTCAAGGGCAAGATCAATAGGCCACTGATATCACTAAAATTTGAGGAACACATTCATGACCAAGGATATCTGCATGTTACACAAATATTGTTATGCTCCAGCGAAGGGAACAATTACATTTATAGTTAACAGGCGAGGGAATCACCTCTCCGCATTTTCCATAAACTAAAGGAACCATAAGGACCCACCTAATGGCATATTTATGCATATAAAGGTACATATGAATACCCAATATAATGGAGAATAAATTGAAGCCCAATATATATATACACATATATATATATATAAGCAAAGAAGGGAGTATTCCGTATCCGAAGGTAATCATGACTACGTCAGTGGACAACATCATAATTAACAGACTCAAGATAAGGAAATGGGTATTGTCGTATGTATCTGAAAAAAGAAAAAACCCTTGTATCAGCATGAAGATTACCCCTAAAAAGTCTGACCAAGAGTTGGCACCTTAAGAAAATTATTCAAAAACACCAATTTCAATGTTGAAATTCCAAGGAATTGCTCTTAAAGACCAATTACTATGTCAGTGTTATGAAAAGACCGACTTGGTGTAACCACTTTAACTAGAATTATCTGAAAAATCCAAGTTCCAAACAACATATTATCAACATACAAATAAGACCGAATATTTTTTCGGGGGGTAACCCAGGCATCCAAGTCCGACTCTTATATTTATGCTCCGCAAAAAAAGACAAATGGACTTCATTCTCTCATATCTACATATGTTATATAATTCGTGTACAAATTCAAAGATGTATTGATAAGCCAGAATGAAGTTCCAATACTATTAGCCAATTTCAGACAAAAGTCAAGGGCAAGATCAATAGGCCACTTATATCACTAAAATTTGAGGAACACATTCATGACCAAGGATAACCGCATGTTACACAAATATTGTTATGCTCCAGCAAAGGGAACAATTACATGTATAGTCAACAGGCGAGGGAATCACCTCTCCGCATTTTCCATAAACTAAAGGAACCATAAGGACCCACCTAATGTCATATTTATGCATATAAAGGTACATATGAATACCCCATAATTATATCACAAGACGGGTACATTATAATTCTCTCTAAAATAGGAATTGTTCATAAATACAGTCTAAAATATTCATAATTCTCTCGGGTCATGCGAATAACCTTGATCATTATACTGAGTTGAGCCATAGGTCTTCATTAAGAGAAAAAAAAATACTAGTGGTTATTACATAATGCATGGTTTCAGGTTTCACCAGCTAGTAGAAAAATCTTAGTGTGAGCCAAGCTACAGTAAGACTTCGGAAATTTTCCTTATCTATCTTCGACAACTTTATGTCTCTTCTCTTTTCTCTATTGTTACTTTAATCAAATTTAATAGTTCATAAGCTCGATAGGATGATTATATCTACTCGTTCAACTGGATATATGGATGCCTATAATCATAAGCGCATTCTCATCATCTACTATCCATACTAAGAAGTGGCACCATTGGTATTGGAGATAGTTCTGGGGTATATGAAGGAAATATTTACACTGAAACCAATTGGGAATAAATAGTTGGTGTATTTTTTGATGTTAGCAAAAAATATTTATTCAGTATTAGCCAAGAATCCAACAGGGTAAAGTTTGCTAGCTTGTGAAGTCATTTATAAAATCTCAAAAGAAGAACAATTTGATGTGGGTACAATCATAGTCACAATATTTCGTCTTGCTCAGGAAAGTATAGTGAGCTTGAATAAAGACAAGAATTACTTATACTTTCCCCTCCTAATATCCGTACAAATGATTAAGAAGGTCTCTTCTAAGAAACACATCAAGAATTGTACCATGAATAAAGTGATAAAGGTAATGCTTGGGAGATATATACGTAGTTATATGATACGTAATGGAACCAAGGTTACTATTGGAATATAATCCCTCTCATAAGTATTTTTATGTGACAAATCTATAGATTATTAAGTGCTTCAACCATATCTTACAAAGTTTCAATACTACTTTCCAGACCTTGCATTTTTTCATAAAAAATACTTATGAAAAAACTAGTTATCTATCCCTCACTATGACTTCTAAAACTTGCATCTTACTCTTCTTTGAAGTCTTTCATTCATGTGTGTTGCTTGAGCTTAACTCCATATTCACACCCCTTAGCATACATATGCTTTTTCTTGCACCTACTTGAGTTGAAAACTATTTTAAATAATAAATCAATAATGAATTGTTATTTGGTGCACAAGTTTAACAATCTTTGTCATATATCCCTCTAGTTCATCTTTCATGTTTACAAGTTTATCAGTAGAATTAATAAAATTATCTTATTTCTATATCTTTACATGATATGTTCTACACACTTTACTTGATATATCTTTGTGTGTGGTATGATGTAACTCTTAAGTACTACTAACAATTATCTTATTATTTCATATCATACAACTCTTATCAAGAAAGTTCTTCCATAGGAGATATAAAAGAAATAGGTAAAAGTGTCATTACAGTCAATTCGAAAACCTTGAGACACTCTCAAACTGACATCCCGATCCAAAAAGGGAAACCGTATTACGCAAAGAATTGGTATGCCGTTTTCAGTGAAGAACAAGAAAACGTCCAAAAAGTTTTAGTTAGAATTGACAACCGTACAAACACTTCAGATCGAAATGTCTAACTAAAATGGTATAACATATTTTATAATAAAGTATAGCATTTTATCCACAATTACATCATCAAATATTATATATGTTATACTATATATGCCACGTGGAAAATTGTCTTTGGGGGAAAAAATAGTCACCCGATCTATGCAAAACTGTATAACGTTTTTCTAGCAATATGTGATCATCTTAATAGATCTTTTTGAATTACTTATCATATCTTCTTGTCTATTCTGAATTATCTCTCGAGGTCTACTACGAATTTCTCAAAAATGGCATTTGAAGAAATAACATGAAGGAAAGTTTTCCATTTGAACAATGGAAAATAGGGTAAAATTTGGAGAAAACAAGATGTTTTGTAAGTATCAATATGTGTTCGAATATGATTACGTGGATAAATACATGTAAATATAAATAAAAAATTCCTAAATTTTATAAATAGGTAATCGTGTTTTGCATTATTTTAGTGATATATACTAACGTGAATAAATATATTACTTAATTTTAATTATGGTTACACTTATTATAATGTTTGAAATCTCCGAGATGGAGATAAACTAGAGACTTGAAGTTCATCATTGATATGATAATGTGAGGGGGGGAATAAATATGCTATACATTCTTTTTCCTTTTATCAAGATTTCGTTCCATAAGGTATTTCTGAGAAGGGTTTTAACGAGGCAGATTTTAAGCGTAATGATATCATACTCTTTTTCATTCACTGGACTTTGTCCCAAAGGGCTTTTACAAGAAGGTTGTAACGAGGCATATTTCAAGGAATGAATTTCCAAGGGAGAGTATTATAACACTATATAGGTGGATATGAATCCTTAGTCGGTAGACTCAGAATCCATGTAGTAAGCCTATGAAGAAAAAACCATATTAGGGTTTACTTAGAGAACACATTGTCTTTTTATATAAATTGGACTCTTCATTATATTGTAACACAATATCATATGATCAATAATACCACTAATTCTAATTCTAATTATAATATATTTCTAATTCTACTTGAATAAAGTACTAGGCATGTGTTTACCACTCTACATGTTTACCATTCTCTTTCAAAAAATTTAAAATTTCAAATATTTTAATAATATTTCATCTAATAATTTTAGTTTTGTATCATATTATGATATTATTGATATTTTTTTAAATCAAGATATATTTTCCTAAAATCTCATTTATGTCATCCAAAATTTAAGAGTATTGGAAGTGCATATTAGTATCCTAAGCTATAATTTTTATTACAAATTTTAATTGTAATATAAAATTAACCCACATCTTGATCCAAAGACAAATACAACCCTTTTACCAACCCGGGTCCCTCGCAATGCAACCAAAACCTGAAACTCAATGGTTTATATAATGTATTTGTTGGGTGCAAAAATAATTACTCAATACCCACACAAGAACGGATGGATCGCGGGTGATGTCTCCCTATTTGTCATTAATTAATCCTAGTTGGAGACATCATTTTAGTTGTATCTATCAGAGTATAGGTCGATTTTCTCATGATTTAGTACACTTTCCTATTTTGTGTCTTGAATTAATTATTTATTATTTTTAGAGCATATTGGGTTTAATTATCTATTTACTGTGAAGCTTTAAATATATATGGTAATTAATTAGAGTCCAAGTTAATTCTAAGAGCTAAAGGAAAGAGGATAAACATGGAAATTGGAGATAAAGACAAGAATTATGAAAAAGGAAAAGATAAAGTTGCCAAATAAATCTGATTCCAGCAACTATGACCACAAAAGGGCTGATATCTCAAGATTGGATAGGAATTTGGAAGAATGGTATGCATCAAAGTTAAATAGCTTTCCGAGACGCTGAATTTCGACTACTCAAACGCGACAAATGGATACGTATTGAATTAGTTACGGTCAAAACAAAACAACATCAAAAGCTTACATTTTCTAGATTCTAGGGATACGAATTTGAGTTGGGCTTGGAGTCCACAACCTACCTTATATTCAAAGAAACGAATTAGGTCTTCCTATACCCTACAAATACAACCTCTTATCATTAGAAATCATCCTTGGCTAGGCCTTAAACCAGAAGAAGCTTACAACACAAGAAGAGAAGTCTGGAAGGAGTTGAACACCATATCGTGTCTTCTTCAACCTTCAGATTTGTAATTATTTTCTTTTCTTCCATTAGTATGAACTAAATTATATTTAGCTTGAATTTTAGCATATATGTATGAATTCTAGACTTGTTTGACATTTATCTAATTTGGGAAATATATGCTTTAAATTAAATTCATGTTTTATTCCTCTGTTTATGTGTTTGATTTATAGTCTGTTTTCTTTGCGGATTGCAACCGTATAGGATTACCTTCATAGTAGTTAGATAGTCAATATCTAAGGCATATTTAACTATGGAAACAATACATAACGTCTAGTATAAGGATGGTCCGACAACCCAGCCGATCTAGATAGTCATTATGGTTTGGTGTTATCATCATTAATCAATTGTAGGAAAAGTTTGCTTAGGACCCTTATTGACACAGGTTATTACTATTTTAAACTACTTAGCACAATTGAAGCCAATTATTGTAATACTACATGATTCACCCTTACATGTTTAGAATAAACAAGACTAGTAAGGATTACTTGCTAATTACTCAGCCTAAACTCTCAAACTATCTTCGTCTCTTTACATTTAAATTTCTGTCTTTAATTAATTAGTTTAATTTCCTTATTCAAAAACCCAATAAAAATCTATTTGTCTTTTACTTATTCGCGTATTATTATTTCTAACTCCTATATTTGCACTTGATAATTTGCATAAGTTCTCTCTAACCTTCGTAGTCCCTGAGGAACGAATCTTAGTTATCATCTAAAACTTGCATACGTCCTGTAATACTTGCAGAACCGTGCTAGCCTAGGGTATTTATTTGCACTTATTTATATAATTATTTTATCACACCCTAGGCAACACCAAGTTTTTGGCGCCGCTGCCGGGGACTACATCGTTTGTCCTTGTGCATTTATTTAGTACTTTTATTTTAGTTAGTTATTTTTTACACTTTTATTTTTAGTTTTGTGTTACAGATTTTACAGATGGCGAGACCAAGGAGACTTGGTCTTCCCATCATATTCAGAGTGCAACCACGCGGAATCCGCACTCCAGAAATCCAAGCCGCTAAATTTAGACCAGATCCAGGGATGATAGCGCAGTTTGCAAATCATGGACAATTTAGCGGTGCTGCACAACAAGATCCGGTCCGATATGTTCAGAAATTTATGCAGATCTGTGACGCTTATATCGTTAAAGGCGTTATAAAGGAGCAGATGTATTACATTATGTTCCAGTTCTTTTTGACCGGATTTGTAAGCGATTGGTACGATACCCAACACCCTGATGTTATTCCAGATTGGGACAAGCTTCAATCCAAATTCCTAGACCGATTCTATCTGGTTAGTAGACGATTAAAATATATGTTGGAGCTTGAAAAATTTATGCAGGAAGACAGAGAGAGTGTTGGTGAAGCATGGTTACGTTTTAACGAGATGAAGGCGAGAGTCCCATTCCATGTATCATCGCCCGAATATTCATTAACCATGTTCTATGGAGGACTCAATAACGAGTCCAGAAGAAGAGCAGATTTGTTAGGAGATAAAGGTTTCGTATTTTTAGATCCTGAAGAAGCTGAAATTATTATGGAGAAAGTTCTCGAGACCGAGAGAAGTTGGCCGATTGAATCAGAAAAACAAGAAGAGACCTTAGAATCTCTAAGGCTCAAAGAGTTAAACAAACAACTCAAGAAATTACGAGAACAAGCGCGAACAATAGCTCAGGTATAATCTAGTAGATACTTTACCTTTATGTCCATGAAACCATTCGTGGGAGAATTGCATGAATAATATAGCTTCAATTTCCTTCGTATCTCATCAAAGAAACCATTATTCTAATGGTTAGTTACGCTAATTATCAGCCCCCACAAAATCAAAATTGGGTCGGAAATCAAGAGAATTATTAGCAACCTCGACCTCAATCTTACTATCCACCACAACCTATCTATCAAGAAACGCCGATATATAAAGAAATTTATCAAGAAGCGCCAATTTACAAAGAAGCTTATCAAGAACCACCTCAATATTTAATGCAACAAGCTACACAAAAGAAACCTACGAGTTTAGATTCAGGTATGGCTGCAATAATGAAAGTAGTTGAACAATATATGAAGATGAGCCAACAAAGAATCCAAACCCAGTCCACGGTAATCAAGAATCTCGAGCATACTATATCACAAATGGCGAGTATATTGCAAAATAGGCCAAAAGGGAAACTCCCAAGTGATACTATTGCTCCTCAAGATGATGCTTGTCATGCAGTTGAATTGCGATGTGGAAAACGATAACCTCCACCTAGAAGTGATCCAGAACCAACCTCTATTCCTGAAAAAAGTTGTTGAAGAAACAATTGAAGATAAGGTAGAAGAGTTAATTGAACAAAAGAGTGTCCCAGAGAAGACACCAGAAAAGAAAGAGAGCTCAGTGGTGACCAACACACGTCCTCCTCCACCATTCCCGTCACGTGTCAAAAAGCAGAACAATGAAAAAGAATTCAAAAAGTTCCTTGACATAGTGAACGATTTAAATATCAACATCCCGTTTGTAGAAGCTCTCACAAGAATGCCAAAAATATCTTAAATTCATGAAGGACATTCTTTCTAACAAACGAAGCTTAGAAACCGAAGAGATGAATGGATTGTCAAAGGAGTGTAATGCTACAAATGAAATAAAGTTACCACAAGACGCGCATATACCCCAGAACTTTTGGATGAAACCATCCATGACTATAAAGAATAGATCTAAAATTTTCGTGGGAGTTAGAGGTAAGGGATTTAAATTTCGTAAACCATGACCGAGGTAACACGTCTAACTTTAAAAGATGTTAAATAAAAGTGTTATACGGGAGACAACGCGCAAATTTTACGTTTTTAGGTTTTTAATCCATGTTTAGTGTAGTTATTTTTAGTTGATATTGCATATTTGAGAAAGGTATTACTGTTTTTTATGTTCAGGAATTAAAGAAATCGAGTCTGGGAGAAACACAGAATTTTTTGGGCATGTTCTAACCTGCCACCGGTATACCGGGCCTTACCGACGGTATACCGCGGGTCATAAACACGAGCCCACGGGTACTAGTCACGTGTTTGTTACAGAATGTTGATTTTCGAAGGATGACAGCACCGGTATACCGAGCCATTCCTCCGGTATACCGGACAGACCAAAACCCGAGCCCACGGGTTCGCAACACGTGTTTTTTTGTCGAAGCATGAATTTCAAGGAACAGTAGCTTCGGTATACTGGGCGCCCAGCACCGCTGGAGAGAGAAAAAATTGCGTTTTTCAGGTTATAAGGAAGAAGAGGTTGGTCTATCACGAATTTTACAATCCTTAAGCCTCTCTTTCTTCTCCAAACCTCTCCCAACTCCATTAAAGCTTCATCAAACCTTCCCTAAACATCAAAACACTACCCAATCACCATAAAAACACATCCAATCCTTTCTCCACATCATTACAAAGAAGACTCAACCACCCATATCATACATTGAATCCAAGAATCAAAAGCTTAAATTTCAGGAAGGTTTGATGAAGCTTTAATGGAGTTGGGAGAGGTTTGGAGAAGAAAGAGAGGCTTAAGGATTGTAAAATTCGTGATAGACCAACCTCTTCTTCCTTATAACCTGAAAAACGCAATTTTTTCTCTCTCCAGCGGCGCTAGGCGCCCAGTATACCGAAGCTACTGTTCCTTGAAATTCATGCTTCGACAAAAAACACGTGTTGCGAACCCGTGGGCTCGGGTTTTGGTCTGTCCGGCAAAAAAAGAGGAGTTCAAGGTAGGTGAAGAAGTCGCATTAAAAACTCCTGATCTGCCACAGAAAGCACGTCAACACAAGAGTCTTGGATGGGGCCGTTCATGGTCACGAGGATTATTTTTGAAAAGATAGTAGAAGTGAAAGCCAAGGGATGAAAATTCTTCGAGGTAGATGTTGATAACCTCACTCACTGTATGGGAGGTTATGTTAGAAATAAATGTTCCTTAAGGTAACCTGTCGAGCTTAACGATGTTAAAGAAAATCCAAATAAGGGCGAAAACCCATGTGTATATTAGTTTAATGCCTTATACTTAATAGTAGTGAATAATATTTTAAAAAAAATTATGTGATTCAGTATGTACTATGCATAACGAGAAAGGTATGATGGTTATTTGATGTGCAGGTCAATTTTTATAAAGGTTTCAGGAAGAAAATGAGGGGTAAAATGGAGAAAAACAAGAATTTGAAATAAATAGTGCCCCCAATAAAAAATTAGAGAAGTTAGGTGGACCTAGAGAACAATATCCAATGAATACGAGCATAAATTTTGCGTAATTGTGAGGTGTAGGCAAGGAGAAATTGAGAAAATAAGACGAAAATTTCAGGAGCCTCTAGGGTGCGACCCTGAAAAAAAAGGGTGTGTCGCTAATATGAGGGTCGTGACCCTCACTAGTCTAGGGTGCGACCTGGTCCCTTAATGTCTCTTGGTAATAATAATTTAATTGCTAGGGCGCGACCCTAGCTGATGCAAGTAAAAAAAATTGGTCGCGGATATAAAGGTCGTGTCCCTCATTTTTCTAGAATGCGACCCTGGTTAGTTCTCAGCTCTCGGCCGAAGTAGTATTTTAAGCTAGGGCGCGACCCTCATTTGTCTAGGGCACGACAATAGCTGTTGATCTCTCACACAAGAAACACCATTGACAAACCCTGGCTCCATAAATACATATAATCTACCATAAAAACACCAAAAATATCATCAATTATTCCCCCTAAACCAATTCTAACACATAATCATATCACAAATCCTTCCAAAACACCAAGAAAAACTTAATTTCATCCAAAACTTTCTTCACCTAGAGCTAAAATTTCTCCATTAAATCTCTCAAAAACCTATAGAATTTGATTACCCATCACATAAAACACCATAGTCCATTTCAATCTACCTTCAAAAACATAAAAAGAGATAAATTTCATCAAAAGTTGTTGAATATTTTTGAACAATTGAGTTTTGGGTCATTCGAGATTACTAGAAGAACCGAATCATTATCTTTTAATCGAAAGATAAACAATAATTTTCGAAAAGCAAAGAATTATCTTGGAGAATCTCCAGAAAAAGAAATTGTGATTCCGGATTCGAGTTCAAAGCCTAAGGTTGGAGAAGTTAAGAAGAACATGAATAAAAAATAAAACCCAAGCGAGGCACAACATAACAAGCCAAGTTTGGAGAAGGATAAAGTCAAAGAACCAATTGCTAGTGACACCGTAATCGAAGAATGTCCCATGCGGAAGAAGATGATGATCACAAATCCTAAAAGAGAGGTTGTGAGTTGGAAAGATCAAATTCGAGAAAGGGTAGCTAATTTGAAGTTTGGTGTTGAAGAAGGATTGTTGAAGAAGGATTTCGGATAGACATAATGGATGGAGAATTCAAAGATTATGCCGAGACATGCGACAAGTTTAGATGAAACATTGAGAAAGCGAGATCTAGTTTATGCTCCTACAATTTTTCGAGAATTTTATGAAGAGCTGTTTTTTTCAAATGGAGATGTGATTGAAGTAAGAAGAGAGATTGTGCCTTTCTCAATAGAGCGTATTCGTGTGATATTCAAATTTCCAAACTTGAAGGGTCCATACAAATACCATGAAGCGATTAGAAATAAAAACTTCAAGTGGAAATCATTGTAAAAGTAAGTTTCGATTCGTGGTCGAGAAGCCATCCCCGAAGGTGAAAGATATCAATGTCAAGTATTAAGTAGCAACTTGCTACCACGCGATAGAGTATGCTCTCATTTCATTATTACAAAATTCTTTGGCAACACCCATATTTTCGAGGTGACAAGAGAGCAACTTACATTCATGAAGCGTATCCTCGAGGAAAAAGAAATAAATGTAGCTAACGTCATCTATGATCACATCATGGCATTCGTGATATCTCCTATTACTCAACACAACCTCAAATTTCCTTGCACAATTACTTAGATTTGTATGAAACCAAAGGTACCGCGCATGGATGAGGTGGATGAATCATTAGAAACATGAAAGGACATCACTTCGATGTCGATTGTGAACATTCATAAAAAGACCGAGAAAATGGGTATAGTTCTAGATAAGCCCTTTGGGGAAGAAAGAGGTGCTAGGCTTTAATCGAGAACGAGAAAAGCCGCACAAGAAAGTGTTTAAGATGAGGAAGTTAGAGGAGAAACAAGATAATATGATTGAATCCATGGAACATATGGCGAAAGTGTTTAAGATGATAAAACATACCCTAGACAAGATGGACACAACGCTATATGATCCATTTAACTTGACTAAGAAGAATGCACAACTTCGACGTGATATTGAAAGCGATCGACCTAGGGTCTATTAAGATATGTTCCAGTAATCATTTGCCTTTGGTAGTGTATATTAGTTTATTCTCTTTAAAGAGTATTTTCGAGTCGTTGGGACAAGACTCATTTTTGAGGTTGGGATGGGGTACTCATTGTCCTCATTCCCATTTTATATGTTTTATCAATTTCTGAAAGATTTTCAAAAATCATAAAAAATAGTTTAAGGAATGATTTAGGTGAAGAGTTTGTTGAGTGTACACAAAAGCAAACTCCTTTTGAATTTATGATAGAAAATAATAGACCTTAGAGTTATTACACATCAAGATCTGGTTCAGTCTGTTCAGAAATTCATGCAAATCTGTGATGCCTATGTTACTGAAGGTGTTACGCGAGAACATATGTATATTTCATGTTTCAATTCTTCTTGACCGGAAGAGGGGGTGATTGGTTAATGATCAACCTCCCTAGCTATTAACAAATTGGGACAAGCTTCAAGCAAGATTTCTTGATCAATTTTATCCTACAAGTATGCGAGTGAAGGACCAATTAGAGCATATGAATTTCTTAAAAGAAGCCGGAGAGAGTGTTGGCGAAGCATGGACAGGATTTCAAAATAATTTGGCAAGATGTCCACTACAGGCATACACGCCAAAATTACAGTTAGACATGTTCTATAAAGGACTCAATTCAGAGTCAAGATTGAGAGTAGATGATCTGGGTTGTGGTGGTTTTGTCTCCATGGATCCGAATGAAGCAAATAGTGGTATAGAGAGAATTAGCGAAACCGAGATGAGTTGGCCACAATCACAAGCTCCTACCACTAATATTGTTTCTAGCTTGCAAGATCAAATACAACAACTCACTATGGTCGTTGAGAAAAGCATCCAAGCTAGGATTTCCAAGGTGAAGGTCTTGAATGCGACCCATGGATATTCCATGGCACATTAGGAAAATCTTCAGAATTATCACCAAGGTAATAATATCCAAAAATAAATTTCAAGTAGGGTCGCTATTCAAAACGATTCACATTAATCTCGACCACAAGAGACTATTTATCAAGCGCCACCTCAACAGCTATATCTACGTGAACAAGCTTATGAAAGCCAAGCCCCAATGGCTTTTCCATCATATCCGAAAGAAGATATCAACAAGATGAGTTCCAATCTTAGTCAATTCATCAAATTCTCAAAGTAAACAATGATGATAATTGAGGCAAAGATCGATTCCAATGCATCAGTAGTGCAAGGCCCGCAACAACAGAATCATGGTCTGCAATAACATAATCAACTTTTAGAAAAAAATGTGATCCAGCTCAATACAGTCATAGAACAAATGAAAAGTCAACTCTTTAATTTTACCCAAAATACAATTGCTAACATGAAGAGGATCCATTGTTGAGGACACGGTTATGACTATTAGTCTTCAAGCTCAAAAGATAAAAGAATCACCGCCATCTACATCTAGTGAAGTGGAGGTTCCGAAAGAAGTTAGACCGACCAAGTCAAACGTAAATGAGATGAACTTAGATGAGATAATTGTTGAAGATTGGGTTGAAGAGGTTGAGAAGGATGAGATTGATCAACTAAGAGTGGAAGTTGATGCACCAAGATTGGAAGAGAAAATAAAGGCAAGACCACCACCATGATATTGCTATTATCCATTACAAATTGCTTATCCGAAGGATGATCACGCATATAATAAGTGAATGGAGATATTAAATCAAGTGAAAATCAACATTCCTTTACTCGAAACTATGAAGGGAAAGCGAAACTATCATCGATTATTTATGGAGACACTCTCCAATAAGAATAAGTCCATAGAATCCAAGAATGTGGCACTCAACGAAGGGATAACAACGCAAGTTCAGCGCAAGTTACCACCAAAGCTTAATGATCCTTGAGGTTTTAACCTCCCAATTAAAATAGGTGGAGTGTTTGAAGGAAAAATGATATGTGATTTGGGTGCGAGTGTGAATCTCATGCCCAAAAGTGTATTCGAGGAGTCTAGGATTGGAGATGAAAAAATGAAACCGTAACCTGACAATTTGCGGATCAATCAACAGCCAACCTGTAGGAGTAATCGAGGACGTACTCGTCCAAGTAGGTAATCTTGTTATTTCGACAAATTTCATTATTCTTGAATATAAAGTGTTAGCCTTACCTTGTTTTTATTCCCGTTTTAATATTCGACAAATCATTATTTAACTAAAATTCATTTGGTATCACTTTTAAATGTTTTCCAAAACCCCTCATTAGATTAGTTATCTTAAAATCCTTGATCTTGAGCTTCTTTAGAACAGTGTCGCGGTACACCGGACAACACCTGCGGTACACCGCAGTACCACAGACCAAAGGCGCGGTGCATAAGCTAGTCCGAACAGAAAGCAAGAAAATGTGCGGTACACCGGACTGAGGCGCGGTACACCGGACCAAGGGTGCGGACCAAGAACACGGTGCATGGGGTAGCCCGTCAGTGTGCTATGAAATCGATACGATGAGAAGTGCGGTACACCGCACCATATCCGCGGTATACCGCGAGAAAGGGTTTTCTGCACTTTTGAACAAGACAAAGCTTATATCCGTTGGAGTTTAAATCTATCCGTTAGATAGAAGCCTTATGACCGTTGGAAGCTTATTTTAGCTATAAATTGAAGCTCATTCAAGACACAACTCATCCCTTCCATCTACCAATCTTAAGAGCAATTAATATTATCATTCAAGAAGGTTTCAAAGGAGCATTCAAGTCATATTCATTCCTCAAGCTACATAGTTTATATCCACTCATTTACGAGTCTAGTTACAAGCTATTATAACACCCCTAAACACTTTTCCTTTCCTCTTAGTTCTTGTAATAGATTAAGAGAGTAGTGTGAGTATAGGTTCTATACTTGGTTCCTTGTGTTGGTGATAACACAAGTGTATTTCCTTCAAGGTTTTGAAGTGGTTGTAAAGGGTTTGTAATCTCACCCGGGTTAAAGAGTTACGAAGATTAGTTGAGAATCTTGCACATCCTAAGGAGGCTTCCTTAGGTAGTGGATGTAGGGAAACCGAACCACTATACATCGTTGTGTATCTTTCTATCCCTATACTCTTTACTTTTCCGCACTCTATATGCTTGATAAAATGCTTACATGAATAGTTTGATAATATTGTCTTTTAGGATTATCTAGTTCTTGACTATTTAGTTTGCTAAAACAATAGGATTCAAATTAGCTTTTAATTTTATTTACTTGAAATAAAATTAACCGATTAATTTCCATTGTCCTATTCAACCCCCCTTCTAGGACGCATATAGAATATCAATTGGTATCAGAGCCTAGCTCTATTGTACTTAATCGTTTCTAGAGTTAATACGATATGGACTCTAATCAACCGGAAGGTTCATGTCCTACTAGACCTCCGCTTTTTGTAGGAAAAGATTACTTTGGATGGAAAAAGAAAATAGAGATTCATGTCAAAGGAATCGATTACTTTTTGTGGCTTGCTATCAAGAAGGGTCCTTACATTCCTTATGTTGATGGTAGTCAAACGGTTGAGAAAGATGAAGATGATTACAATGCTCAAGACATAGCCAAACTCACCAAAAACAACAAAGCTATGAAGATACTCATAAATGGGTTAAGTGTCACGGAATATGCTAGAGTTAGTGAATGTAATTCGGCTCATGAAATGTGGCAACTCTTGGAGCTATCATATCAAGGAACGGAAGATGTCAAGGAAACTAAGATCGGTCTTTTTATCACTAAGTATGAGCAATTTCGTATGGGGCCCGATGAAGCCTTAAATGCTATGCATCAAAGATTTTCTAACATTGTCAACACCTTGAAAACTCTTGGTCAAGAGTACACCAACAAAGAACATTGCCGAAAAATCTTATTTGCTCTTCCAAAGAAATACAAATCAAAAATCAACTCTATAAGAGATACTAAAGATCTTTCAAAGATGACGGTTCATGAACTCATTTGCAACCTCATAACAGAAGAGCTCGTGCTTGAAGAAGAAAAGATAAGAGATGATGAGGAGAATAAGATTAAGAAATCCATTGCCTTCCATGCCTTGAGTAGCAAGTTGAAAGAACGAAAAGAAAGGAAGGAAAGTGAAGAAGAAGAAAATTCACATGAAGAAGAAACTAGTGAAGATGAAGGAATAGCTATGTTGGCAAGAGATATGAAAAAATTTATGAGATACAAACGCTTTGCCAAGAAAGGAAGTTCTTCCACACCCTATAAGAAGAATGTTAGAGCTATCAAACAAGATGAACCCACTTGCTATCATTGCAAGAAAGTTGGTCACATCAAAACTTATTGTCCTCTTCTTCAAAAGGAAAAACCAAAGAGAGCAATGCATGCTATTATCACTTGGGATACTCAAAATTCGGATGAAGAAGAAAGTGATAATGAGAATGTTAATCTTGTTGCTTTTATGGGAGAACTTGAAAGTGATGAAGATACTACTTGGGATGATGATCATACTATCCAAGAACCAAGCAATGACGGTTCAACTCACTTTGCTTTTATGGCAAACCATGATGAGGTAACTCCTAAATCTAAACTTTCTTTATCTAATGATGATGCTAGTGAGCAAGATATTCATGAGGCATTTGATTCTCTTTCAAATGATTTTTTAAACTCTATTGAAACAAACAAAGTTTTAACAAAAGAATTAGAAATTGAAAGAAATTGAAGTAAAGAGATTTTAAAAGCTTTGGAAGATTGTCAAAATCTTAGTGATTAATGTATAGATGAAAATGAGAAACTTCATCTTATTGAGAAAAGCCTTTTGGAAGAAAAAGCTTTGTTGGAGAAAAAGATTGAGGATCAAAATGCTATTATTTTAAAATTTACAAATGGGCAAGAAAACTTGGATTTGATTTTAGGTTCTCAAAAATTATCTTTTGAAAAAAGGGGTGTTGGATATAATCCATCAACTAAACAAAAAATTTTAAAAAATATTTTTGTTAAATCAAAAATTTCAAATGCTATTTCGTCTTCTTCAAAATCTTCTATCACTTGCACTTATTGTGAAAAACTTGGTCATAATGAATCTCATTGTTACTATCGAAAATTATTGGATTTGGGATCTCTTGTGCCACTTTGGAAAAGGCCTATATGGGCTATAAAAAGAAAATCCACTAACCCTCATGGACCCAAACCAAATTGGGTACCTAAAGCCTAAATTATTTTTTGTGTAGGGATTGAGCATCAAGAAGCAAAATATATGGCTCCTTGATAGTGGATGCTCAAGACATATGACCGGGAATCCTTCATTATTTACACATCTCTATAAAACAAAAGGTGATAGAGTTACTTTTGCCGACAATACTAAAAAACGTGTTTTGGGTAAAGGTAATATCGGTAATATGAACTCTTTACTTATTTCAAATGTTTTGCTTGTTGAGGGTCTATCTTTTAACTTGCTTAGTATTAGTCAACTTTGTGATGTTGGTTATTGTGTTAAATTTGAAGCATCTAGATGCATTGTTTTCAAAAATGATGAGTTAGATACTATCTTTATTGCTAAAAGATCGGATAATGTTTTTGTAGTTGACCTTGAGAGTCTTATGTGTCAACGTATAAAATTCTTGTCCGTGGTTAATGATAGTTGGCTTTGGCATAGACGTCTAGGACATGCTAGCATGGATTTAATTTCAAAATTATCTAGAAAAAATCTTGTTGTTGGTTTGCCTATTTATAAGTTTGATAAAGATAAAATTTGTGATGCATGTCAACTTGGTAAACAACATCGTTCATCTTTTAAACCCATAAATAAGGTCATCACCATTAGGCCACTTCAATTATTGCATATGGATCTTTTTGGTCCCGTTGATTTCACTAGTCTAGGAGGATCTAGATATGTCTTTGTTGTTGTTGATGATTACACTAGATATACATGGGTGATGTTCCTTGCTTTAAAAAATCAAGCCTTCAATGAATTTGCAAAACTTTGTAGAAAGGTGCAAAATGAGAAAGGCTACTCTATTACATGCATTCGTAGTGATAATGGTAGTGAATATGTGAATTCTCCTTTTGTGAATTTTCGTGATGAACTTGGCATTGAGCATAATTATTCGACTCCTACAACTCCCCAACAAAATGGGGTAGTGGAAAGGAAAAACCGAACTCTACAAGAAATGGTAAGGACAATGCTAAAAGAACATAGCTTGCCTACATACTTTTGGGGTGAAGCCGTTCATACGGCTTGTTATGTGTTAAATAGAGTTCTAATTAGACCCCTTATTAAGAAAACCCCTTATGAGCTTTGGAATGGTAGACAACCAACTATTGCATATTTTCGTGTTTTTGGGTGAAAATGTTTTATCTTAAACACTAGGGACTATTTGGGCAAATTTGATGCAAAATCGGATGAAGGTATTTTTCTTGGCTATTCCACTAAGGGTAAAGCCTATCGTATTTTCAATAAACGCACTCGTACCATTGAAGAATCTATGCATGTTGACTTTGATGAGACTAACCCTTTTTGTGTCAAGAAAGTAGTAGATGTTGATTTACATGAAGATACTCCACAAGATCAACCCTTAGAATCTCCTACTCAAGAATTAAAATCTCATGATGAATCTCTTAAGGAAAATGGTCAACTCTCAAATGAAGCTAGTACGGATTTACCAAAGTGTTGGAAAAACATCAAAGATCACCCAAGTGAATTAATTCTAGGTGATCCAAATGAAGGTGTAACCACTCGTTCTCGTATAATTGCTCTATGTGCTCATCAAGCATTCTTATCTCAAATTGAGCCAAGAATATTAAAGAAGCCTTGCTAGATGATCATTGGATAAACGCTGTGCATGAGGAATTAAATCAATTTGAGCGTAGTAAAGTTTGGACTTTAGTTGAGAAACCAATTGGCCCTACTATTATTGGCACAAAGTGGGTGTTTCGCAACAAGCTAGATGACACCGGTATAATCACTAGAAATAAAGAAAGGTTAGTTGCTCAAGGATATAATCAAGAAGAAGGTATTGATTTCGATGAAACTTTTGCTCCGGTAGCTAGACTTGAATCTATTCGTATGTTGCTTGCTTTTGCTTGTTATATGAATTTTAAACTTTACTAAATGGATGTCAAAAGTGCTTTTTTAAACGGTTTTATAGATGAGGAAGTTTTTGTTAAACAACCACCGGGTTTTGAAGATCCAAAATTTCCAAATCATGTTTTTAAACTTTCAAAAGCTTTATATGGTTTAAAACAAGCACCTCGTGCTTGGTATGAACGTTTAAGCAAATTCTTGTTAGAAGATGGTTTTAAACGAGGAAATATTGATTCCGCCTTATTTATAAAAAGGTCTTCAAAAGATATCCTTCTTGTTCAAATTTATGTGGATGATATAATATTTGGTGCTACTAAAGAAAATTCGTTGTGAGATTGGCATGCAAATTCTCTAAACTTCTTATCTTGCCATTATTGTTATTGCTTATGGTGTATATTATCTTGTTGCTAACATTTTCTTGGTGTTATAGGGTCCTTGAAGCTTTTAAATTGTTATCAATTTACTACTTTAAGTCATTGTTTTTTACTCAAAAGTATTTTGACCCCTTAATTTTTCAAAACCATATTATTGATTCTTTTTGTGGTTGACAAAGGGGGAGAAATTTTAGTTAAACTTTTTCAAATGCATTTTGTGAGGGGGAGTTTTTCTAAAAACTCTAGTGATTAATTTGAGGGGGAGTTTTTGATTAAAACTTTATCTAAGGCATCTTCAAAAGTTTATGATTTGTCAAACATCAAAAAGGGGGAGATTGTTAGCCTTACCTTGTTTCTATTCCCGTTTTAATATTCGACAAATCATTATTTAACTAAAATTCATTTGGTATCACTTTTAAATGTTTTCCAAAACCCCTCATTAGATTAGTTATCTAAAAATCCTTGATCTTGAGCTTCTTTAGAACAGTGTCGCGGTACACCGGACAACACATGCGGTACACCGCAGTACCACGGACCAAAGGCGCGGTGCATAAGCTAGTCCGACCAGAAAGCAAGAAAATGTGCGGTACACCGGACTGAGGCGCGGTACACCGGACCAAGGGTGCGGACCAAGAACACGGTGCATGGGGTAGCCCGTCAGTGTGCTATGAAATCGATACAATGAGAAGTGCGGTACACCGCACCATATCCGCGGTACACCGCGAGAAAGGGTTTTCTGCACTTTAGAACAAGACAAAGCTTATATCTGTTGGAGTTTAAATCTATCCGTTAGATAGAAGCCTTGTGACCGTTGGAAGCTTATTTTAGCTATAAATTGAAGCTCATTCAAGACACAACTCATCCCTTCCATCTACCAATCTTAAGAGCAATTAATATTATCATTCAAGAAAGTTTCAAAGGAGCATTCAAGTCATATTCATTCCTCAAGCTACATAGTTTATATCCACTCATTTAGGAGTCTAGTTACAAGCTATTATAACACCCCTAAACACTTTTCCTTTCCTCTTAGTTCTTGTAATAGATTAAGAGAGTAGTGTGAGTATAGGTTCTATACTTGGTTCCTTGTGTTGGTGATAACACAAGTGTATTTCCTTCAAGGTTTTCAAGTGGTTGTAAAGGGTTTGTAATCTCACCCGGGTTAAAGAGTTACGAAGATTAGTTGAGAATCTTGCAAATCCTAAGGAGGCTTCCTTAGGTAGTGGATGTAGGGAAACCGAACCACTATACATCGTTGTGTATCTTTTTATCCCTACACTCTTTACTTTTCCGCACTCATATGCTTGATAAAATGCTTACATGAATAGTTTGATAATATTGTCTTTTAGGATTATCTAGTTCTTGACTATTTAGTTTGCTAAAACAATAGGATTCAAATTAGCTTTTAATTTTATTTACTTGAAATAAAATTAGCCGATTAATTTCCATTGTCCTATTCAACCCCCCTTCTAGGACGCATATAGAATATCATAAAGTAGATAAGAACTCCCCATTCATACTTGGGCGTTCATTACTAGCCACGTGTGACACCATAGTCAATGTGAATGAAGGAACCATGACTCTCCGTATTAATAATAAATCTGAAACATTCTATGTTTCGGGAAAGATGAAGAAAAAGGAGCCACGAGAACTATCGGAAATCAGAGTTGTGACCAAGAAGTCAGAAGCTGATAGCCCCAAAGATACTGTGATAAAGAAACGAACATATGAGTTTTGGGTGGGAGACGAGGTAGCACGAAGGTATTCCACACCTAAGCACAAGAATTCTTGGATGGGTCCATGCTTCATCACTTGAGTTGTTTCAGAACAAGTGATGGAGGTAAATGCTAAAGGGAGTCGCAAACTCAAATTAGTAGACGTTCATAGCCTCGTTCACTGCTAGGGAGACTATATAATAAAAGAAACAACAGAGGTAACACGTCGAACTTTAAAAGACGTTAAACAAAGTGTTGTCCGTGAGACAACACCATATCGAGTTTCGTGACATACTATGAAACGCTGAGGATCAGAAGATTTCTCGGGTACACCGCATCCCTACCGCGGTACATGGCACGACACGCCGGAAATCTTCAAAAGGCCATAACTTTGCGCTTGGAGGTCGGAATTCACTTTTTATTTTGCCTAAACCGTGTACTTTTTTTATATCTATCCAATACAGAAGTTTAAAAAATTGGGCTCCCGATCTCTGGCAAACGGGTGCCCGGTTGTTAAGCGTGTCGTCAAAAGTGAGAGGGTCACGACGGTGCACAATTTAATTTTTTACGAGACAAAATGGGAACCCGGTTTGTGCCAGGACAATTTGACTAATGTCGCCTAGGGTGTGATTAAAATAAGATAATTAAAGTCTAGAAAACTACGCACTCTCACCCTAGACAGGCACAGTACTGCAAGTATTACAAGACGTATGCAAGTTTTAGTTAGTAAGTTAAGTTCGTTCTCAGGGACTTAAGTGTGTTATACGAGTAGGTAACAATAACGAGTAAGAAATAATTAAGTAAAGACAGAAAATAAAAGAAATAGAATTTCAAAATTAAGAATTAAACTAAGAAAATAAAGACAATAAAAAACGAAGAATATGAGATGAGAAATATAGCTTAGGTTTTGCTAGTATGCACTAATCCTTCTAATTCATTCTATTAGATCTAGTTAGTAAGGGAGAATATTAGCTCTTGTATACTTAGTCAGGATTCTAAATTCCCATTCCTTAGATCTTGAGAGTGACTAAGGGGGCTACGGACACACCACGAGGCTGGTTCAAATAGGGTTATCGTACTCCACTAGGGCCCTAAGCAATCAATTTCCATACATGGTGATAGTGGTTAAATTATACCCTAATGACTATCTAGTTAGAATCAGTTTTTTCAGGACTAATATCGACACTAGATGTTATGTGGTGTTTCAATAATTAGACACCCAGTTAAGGTGACCATCTAATTACTATTAAGATAATCCTAAAGTGATCAGTTCTAGGACAGGCAATAAATCAAAACACATAAACAAATATAAAGGTAAGAAGCTAATATCAGATTAAAACATTTAATTCCCAAAGAAACTTAGATAGAAGAATTAGAATTCATAGTTTATACATGATGCAAAACCCAAGTTATGGGGAGTTTAGTTCATACCTGGAGGAAATAAACTAAAAGAAATTACAAAAGACATCATCTTGCTCTCTACAGTAAACTGGAAGAATAAAACCTTAAGAACTAATTACTATGAGGCAAGGATGATTTACAAGTGATGTAAGGGTGTATTTATAGGTGTAGAAAAGACCTAATTCGTTTTCTTTAAGGAGAGGTTAAGTAATGGACTCCAAGCCCAACTCAAATTCGTATGAAAATAAAGATAATTACTGCTGACTTGTTTTGATCATATCTTCTTCGTCATTGGTCGGTTTTTTCTCCATAAGATACCAAAAGAATCCTCACAGAATTATCTATGTCCCTATGAAAGGAATCTTCCAAAATCGGCTCGGTTTTGGAGTTATCACCATTTCTTTAGGCGTAGCTGCAGAAATTCAGATTAAGGCAGCTTTTCCTTTTCCATGATTTTAGCTTTTCTTTCCTTTATCTCCAATTACCATGCTTATCTCTTTCCATATCTTGTAGTATTTGACTTGGACTCTAATTAATCTCCATAATTATCTTTAAAGCTTCACACTAAATAAATAATTAAACCCAATATGCTCTCAAAATATTATTTTACTAAATCAAGACTCAAAATAGGAAAGTGCACTATTTCTCAAGAAAATCGACTATTATGACTTATAAATCACTTAAAATGATGTCTCATCCTAATATAAATCTATCACAAATGATGAGACATCAAGACCCCCAACTCAAAGTTGTATCGTCCCGATACAATATAGATAAAAACAAAGGGAAGTCTATAAATACACACTTCTGAAATTTTCAATACAATGGGAAGAACATAGCAGAATATATAGAATAGACCCAAAGCAACAACTCAGAAAATTTCATGCAATAATATTCATAAACTACATACTTGTACACTTCTCATATCCATATTCAACACGGCTTGAATTCAAGATCAGATTAGTTTCGCAATGTAAGAAGGATTGGGACTTTACTCAGTTCTTCAAGAAAGCTATAGATTGTTCATCGAACTTCACTAGTATTCAAAGATCCACTTAATTACTCTCTAATGGCTCAATCACTTCTCAATTATATAGCAAAGAATCAAAAGGTATTTAAGGTTGTAATTTAAGCTTAGGGACGGTATGATAGTATATTTGGATAATTTAGAGTGAGATTTTGGCTCTCTCCTCACTAGCCATCAACTAATCGCCCTAGAGATTGAGTTACTCTCATAAAACGTTTCTCACTAAACCCAATGAATTCCTTGATGCACAATTTAGCATCCCCAATAACCCAATTAAAGCATAAGATGTTCACATAAAAAATTCCACTTTGCCGGTCCGAATATATATATTTTCTTCTTTTCAAATCAATTTTTTTCTATAGCTATGACTCTCTTTTTAATGTTGAGATATCATGCTATTTTTCTTATATATAGTTTTCTTTTAATGCCCTTGTTGGCAAATTTAGCTCGTAGCTTCTTTTTCATTCACTATTACCCTGGGAAAGGGTTACAATAAAATCTGTGAATCATCATCAATATAAAGCACAAAGCACAATTAATAAGCTCCAACATCCCATCCCAATAATATTTCCCATAATGGTGGACCCACCACCCCAAACTCAAGCTCTAAAACAGCTGTCTATGCATCGCGATTCGAGTGCGGGTCATATGAAAAAGTCCTATAATCTAAAGGGATATGGCTTATAACGTGTTTCAATAAAAAGCTTTAGAAAGGCTGGAAGGGGCTGAGAAGGATTTAGCATATAAAATCAAAATAACAAGGTGAGAAGGTATAAAAAGGCTTCAAGGGCTTCAAATATGAAAGAACCGCCTTAATCACTTTCTACACTATGTAATTTCGTTATTTTCTTACCTTTAGAACTTTCATCAAATGGGTTTGTCAACTAGCTTGGATCTCAAGGCCTACACACTTCTCAAGGTTCCCTGAGATCGAACATACTTTCTATCGCATTGCTCACTAATCTTTTCTTTACTATCAACGTGTGTTTTCTTGCAAATACTCAAAGCATAGAAATAAAATAGATCATAAACATATTACTTAATATCATTAATTCACGGAGCTTATGCTTTTAAGCAATTAAACACACTCTACATCTAATTCCCATGTATCAAAAATTTTAATTTCTACCTAAAAACAGAAAAATGGAGATGAGAGACAACGAATCCCCACACCCCAACTAAAAAATGAGCCGTGTCCCCACGACTCGAAAAAGACTCGAAACAGAAATTAAAATTAGCAGATAAATGCATTTACAGAAATGGTAAGGAAGAAAGAGAACATACTCTCGAGGCTTATTGCCTCGCATCATTGACATCCAAGGTCGGATTTGCTTGACCTTTCGTTAATTGCTCAAGGATTTTCATGATGTGCACTTGATTAGCGTTAATTTGTGCCACATCGTTGACTAATGAAGTTTGAGCTGCTTCTAATTTTGTTAAACGCTCCTCCATCTTCTCTTGCCAACTTTGCTCCTTTTCTTCTTTCAAGATTTGCGTAGAACCCGCTCTTCTAAAGACATCTTTGATCCAAGCATTATCAATATAACTCGTCTTAAACTCGAGTTTCTCTTCTTCACCCAATGTAACATTCGCTTTTCGCACAAGACACATGATCATAGTAGGAAATTTAACATTATAAACTGATTTAGGAGAGACCGAAAATCACATCACCTCCTCATAGATCAACTGTGCCACATCTGCTTCTTCTCCTCTCAAAATACAATCCAATAGTAGAGCGTTCTTCATAGTCACATCCAAAGTTCGTGTGTTTCCAAAGACATTAGGAATAAGGAAATTGTGCCAAATTCGCGCATCCCGTTGAAGATACTTGTAAGGCCAAGGTGCCTTCAGTTCTTCCTTATGTGATTGCACTTTCTCCTTGTCTAAAACATGCTCAAAAAGTAATTCCTCATCAAATATTTTTCGTTTAGCAACCGCTTCATCATACTTGCAATAACCTTTCAATTTCATGAACTTGAAGTGGTTTCTAATCTCCTCAACTGCGAAAGGAACTAACTTTCCTCTAATCGGAACACAACCTTTACTATCTCGGCTAAAGAGGCCTAAATAGAATTCCAAAACTAACTCATGACATAATTCAGAACGTCTTACCATGAACATAGACCAACCAAATTTTGCACCAAGCTCTAAGAATCTCTTGTATTCTCCTGTACCAACTTCTTCCTTGAATACTTTCTCATAAGCAAAAGGTAGTTCTTTTAATTGTTTCTCTGCAGAAGCTTTTATGGCCTTTAAAGCTTCCTCTTTTTCCTTGGGTGTTGGACTTTGTGGAAGTTGTGTTTTCTCCCTTGCATAAAAGTAGAGATTTTTACCATTACGATTAAACAAAGACATCGTACCTCCATCTTCAACATCATCTTTACCCTTTGATTTAGAACTAGAACCTTTGTTATTTGATTTCTTCTTGATTGGATCCAATACCTTGCTTTTTTTCACCTCCCTCTGGTTAGCTAATATTGTTGTTCTATTAGTAATCTTCAATTGACCCCCAACTCAAAGCTTTAACAACTCTTGAAATTTGAACTTGTGAATTTTTGGTTGAACTAGCTTGATTTGGTTTAGGAAAGATGAATTGATGATGAATCTCTATGTGGGTAAGGTGAATTCTTGATGGATTGGCTTGGATTTAAGAAATTGTAGGATGAATTTTGTAAATTTTAGCTCTTGATTCTTCAATTTAATTGTGTTTGGTGAAAATTGGTTGCTTGAATCTCCTTTGCAGTGATGTGGAGAGAAGATTTGATGTGTTATTCTTGATGATTGGGTAGTGTTTTGATGATTGGTGAAGGTTTTTATGAGCTTCAATGGAGTTGGGAGAGTTTTGGAGAGGAAAGAGAGGCTTGAGGTTTTGTAAATTCGGAATAATAAGCATTAACCCTCTTTTATAAGCTCCAACCCGCATCTTTCTCTCTCTGGCGACGACCTGTGGTGCACCAGACATATGGTGCGGTATACCGTAGCTTCTGTTGCTCCAAAATTTTTCGTCTCGTCAATAAACATGCGCCTCATACCCGTGGCATGGGTTTTTGGTCGTGCGGTGCACCGCGCATACGGTCCGGTATACCGGACCTGAGGTCCAGATTTTTTTCTCCTCGGCATAAAACCCGAGGTACCAACACGTGGTACGGGTTTTCCTCCTACGCGGTGTACCGGAGTGGCAGTCCGGTGTACCAGAGTGCTGATCTCCGAAAATTTGTTTTCTCCTCCCGAACTTGATTTCTCCAATACCTAAGCATCAAAAACACTAATACCTTTCTCAAATATACAATATCAACTTAAAACAACTAAACTAAACATAAACTAAAAACGTAAAAGACATAAAAACTTAAAAAATTGCGGGTTGTCTCCCGTACAGCACTTTTGTTTAACGTCTTTCAAAGTTAGACGCGTTACCTCTATCAAGATTTGCGAATATAGCCTCCCCAACAACGAGTTAGGCTATGAACATCAACTAATCTGCGCTTGATCCCCTTCTTGGGTCGTACTTCTATCACCTTGGCTGAAACAACCTTAGTGACAATGAATTGTTCCATCCACGAGTGTTTGAAACTACGTGGCCTATTCTCGCGTTTGTGAGCTTTCTATAGAACTTCATGGCCAACCCCAAACTCAATGTTTGGCTCAGTATCCACAGGCTTTAAATGGATCTTCTCAGGAGGGACTTTGTGATTTGAAAGGCTGTGGATGACAGGAACGGTGGGATCTAACTTCCTTGGTTTCTTACCCAAGACATAGAAGGTCTCGGATATGTTCTTTGCATGAAGGGTAATAGTCCCTTCTTGGAAGTTGATGACACTTTGACTTGTGGCCATGAAAGGCCGTCCAAGTATGATTGGAACCTTCTTATCTGCATCAAACTCAAGTATAACAAAGTCAGTAGGGATGGCGATACTACCTGCACGGACTAAGACGTCCTCCACTGTTCCCCATGTCCTGGCAACTGAGTTGTCAGCGAACTGCAACTTCACTGGAGTTTTCTCTGATTTCTGAAGTCCAAGTCTCTCGAACACGGACTTAGACATAAGATTCACACCAGAACCCACATCGTACATAGCTTTCACCTTGAGCATACCATTAATTTGAATAGGAAGGTTAAAACTTCCCGGATCTTTAAGCTTTGTTGGTAGCTCTCGTTCACTTCTTCTCGAGACTCTCAAATTCTCTCTTGGGATCTCTACACTCGCTTCTTTTTCAGGAATAACTTGCGTAAAAACTTGTTGCGGTGTAAGTGCTTTCTTTGCAATCTCAAGCATTTGGGCGTTGATATTTTCAGGTGTATACGCCTCTACAAATGTCTTGAGTTCAGTGTCATCCTTAGGATTTGTATCAGGAATAGTTGGTGACACTAGATGAACAACAGGTGGCGGTTCCACCTTCTCTTCTTCTTTCTCTTCTTGCACAACAGGTGCAACTTCAACTTATCTCTTGATTCTTCCTTTGAGGTTTCTTTCTCTTTCTCTTTAGCCAGCTCAGCTTGATAATCCATAACCGATCGAATCTCCTCTTGCATATCCTTCAGAAGCTGTATAAATTTGGCTCTTTCTGAATCGTCCTCCATATAAACCTCAGAACAGTCAGATTCCACGGGGCTAGACTTGGTTGGTTCTTCTTCGGTACTCGGAACTTCCATGGCACTAACGACAGCATGCGGTAGTTCCTTCTTTTCTTCTTCAATTTCAAGGCAAATAGCCTTACAAGCTTCGAACCCAACATTGTCAACACCTCCTTCGATAGCCTTCAATTCTTTCTGTTCCATGAAATTTGTTAGAACTTTGTTTAATTGTTCTACTTGAGTACCTAAAATCTGAATTGCGGCATCTTGTCCTCGTAACTTCTCTTCCTGAGTGTTCATATTCGTGGTCAAACGGTCCAAGATTTTTATTACTTTTTGATTGTCCATAGATTCCTCTTGAGGATACTGAGGTAAAGCTTTCTGATCTAACGCATCGGTATAGGCATCTTGAACAGGTTGTTGAGGGGGAGCAGGTCTATTTTGATGCTGATTTTGATTCTGACCTCTTGGTTGGAAAAAGTTGTTCGGGGGGCGTGGTTGATAATGACCAGGATTAGCGGCCCTTTGTGGATTTGAATACTGCATACCCGGTTGATTACGGTTACCCCATTGATAGCCTCCTCGGTTGGATATGAAGTAAACAAATTGTGGATTTGTTTCACACTCTTCCCATGTATGATTATTAACCCCACATTGTTGACAACCATGTGCTTCTTGTACTACGTTTGCTGCGGCTAAATTCTTTTGCATCTCTACCTTCAGCTCTTTGATTTGATTTTCTAATACGGATATTTGAGCTGAGTTCGCAGTTTCTGTATCTAAACGAAGCGTTCCTCGGGTCTTTGCTACAGGAGCTCGCGTAGAAGGCCAGCTCCTTTCTTGTTCAATAATATTTTCCAAGACCTCGGATGCTTCATTATGATTCATGGACACAAAATTACCCTTTCCAATGTTATCCACCTTCTCTCTACCTTTATCATTAAGACCTTCATAGAATATAGCAAGTTGTAGAGCGGGGGCATAACCATGGAGCGGACATCTAGCTAATTTATGTTGAAACCTTGTCCATGATTCTCCTACTGTTTCTCTATCTTCTTGACAAAACCTTGCAAGCTCACTTTGATCTTTGGGTCTCATGCTCTTCGGATAAAAACGGTTAAAGAATGCGGCTTGCAATTCTGTCCATGAATTAATTGTTCCTGGTGGTTGTCTATCTAGCCATTCGCTATCTCTACCGGTTAAGAAGAACGAAAACATATGACAATACAGTTGCTCGCGTGTAATGCCTTGAGTAACATAGGCATCACAAATCTGTATAAACTTCTGAATCGATCTTACCGGATCTTGTACTGTTGTACCACTGTAGAGTCCATGACTTTGAAATTGACTGAGCATACCCGGATCGGGTCGAAATTTAATATTCTGGATCTCTGGAGGACGGTAACCTATTGGTTAAACATGAAACGGCACATGAAGACCAGGGAGGTCTTGTTCTACTCGATTTTGATTATTCTGCCCATTACCTCGTCCTAGTGGATGCTGTTGTCCCTGATGTTGTCCACCTAGTGGGACAAGTGGTGGTCCTCCTGGTGGATTTCCTCCAGGTGGGACTCCAAGTGGTGGATTTAACTGATCTTGTACGGCTGCCATAGCTCTTCCTAAGGATCTTTCCTCACGAACACGTTTGTTATAAGGTCTGAAGCTCCTCTCAGGCTCCGATAACGGAGGCCAAGAATTAAACACTGTGAAACCTGAAAAAGACTAAAGCAAACCACAAGCGTAAATCCAGAAAAAACAAAAACAAAATACTAAAAAAAATAAAAACTAATTAAAACTACTACTCGAAATAGATAACCCACACGCTAACGAGACACAAGTCCCCGGCAGCGGCGCCAAAAACTTGGTGTCGCCTAGGGTGTGATTAAAATAAGATAATTAAAGTCTAGAAAACTACGCACTCTCACCCTAGACAGGCACAATACTGCAAGTATTACAGGACGTATGCAAGTTTTAGTTTGTAAGTTATGTTCGTTCTCAGGGACTTAAGTGTGTTATACGAGTAGGTAACAATAACGAGTAAGCAATAATTAATTAAAGACAAAAAATAAAAGAAATAGAATTTCGAAATTAAGAATTAAACTAAGAAAATAAAGACAATAAAATAAAATACGAAGAATATGAGATGAGAAATATAGCTTAGGTTTTGCTAGTATGCACTAATCCTTCTAATTCTTTCTATTAGATCTAGTTAATAAGGGAGAATATTAGCTCTTGTATACTTAGTCAGGATTCTAAATTCCCATTCCTTAGACCTTGAGAGCGACTAAGGGGGCTACGGACACACCACGAGGCTGGTTCAAATAGGGTTATCCTACGCCACTAGGGCCCTAAGCAATCAATTTCCATACATGCTGATAGTGGTTAAATTATACCCTAATGACTATCTAGTTAGAATCAGTTTTGTCAGGACTAATATCGACACTAGACATTATGTGGTGTTTCAATAATTAGACACCCAGTTAAGGTGACCATCTAATTACTATTAAGAAAATCCTAAAGTGATCAGTTCTAGGACAGACAATAAATCAAAACACATAAACAAATATAAAGGTAAGAAGCTAATATCAGATTAAAACATGTAATTCCCAAAGAACATAGATAGAAGAATTAGAATCCATAGTTTATACATGATGCAAAACCCAAGCTATGGGGAGTTTAGTTCATACCTGAAGGAAATAAACTAAAAGAAATTACAAAAGACATCATCTTGCTCTCTACAATAAACTGGAAGAATAAAACCTTAAGAACTAATTACTATGAGGCAAGGATGATTTACAAGTGATATAAGGGTGTATTTATAGGTGTTTAGAAGACCTAATTCGTTTTCTTGAAGGAGAGGTTAAGTAATGGACTCCAAGCCCAACTCAAATTCGTATGGAAATAAAGATAATTAATGCTGACTTGTTTTGATCATATCTTCTTCGTTATTGGTACCAAAAGAATACCAAAAGAATCCTCACAGAATTATCTACGCCCCTATGAAAGGAATCTTTCAAAATCGGCTCGGTTTTGGAGTTATCACCACTTCTTTAGGCGTAGCTGCAGAAATTCAGATTAAGGCAGCTTTTCCTTTTCCATGATTTTAGCTTTTCTTTCCTTTATCTCCAATTACCATGCTTATATCTTTCCATATCTTGTAGTCTTTGACTTGGACTCTAATTAATCTCCATAATTATCTTTAAAGCTTCACACTAAATAAATAATTAAAACCCAATATGCTCTAAAAATATTATTTTACTAAATCAAAACTCAAAATAGGAAAGTGCACTATTTCTCAAGAAAATCGACTATTATGACTTCTAAATCACAAAAAATGATGTCTCATCCTAATATAAATCTATCACAAATGAGGATACATCATTGACCTACAAGGAGGTCACCTTTATATCACAAACCTTAAGCTCTGTTCTTCCCCAAAACACCCAAACTACATGAAAGCTTCACCAAACCTCTACCGCACATCAAAAGACCACCAAATAACCATACATTTATATCGTAATCCTTCCCTATACTCCTACAAACAATATTCAAACACCCATTTCAATACAAAGCACCTAGAATCCAAGAATCAAAACCGAAAATTTCAAAACTTCTTCTATAATTCCTTAAACTCATATCATCCAAGCAACAGTTCATCATACCCACATAGAACATCATCATCCATACACCTTTCCTAACCGAAATAACACTTTATCAACCCAAACTCAAGGGGTAAAAATTTCAAGAGTTGTGGGTTGGGATACCTGTTGGTTTGGCTAGTCCCAAACCGTGGACCGGCCCAAACCCAAAAAAAATAGTTTTTGGACCATATTGGGCCAACAAGTGTGTGGGTTTTAGTTTTTCTAGAGCCAGCTGAGGTCTGCTTATATGGTTTATGAGGTTGGTGGGTTCCCTTGAGCAGTCCTACCTTACACACCCCTAAACAAACGTCACCCATTCATAGTACGCCACATCATCATGACTTTGGTCTTTAATGGCTTACATAATACTATGTTTATTATGCTTAAACATGTAACACTTAGACAAAAACAACTTGAGTCTTGGGGTGTTATACCGCATAGTCGCATCCTTTGATCGGAATAAATGTGAATTATTAGACAATCTGAACCTCATGTTTATCTCACATAAATTCGATGCATAATATTAAATTTTAAGGGGGTAATTGGTAAACCAAGAATGTTCCCGAGCAATAATGGTCTAGTTCCTAAACGCTTAGGAGCATGTCTGAAGAGTCCACATGACTATTACACCCATCGACCATATATATCCTCGACTCATATTTATGACAAATCCAACTACTCCTACTATTCAAAGTCACTTAGAAGGTCCCAATGGTAAATACCTTTGGTGGAACTCCAAGTAGCATCTATGGGGGTTACGATTTTTATTATAAATACCCTTGTTCCAAAAGAGGAAAATTATATGCATTATTCATTATGAAATCTATCTAATTTGGATTTCTTGAAGATTAAGATGACCATCATATCAGGATATAGACATTCGAAATCATAGAATGACCTCTCTTACCTTAAAAAAATAAAGAGGCAAAGTTACATTTGTAGTCCACAAGGAATTTTACGAACACCAATATACCTGGTAATTCACCATTTTATCAGTGAGTCGTCATACTTATAGTCGATTAGAAATTGGTAGTATCTCATAAAATTGTTTATAAAATTAATTTTCCTTTGCGAGGACACCCTTTCTTCAAATTAGAGATAGCCCCCATGAACTTGAATAAATAGAGAGTCAAAGTTAAATTTGTACTTGTAGACCACAAGGAACTTTACGATCACCAATATACCTTGTAGTTCACTATTTTTTCGACGTGTTAAGACACTTATAGTCATTTTAGGAATCGTCTCATGATATTGTTTATAATGAGTTTCATAAGACCGAAGATTGATGGTTTGTAAGGATGTATACCTAAAATTTATTCATTCTTGATGGCTAAGGCTTTTAACCAATCCTCTAGAGTGTATCACCAAAATAAGGTATGTGGCATGTTATCATAACGCCAATTCATATAACTAACAATACACCCTCAAAAATTTGAAAATGACACAATTGAGAGGTAACTTGGACTATCAATTAGTCTTACATCATATATATATATATATATATATATATATATATATATATATATATATATATATATATATATATATATATATATATATATATATACACACACACGCACCCATAAGGTCAAACCCATCATTGAGGTCAACTTGCCATATACTTGCTATTTCTTTAGCCCTTAAAGTGTATAAAGTAAGAGGTACAGGGTTCGAATCCCTCTCTGAACATGGTTATATGCATGTGGAAGCGTGAATACTATTTGTGGGATTAGTCATGGGGCACTCGAGTTGTCCCCGACCACCCACGTATCAAACAAAATAACCATCACTGAGGTCACTAATATTAAAATATGCAATAAAATAATGGGATAATTTATAAATAATTGAGAGATTTGTATTTGATAATTGATATATTTAAGATAGATATGGAAAATTGAGATATAATTAATGTATTTCATAGAATAATTGAAAGATTCAAGGAATAAACACGCTGAACAATCTAGACCACTCGAGGGGTGAGACTATTTTATCTAATGCAATCCCAGCCGCTCTATATACAGTTCTCATCAATTTGAATATGTATATATCGTTTGATTGGATATAATACATACTAAATATATAGTTGTAGAATACAAAATCATATTTAAGTCGAGTGTATCAAATATTTTAGGAATATTGACTAGCTCGATCTATTCAGTTTTCGTCTACCCTACAATAAGGTTAGTTTCATCTTTAACATATTGTACATATTATACATATCGTACTTCTTAAAAATTTGAAATAAAATTGCATGTACTATGTTGTACTACTGTATTCCCATTGGTGTAAAATTTCAAAATGATATCACGGGAGTATCAAAATATCTTCAATTGCATGTAATTCAATCTTTTAATCTCTTATTGCTGGCAAAATTCTTAATATTGTTAAACCGTATCTTCTTAATAAATTGTTTGAAATAAAAAACTATTTACAAATTTTAAGTATAATTATATATTAAAATAATTTTGGTATAATTTACCAATTATTTATATTTTGATCCCCAACTTTTAATTATTTACAACACTTCAGTCCTTATCTAATACTATAAAACAAGCAATCATATTCATTTTTAAATACACATATCAATCTCTCTTCTCCTCTATCTAGTCAAAATACACATATCTATTTAGCTTTCATCATTTATCAAGGCAGATTGTTTTCAAAATAAGTAAGATATCTTTCGAAAAGAAGTAGCTACAATATACAAATGTTTACAATGTGATCGTGGCCATGGTATTTCACCACAAACAGATTGATTTAAGTGAACATTTGTGATGAAATGGCATGGCCAATGATCTAATTGTAGAGGATTTCTTGAGAACTGATTGCCCAATAATTATATATTTTATATATAATTAAAGAGTTTATTGGTTTTAGACCTTTTATTTATTTTAGACAGGTTTCTAGATCTATAAATGTAGAGGGGCTAACATTCTAGTTAGAAGTTTCGAATTCAATTATGTACAAGATAATTGGTCATCGGTTCATATCTTCGATTTGATCAAATCCTTTGGAGACCTTTGTGACCGATCATGTATTAGTTAAAACTGTATACCCCACCCTCTTACTTTTAATACACCGTTTTTACCAAAAAAGTATAATAATTATATATTGTATGGGAGATACTAATGTTTTATACATAACTTGTAAAAACCTGACATTTCTTTAGTGTCATTCAGAAATAATTTTTCAAACTCTCGTTCTTCATGTTGCGATAAAGTTTTACCAAGTTTATATGTCGATATTATTTTTACCTAAACTCTATCATAACTTTACTACCTACTATTTACATCTTAATTAAAATTCTCTTATAGTATTTCATATTGTTTAAATAGGTATTCCATCATTTTAAGGACGGTAAAAATTTTCAAAACTAATAAAATTCTCATTTAATATAACAAGATCCGTATCACATTTGGAACACTTGCCTGAGTTGTAGAGGTGCTTTGTCAAACAAATATTATTAATTTATTCAAAGTACCATTGTGATACCTAAATGTACCTTTTTTCATGTTTTTAATGAATCAAGTATATCATCCTTGCTTTATATAATTTGAATAACCGTCTAATTATTTAATAAATGCAAATACGTAACTAATGTTGAATGAAAATATTTTCGGTAAACCATTAGAAAAAATAATATAAATTAAAAACTTAAAATTAATATCAAATTTTATATTATTATAATAACTTTAGCAGATTATTTTAGTATCATATTTTAAATTCGGAGGATCCATGACTCTTTTTTTAGATAATTTGTGTTAATATTGGAACTCAAAATGTTTTTACATAAGTAGAATTGCCTTCGACTGAGGACTACCTAAGAAAAGATAACAAATCAACCACATTTATTTAAATCTCTAAGTAAATGTAGTTGATTTGTTACAAAGATTTGGAGTTGGCTGAAGAAATTCCTTTTTTGGAAGATATCATATATTAGTAGAAACTTTAATGACATTGCAGATGCCCTGGCCAAATGTACTAGGAAGAATATCGACATTGCAAACTGGAATGACATATCAGTTATTAGTTTATAGTTTCCTAAAACATATTTGTAATGAATCTTATATTTAATTTCAATTTGTATTTTGACAAAAAGATAAAGTACATTTACTCAAAGTAATTTAAATAAGAGTCTTGATATATGACACCCCTGTTTACTTCACCCTTATCTCACCTCCCATGTGTCACCCCATATGACAATAAATAAAATAAAGGATAAAATAATTAATTAGGAGAGAAAACGTCATGATTTTGTCCAAAAAAAACAACGTGATTGGTGTTTATAACCTCCACAAAGGAGGTGATATAAGGGTGAAGTAAAAATAAGGATGACATATATATATATATATATATATATATATATATATATATTTAAGATTATTACTAACAACTACTAAATAACTTTATAACTCATCAACAACTAAATAAAGTTCCTAAATTGATACAAAAATTGTTGTATTTTTGCTTAGAACTATTACTAAAGCACTTCACACCCCCTATTCTCAACAGCATGTATAGTTCAATATTATCTTAAATTTACTCTCGAATCATTTCTTTTTGGCTATGAGTCATACAATTTCTTTCATGTCAAAATATATGCACAAAACCATTCCACCAATTTCTGATAAACAAATCCATGACTTTGCTTGTTCAGTAGAAATAATATAAGATCAAGCAAAGTATTCCAATTAAAAGTGGTGCCACTAATCATGCATTTAATCATGAATTTATAAAGGACTTTATTTGAAAAAGATAGAGTGACAAACAACTGATCACTTGTTTCAGCTTCACTGCGACAAAAGATGCACAAAGTATATACTTGAATCCCCCAAGATATTATTCTATATTTAGTTGTTAGTCTATCCAGACAAGCTAATCAAGAATAAAAAGAATTTATTGGCAATATTACCTTATACTAAACTATAGAGAATGGCTTACAAAGTAAAAGCAGCTGAGAATTTTCATTTGATTGATTATTTCCATTTTAACGAATGAATCATCTTCAGATGAGATAGGTAGCTAGGAATCCAATAATATTCCAATTATTTCTAGTATAGGGGCTAACTCCATAATTAATGTATGATGCAAGATTCCATAGTCTTGTTCAAATTAGTACTTTTTCTTCTCACATATGTACTTAGTATCTCATTGATATTTTAAACATTAATCTAGTTGTCCCAAATCAAGTAAGTATGATATCCATTATGCATAGTATGAGTGTCTAATTGTGAGCTAAATACCTGATCTAAAAAAATTTATTTTCGAAGCCATGATTGGTTTAGGCAATGTTTCAAATTTCATAATAAGCTATTTGAAATAAGATTTTATCATGCCCATCTACTCAAAACTTATTTACACTCTCCATAAAATCCTTAGAAGATAGATATTATTAATGTGTAATAGATTAGGTATTACTATACCACTTTCTTACTAACTTTTACACACATTTATCAAGGACACTTTAGCACCGTGAGAACTCTCCAAATAACATTTACAAATAAAGATTACTATATTTGGTTAATCTTATAATCACTTGCTTAGGTAGATTAAAGACAAGGAGTTAAACCAAAATAAGATTTTGCTAATAAGAGTAGTTTTTATGAGTTCTAATCTACTAGCAAATACAAGTAAATTTAAACCCAACGCTCAATTTAATTTGCTAACGACTAGATCACATCCAACTTTTCCATCTTTTTTTGCATAAAAGGCAGTCGTAAAAATATTACTTGGTAGACAACCTTGTTAACACCTAATATTGCACATATATCCTCTTTTATGTTAGTATTGAAACCACCAAATAGATTTCACACTTAGACTTATTGATGTGCATCCATAAAGTCTACTAAATAGTTGCAATCCATGACTTAAACATTTGTTGTTTTATTGTGTGCCTTACAAAACACAAGTAAATTATTGGCAAAGATCATACGATTTAACACTGAGAATGGTATGAGAAAGCCTTTTTTCCTGCAAAACAAAAATCAGTGTCATCTTTGTGGTACAAAACCAGGTTCAAACCTTCTAAGACCAACCATTTTTAAGAAGCTTTATATAATATTAAATAAAATAATGGAGGTTACGCACAACAAGTGTACATGTCACCAAAATATTAATTGACAATAATAAGAGAAGACTAGAATTCAGTAAATATAGAAAATTTGTGGATAGAAAGCTAGAACGAGAAGTTCAATTTACCAAAATTTAAAAATTTAGGCTTAAAATGAATGAGTGAGATGTTCAACTATTCATACTAACTTGGAATCTATTATTCTCGTAAACCTCTCTTGAGGGGTTTTGTTACTACCCTCTAAATATAAGAATTCCTCCCGAATAAACCTATCAATCTATTAAGAACTTTTTTATTTTACCCATTAACGGTTATATAAATTCATATGATATCCCGATTCAATAGGCAATAAACACTCATATTATCTAGATCCACCTATAAACCCCCAATCCTAGGTGTAATTTATAGACAAGGAGAAAATAATTATGTGTAATTTGTAACAATAATAAATTAAAATTAAAGTAATAGAAAATACGAATAAAAAATTATCAATCAAGCAAAATCCCAAATTTCTAACAAAATTTTCAATTTATAATTCTTGGGTTCATAAGGATTCATTCCAAGCTAATTATAAATTAGTTCATTCTAAGAATATTACCAAATAAAATAAAATTCAAAAAGATAATTAATAGTTTAATAAAAGAAGGATTACAATGATAAATTTGATAACCTGCTAATATCAAGATCAAAAGGATAACGACAAAAATGCTTCAATACATATTAAAAGACTGATTCTTTCATCTACATGTCAATACATCGAAAGATAGATTATTTCATCGACATATAGACACATCTAAAGAACAATTCTTTCATAGGCATTTCGAGATATCAAAAGACCAATTCTTGCATCAGCATCTCGAGAGCTCAAAAGATTGATTCTTTCATCGGCATCTTGAGACACGAAAAATTGATCCTTTCATCGTCATCTTGAGAATTAGATAGACCTCTTATTACATTGGAATCTTGAGACACCGAAAGACCGATTATATCATTGGCATCTCTAGTTATTGAAAAGTAGATTCTTTCATCGGTATCTTAAGACATCTAAATACCGATTATTAAGTACCTTGGTTCGGATTCCCTCATCTCCCAGGGAACTGGAGATCGAATCGTCACCTCCCAAGGCATCTTCTTTCTTCCTGACATTCTGATCTAATAGGATGAGCCTTAATGGGATACCATCGAGTTTAGTAAGCTAAGTAAGTTTTGTTATGCGAAGAATGCAATAAAAATAAAAAACCCAGAGAAAATAAATTAAAGCCCAATATATATATATATATATATATATATATATATATATATATATGTATAAGAAAATGAGGGAGTATTTCGTATGCGAAGGTAATCATGAATATGTCACCTATCTTTAGTGGACACATCATAATTACGAATCTCAAGATAAAGGAAATGGGTACTATCGTATGTTAATGAAAAAAGAAAATTTTATCAGCATGAAGATTACACCTAAAAAGTCTGACCTAGAGTTGGCACCTTAAGAAATTATTCAAAAACACCAACTACAATGTTAAAATTCCAAGGAATTGTTCTTAAAGACCAATTACTATGTCGGTGTTATGAAAGACCGACTCGGTGTCATCACTTTCACTAAATTTTGTCTAGAAAAATCCAATTTCTATACAACATATTATCAACATAAATACAAGACCGACAATTTTGTCTATGGGTAACCTAGGCATACAAGTCAGACTCTCATATAATTGCTCTACAAAAAGGACAAATGGAGTTCATTCTCTCATATCTACATAGGTTATATCATTCGTGTACAAATTCAAAGATGTATAGTAAAGCCAGAATGAAGTTCCAATAATATTCGTCAATTTCAAACAAAATTCTAGGGCAAGATCAGTAGGCTAATGTATATCACTAAAATTCGAGGTACACATTCATCACCAAGGATAATCGCATAATACACAAAAATTGTTATGCTCCAGGAAAGGGAACAGTTACACGTATAGTCAACAACGGAAGGAATCTCCTCTCCGCATTTTCCATAAACTAAAGGCACCATAAAGACCCACTTAAAGGCATATTTACGCATCCAAAGGTACCTATAAATACCCTATCTACCAAGAGGGGACATTATAATTCTCTCTAAACAATGAAATGCTCATAACTACGGTCTAAAATCTTCATAACTCTCGGGTCATACGAATAACCTTGGTCATAATACTGATTGATTATCAGAGCTACACTGGGAGAAAAAATACTTGTGGTCCTTACATAGTGTCTGATTTCAGGTTTCATCGGCTAGTAGAAAAATCTTTATGTCAGCCAACTACGGTAAGACTTTAGGAATTTTCTTTATCTATCTTCGGCAACTTTATATCTCTTCTATTTTCTCCATTGTTACTTTGATCCAATTTATCGGTTCATAAGCTCGATAGGATGATTATTTCTACTCTATCAACTAGATATGTGGATGCCTATAAGAACATTCTCATCATCTACGAGTCATATTAAGAAACGACAATATTGATCCAACACTAGCCAAGAATCCAACAGATTGAAGTTTGCTAGCTTGCGAAGTCATTTATGGAATTTCAAAAGAAGAACAATTTGAGGTGGGGACAATCATAGTCACAAGAACCCCTCTTGCTCAGGAAAGTATGGAGAGCTTGAATAAAGACAATAATTACTCATACTTTACCGTCCTAATATCCATATTAATGATGAAGAAGGTCTATTCTAAGAAACACAATAAGAATTTGCATAACACTCAGGTAGGGGGGAAATATTACAGACCTACTATACAACTGCTTATTACCTTCTATCGGACGATATTAGCACGCTAGGTAGCCACTAAAAATAATAGGAACTTAAACCAACCTAAAATCCAAGAGACAAATAAAGTATATAATTAGGTTTTCCCTTGAGGGAACTTAATTGAATTAGAGCCCTTACTAATATGAACAATAAAACCACTCATCCTTATGAATAACAAAGTTAATTAGCAGCATAATAGATTACTTAGCAATATTATCAAGCATCTTCTCTATCGAATTAATTCTATTTTACTTAGTTGTTTATTTTCATTATTATTAGTTAATTATCATTTTTCCTTAGTTTAATTGCATTTACTTTTATCTTGTCATTAGTTATAAATCATTAAAAAAACCATACAAATATTTCCAATTTATATTTCTATTTTGTTACTCAAATTACATACTTTACACATTTAGATTACTTTGAATACCTTTAATCGCGCTTCATCCCTGCAAACAAATACCGTCCTTATAATTTCTTGGTAACCTACAATCCATACTCTGCGAAGTCGATTCCCACATTGGTTGTACTTTATTTATTTAACGGGAATGACAATGGTGGAGATGGCTCCACTACCGGGGATGATTGTTTAAGATGTTTGTCTTTTCGTTGTAGTGTAGAAGTGGTGGTCCTTTGTGTGTTCTAAAAATAAATGCAAATGCTAATCGAACAAAAACGCAAGTGTACGGTTGTCCCAAGTAGTATGTATGATAATACAGATTCGTTCCAAGGACGGATGGTTGATCACAATGTTTAGCAAGTAGTGATTGATGCACTTATGAAAAATAAAAGATAATAAAATGTTTGTTTGGTTTTGTTGTTTAAAGCTAATGAATAAAAGACAAATAATTAAATGCAAGTAGAAGCTAAGACGCAAGTAAAATAAGTGAAAACGCAATATGAGATGTAGTACTTGAGAACGCAAGGATCCTCCTAATCTTACTTCCTAACTTATGTTGTTTAAGGGCTAAATTGGTCAATTACAATGGTCGGGATTCTAAATTCCTTATACCCCCGTCAGGGTGGACTATAAGGCGATCCTAAAGTGTCACTAGTCCCGTCAGGGTAAATATGATCCACCGTTGGATGATTAAGTGTTTTACCTCATTGGCCCTAGAATTAACTAAGTTCGTCAGAATCAATAGCTTTTATCATAGATCGAATAATTAATTCTATACCTAAACCCTCCGTCAGGATGATCCACACGCCACTTATGTGGAATAGCTTAGATACTAATACCTAATCTTAGTTCGCGACTCTAAAATCAGTAAATAATCACAAATTATCGAAAAGAGTAATAAACCCAATCTAATTTAATTTTATATAAACCCAAATTCAACATTCGTTATTTCATAAAATTAAGATTCACCCATTGTTTGTTCTCAAGCACTATTAAAAGCTTAGCTCATATTAAAATTAAAAACTAAATTAAAAGAAATTGAATTCATATTGTTTACAAAATTAAAATACGAAAAGAACCTAATTTCCGGAATTGGAATGACTACGAACGGAGCTATAGACCCACTCCAGCTCTTGTAGCTTCTTCTTTCTTCCTTCTGTTGCTTCTCTCTGGTGTTTAATCTTGTGGAATGTGAATTGTGTGAAAAATTGAAGTCCAGACCTCCTTTTATAAGCAAAAATTCGTACTAGGGCTTGGACCAGAAAATAAAAGACTAATTAAATGTCCAAGCCCACTTTCTAAACCCAAAATCCCGTAACTGCTGATACACCTTCACTAAAACGGCTTTTCCCGATGCGTTATGACTCCGATTGACCTCATTCCAGTTGCTAAAGTTCCGTAACTCGATAAGGAATGATTTCTCTTCAAAGGTCAGCGGCTAAATCATCGCTTAAGCACCTCGAAATCAGCAATCTATGGCCTGGAAAGTGGATTTTCAGCTCTAAAAATAATATCTTCGGGATTTGTCTTCAAGTCTTGACGCTAATTCACGATCTTTGACCTTCTCCTCGGATTCCTCTCCTAGCTAACATCTAAAACCTGTAAACTTTACACTAAAAATACCAATATTACGCGCAAAAGTTTAATAAATAAAAAATGCTAGAAATAAAAAGGTAATTTCGGATTATTGCAAATTTAGTCCAAAAGTCTATCATATTAATCAAATAAACACCAAAAATGATGTCTCCCAAGGGTCTAAAATAAGAACAATTAGGGAGACATCAAGACCCCCAACTCAAACCTTTGTCGTCCCGACAAAGTAAAACAAAACAAAGGGGTAGAAGTAAACGTATAAACACATAGAAGCTAGCAAATAAACCCTAAAGCAATTCTCAAAATAAATCTCATATAGCAAACTCTAGAAACTAATATACACATACACTAATCATGCAACATCAAACATAAATAATCTCAATCATAAAATTAAAGTCGCAATGCTTGAAGGTTACACTTGTACTCATCTCTGTATGATGGCTATAGGGTGGTCATTAATCCTAACTCGCTTTGAACGCTCCACCTAGTGTATTCCCTATCAACAGAATTATAAATTCACTATGCACTTAGGAATCACGAGGTCTTTACGGTTATAATATTGGCTTAAGGACGGGTGTGGATGTATATTTGGTAAATTTGAAGTGAGCTTTTGGCTCTCTCCTCACTTACCATCAACAATGTCCTCGAGCTTGAGTTAACGCTCAAAAGATGTTCTCACTCACCAATATACGCAACAATTTAGCGTCCCATGTCTACCCACTATAAACAAGATGATTTTCAGAAAAATTCCACTTTGCCGGATGTTTTATTCATTCATATTTTTTTTTTCTTTTTTTTTTCTTTTTTTTTGTACAGGAGCAAACCGGGTTCCCGGTTTTGACGAATCCGGGTTCCCGGTTCCTACTGTATGATTTTTCAAAATTTTTCATTTTTTCTTTCTTTTTCATTTTTCTTCATTCCCGGCAAAGGGTTACAAGTATATATCATCTGCAATTGTGCTACAATACAAAGCACATCGATCCCTACCCATTTAATTCCCCATATGTGGTCCCACCACCCCAAACTCAAGCTCGAGACATGTCTCAGGATTGTGATTCAAGTGCGGGTCATATGGTCATGCCTAATAATCTAAGGGATAATGGCTTATATCGTGGCTACAAAGAAAAGGCTAAAGGCTCAAAGTGGGCTAAGACGGATAATAATTAATACAAGGGATAGAAGGCTAAAAAGGCACAAATGGCTAACAAAGAACTGCCCCTATCATTTTCCTAAGTACATAGCTTGTCTTTAGTTCATATCTAGGTGGGTTCTCTACTAATTAAGATTTCACGTTCTACACACCAAACATATTCCTTGAGTACAAGCTTACTTCATTTGCATTGTTCATTAATTTTTCCTATCAATTACCTATGTTTGCATGCAATTGTAAGTGCGTTTTATATCAATCCCTAAAGTACACTATTTACTATCATAAATTTATCAAAAGTATGCTTAAAGGGATATTTAAAAATTTCTATAGTCAAACGCAACTCCGAAAATTCTTTTATTGAAAGCAAATAAAGCAAATAACACATAAAAACTGGGATGAGGCAACGAACCCCACCCCAAACTCAAAAATGAGTCGTGTCCCCACGACTCGAAAAGACTCAATAAAGCATTTAAACTAATCTACACTAAGAGGAAAGTTTAGAAAACGTATCTTAACCAGCACGAGGCTGGTTATCGGTGTTGTGTTTTGGACCTTTATCTCGCGTAACAGCATCATAAATCGCGTTTTGAAGTGTATTTACGCCTAGGATTAAATTTCGAAGCAGGTCCAATTCTTTGGTAACGTTTCCCAAGGTAGCAATCATCTTCTCCTGATTCTCTTCCAACACCTGAATCTTCGCTTCCAACTCAGGTACAGTTTTCACTTTCTTTGATTGAGGAGTTCTCGGACTTCTTGTAGTTCGTGTTGCTTCTTCATGGATGTTCTTGATTGTGCTCAAAGCTATACTCACACCAACTGAAACAGTATCAATATCTGCGTCCTTACGCGGAATCTTTGCGTCTAGACACAACTGAGTAATAGTACAAGGAAACTTCAGATTTTGTTGTTTCATTGGTGATTTCGCGAACTCCATGATCGTATCATAAATGATCTTAGCAACATCAAATGGTTTCTCCTCCAAAATACACTTAATAACAAATATGTGCTCTTTCTTCAACTCGAAAGTGTGTTTAATACCAAAGAAAGTGGGTATTATGAAACGAGACCAAACCTTAGCACGAGGTGTCAAACTACTGCTGTAAAACTGTCCAGGATACCTTTCACCTTCAGGAATTGGGCTAGTCCCATTAACAAGCACGGTCCCCCAAAGGGATTCAAAATCAAAAGAAGGGTCATTAAGAATTTCTTGGAAGGGGCATGTTCCAGAAAAGTTGGGTAGTTTCAATGATTTCCGAATACGTTCAATAGAGAAAGGAACTACCTTTTTGCGGATATCAATGGCATCATGTGAGGTAGCTAAACCTTCGTAAAATTCTCGCACAAAAGTAGGAATAAACTCAAGCTTCCTTTCTTGTAACTCTTTCCAACCAAACTTAGCACATGTCACAACATATTCCTTGTAATCACTACTCATAATACCCTTAGGAAAATTCGTCTCCTCACCAAATTTCAAAAATTCAATTCTTTCACGAACCTGAGTATTCCAACAAGTGTAAATCCTCTTAGGCTTGTGGGCCCACATCTTCATACGCGGAGGTTTTTGAACGGGTGCTTCTGGAATCTCTTGTTCAGTTTCCTTCTCAATATTCTTCGCAATTTCCTCTTCTGGTTCCTTCGCACTTTCAATCTCATCAATCAATCTTCTCTTTAGACCTGTGATTTCTTTTCTGTTAGAATCAAGCTTAACTTCGTTAATTTTTTGTTTAGGACGCGAATCAGGAATCTCAATAGCTTGTTATTGAGAACCACCAATGGTGGTCTTTCTTCTAGGAGCAGTTCTTCGGAAATCACCGGTTCTGTTAGTCATCTCTTTTCACCCCAAACTCAAAACTTCAAATAATGAAAAACTTAGGGAAAAGTTTAGAATTTTGATGTTTTGAGGTTTAAGAATTTACGAACTAGGTGAAATATGAGATGGGTCTTGGTTAATTTGTATGGGAGAAGAAAGAATTGGGTTTAATTTAAGGAATTGGGTGAAGAAGAATCTTGGGAAAAACTAAGGATTTGATATTATTTTGGAGAGGAGGTGAGTTGATCTTATGTTTTTGTGGTGAAAGAGGGTAGGATTTGATGATATATAGTGTTTTGGTAGATGAATTTCGGAGGTGGGGAGGCTATTGGTGCGTTTTAGGTAAAGACTTGGAAACGAGGCTAAGAAAACTAGGTTAAAACACCTCAAAACCGACATCACAGCTTTCAAACCGGGTCCTCGGTTTTGGCAAACCGGGTTCCCGGTTCCGCGTCGCTGTGACGGCGCGGAAAAATCAATTGTGGACTTTTTTTTTTTTTTTTTTCAAAACGCACCAAAACGCTGGACCCCAAGACGCGGGGTCAGGGATTTTACTCGCCGAAACCGGGTACCCGGTTCTGTGGAATGCGGGTTCCCGGATTTTCTCGATGGCGCGAGTCAAAACGCGCCAAAACGCAGCACCTCAAAACGCTGGGTCAGGGATTTTCAGAAATCACAGCACCAAAACCGGGTACCCGGTTTTGCCAAATGCGGGTTCCCGGTTCCGACGCTGTGACATTACCCCAAAACGCCAAGTGTTGCGTTAAAATGGTTGGTACCAGCTCCAAAACCGGGTTCCCGGTTTTGCGAAACCGGGTTCCCGGTTTCTCCTGGACCTCCAACCAATTTTTCTTCTGTTTTCGCCAAATCGACCCCAAACTCAAGTCCTTTTTACCCCTGAAATCATCAAAAACAACTACCCTTCCTCATTTCTTAATAAAAACAATAAAATTACGAAAATCAAACTAATCTAAATTGCAAAAATGTAAAAACTCAGCTAATATACAAGTAATCGGCTTTTGTTTAACGTCGTTAAGCTCGACGGGTTACCTCACGCTTCTAAGGAGTCTCGAGGAGATACATGACCTCCCCGGGATGTGGATCTTCCAAGCGATTGGTATTTTCACCTCCATGGTATATCTTCAATCTGTGGCCGTTAACCATAAAGGTACGGTTCTCTAGCGGATATTCTATTTCTATCGCCCCATGAGGTGTAACTTTGGTCACTATGTATGGACCTGACCACTTAGATCTTAACTTACCCGGAAAATTGCTGAACTTTGAATTATACTTTAATACTTTTTGCCCCACTTCAAAGTTCTTTGGACGAATCCGATTGTCATGCCATTTCTTTGTATTTTCTTTGTAAAGTTTAGCATTTTCATAAGCATGCAATCGGAATTCGTCAAGTTCATTAAGCTTCATCATACGATTCTTTCCGGCTAAGATAGGATCTAAGTTCAACTGCGCAATCGCCCAATAGGCACCCATTTCAAGCTCTAAAGGTAAGTGACAAGCCTTACCATACACCATACGATATGGAGATGCACCAACTGGAGTTTTGAACGCAGTACGATAGGCCCACAATGCATCATCTAACTTCATTGACCAATCTTTTCTTGTAGGACCAACGGTTTTCTCTAGGATTGACTTGACTTCGCGGTTTGATACTTCAGCTTGACCATTGGATTGTGGATGATATGCAGTAGATACACGGTGTCTGACTCCATATTTTTCTAGAACAGTCTTCAGATATTTATTAACGAAATGAGATCCTCCATCGCTAATAATCACTCTAGGTGTGCCATGTCTAGTGAAAATATGTGACTTCAAGAACTTAATCACCACTCGTGAATCATTAGTAGGTAAAGCCACCGCTTCTACCCACTTAGACACATAATCAACAGCCAATAAGATATAGAGGTTACCATTTGAAGGAACGAAAGGACCCATAAAGTCTATGCCCCACACATCGAATATCTCAACCTCTAACACATTATTACGCGGCATCTCATCCCTCTTAGATATGTTTCCGGTAAACTGGCATCTCGTACATTTCTTAACATATTCATGACAATCTTTTATAAGAGAAGGCCAGTAAAAACCTGATTGAGATACTTTTGCAGCAGTTCTGTCTCCTTTGAAATGTCCTCCATATAATGAATCATGGCATCCAGCTATAATGGCTTGAGTCTCTTCCCTTACTACACATCTTCGTATCATTTGGTCAACACAAACTTTATAGAGGAACAGATCCTCCCAAAAGAACTGTCTAGCACGATGAGCTAACCTCTTTCTTTCTTGATAAGTAGAACCTTCAGGAAAAACACCACTCACCACTAAATTCGCAATATCTGCATACCACGGAGCCTCATAATCTCGAACAACGAATAAACTCTCATCAGAAAACTCTTCTCTAACTGCTTCAGTACCACTATTCATCTCTGAAGCCTCTAAACGCGATAGATGATCTGCAACCTGATTCTCACAACCCTTTCTATCTTTGATCTCTAAATCGAACTCTTGAAGCAATAACACCCATCTGATTAACCTTCGTTTCGCATCTTTCTTCTCCATAAGAAATCTGATCACGGAATGATCTGTATAAACAATAACTTTCGCTCCAAGAAGATAAGAGCGAAATTTATCAAACGAATATACAACTGCTAGCAACTCTTTTTCTGTGACTGTGTAATTAATCTGAGCACCACTAAAAGTTTTACTAGCATAGTAAATCGAATGAAAAACCTTCTCTTTTCTTTGTCCTAATACAGCTCCCATACACAAATCACTCGCATCACACATAACTTCAAACGGTAAATTCCAATCTGGAGGTAACACTATAGGAGCAGAAATAAGCTTTTCTTTGATTGCTTTGAAGGCCGCTAAGCAAGCTTCATCAAAAAGGAATTTGCAATCCTTTTCGAGTAAGTTGCATAACGGTTTAGCAATCTTAGAAAAATCTTTAATAAAACGCCTATAAAAGCCAGCATGGCCAAGAAAACTCCTTACCCCTTTAACAGAAACAGGAGGGGGAAGAGTTTTAATTACCTCTATCTTTGCTCTATCAACCTCTAAACCAACACTCGAAACTTTGTGACCCAGAACAATACCTTCGCGAACCATGAAATGACACTTCTCCCAGTTGAGCACCAAATCTGTTTCCTTGCATCTCACTGACACTTTCTCCAAGTTATCCAAACATATATCAAAATCATCACCAAACACGGAGAAATCATCCATGAACACTTCAAGGAAATTATCTATCATGTCCCAGAAGATGGCCATCATACACCTTTGAAAAGTAGCGGGAGCGTTACACAACCCAAATGGCATTCTGCGATATGCAAAAGTACCAAATGGGCATGTAAAGGTAGTCTTATGTTGATCTTCTGGAGCCACGTAAATCTGATTGTACCCGGAGTAACCATCCAAGAAGCAATAGTACTCTCTTCCGGCTAATTTATCTAACATTTGATCGATGAAGGGCAAAGGGAAATGATCTTTTCTGGTGGCCTTATTCAGCTTTCTGTAATCCATGCAAACTCTCCATCCAACTACCGTTCTTGAAGGAATCGCTTCATTTTTATCATTAAGAACTGTTGTAATTCCTCCTTTCTTCGGTACACACTGAACTGGGCTCACCCATTCACTACTCGAAATGGGATAAATAATCCCCGCATCTAAAAGCTTAATCACCTTCTTCTTCACCACATCCTTCATGGCTGGCATTAATCTTCTCTGACCTTCAACTGAGCGTGCATTAACATCTTCTAGTATGATTTTGTGTTGACAATAGGATGGACTAATGCCTTTGATATCAGCAATTGTCCAACCTATTGCTTCTTTGTTGGCTCTTAACACACGCAACAATTTATCTTCTTGAGGACCTGTTAAATTAGCTGAAACAATAACAGGTAGAGTTTCATTAGTACCCAAATAAGCATACCTCAAGTGTGTTGGCAATGGTTTTTCTTCCAACTCCGGAGGAGATTCAATTGAAGGTTTCTTTTTAGGAATAATCTCCCCCGGTTCTCTCACAGGTTCATAGGCAAGACGCCTATACTTCGGATTTTCAGAATTGAGAGCTGCCACTGTTTCTGTAAGCTCCTCCATCATCTCAGGTGAATCTAATGTCAAAGCAGCCTGTAAGATATCATCAAAATTTAAGCAATTAAATACCTCTTGCGATGCTTGCTCTACTACATCCATTCTGAAGCAATCTTCCTGAGAATCTGGGAATTTCATTGCTCGAAATACATTGAATTTCACTTCCTCATCTTGTATCCTCATTGTCAATTCGCCATTCTCTACATCGATCAATGTCCTCCCTGTAGCTAGGAAGGGTCTACCCAAAATAATGGGGACATTTCTATCTGCATTGTATTCAAGAATTACGAAATGAACAGGAAATATAAGTGTACCTGCCTTAACAAGGACATCCTCAATACGGCCTTCAGGATGAGCAAGAGACCTGTCCGCCATTTGCAAGACCATAGAGGTGGGTCTTGCATTTCCAATTTTAAGCTTATCAAAGACTGACTTGGGCATCAAGTTGATGCTTGCCCCCAAATCGCATAGCGCCTTTCCCTTCCATTCTTCTCCAATCGATATTGGAATCGTGAAACTCCCCGGATCAACTAACTTCGGAGGTAATTTACTCTGACAAATCGCACTACACTCTTCAGGAAGGCCAATCATCTCATTATCACAGTAGGGCCTTTTGTTAGTGAGGGCCCTCTTCAAAAACTTCGTATACTTAGGAATATCTCGAATTGCCTCAAGTAACGGAATATTAATACTCAGACCCCTCACTCTATTAAAGAACTTCTGAAAATCACCCAAATCACCCTTTTTCTGAACTCGCGATGGAAACGGTGGTGGAGGGCGATTGCTTACAATTTCATCTTTCTTTTTCAGAACTTCTCTTGGTCTTTCGATTTCTTCAACCTCACTATCTTTCTCATTCTCTTTCTCTTTCTCACTCACTTCCTTTTCTTTTCTTGGAACTTCTTTCTCTTTCATAACGGGAAAAGGAGGTGGAGGGAGGTTCTTACCACTTCTTTATGTAATAGCCTTGCAGTCTTCACGTTGTGTTGGATTTTCCGTATCGCTAGGAAGTTGCCCTTGTGGACGCTGATTCAGCTGTTTATTAATTTGACTTAGCTGATTCTGGAAAATCTTCATATTCGCTTCAGCTGCGTTCTGACGTTCCAAAGCTTGTGTTTGAAGAGCAATCAAATTTTCAACGGTTTTCTGAAGGGTAACTACTCCTTCTTGTGAATGGGCAGGTAGAGCTTTCTGGTTTAAATTTTCATCGTAGGTATTCTGAGGAGCTTGTCTTTGCACATAATTGTTTTGATTCTGTCCTCCTTGATAATTGTTGTGTGGTCTTGGATTATAGTTGTTGCCTTGAGGACGCGGCTGATACGCGTAAGTTGGATTGGCTGCCCCATTAGGATTTGAGTATTGAAACCCAGGATGGTTTCTGTTAGGCTGATATCCATTACCACTTGAATTGAAATTACCTCTATTGGACATAAAATTCACTGATTCTTGGTTATTCGGACAACTTTCCTCATCATGATCATCTACCTTACAAATCGAACACATATACACCTCTTGTGCAGCATGCACAGCTACCTTCTTACCCGAAAATCCTTCCTTCACAGCTAGAGTAAGCTGCTTCAATTGTTGCTCTATGGTATTCTGGATCTTATTCTCAAACGTAGCAAATTTCTCTTCCATGTCAACATTATTTACTCCCTTGACTGGTGTTCTTACTGAGCTCCACCCAACTTCATTCTTGACTGTTCTCTCTAAAATGATCTTGGCATGAGCGGGTTGAACTTGAAGAAAACGTGCTCCACATAGCGTATCCAATTTCTCTCTCGAAGTTCCATCAAGGCCTCTATAAAAGATCTTTAACTGTTGTTGTTCTGAAAAGCCATGATTGGGAACTTTACGCAAACACATCTGAAATCTTGTCCAACTTTTACCCACAGTTTCTTCATACTCTTGACGGAAATGTGTCAATTCTAATTCAGCATCTAACCTCATGTTACTTGGGTAATACCTGTCAAAGAACGCAATCTCTAATTGGTCCCAATTAGTAATCTTTGTAGGATCTTGCGTATCATGCCATTCACTTGCTCCATCTATGACAAAGAATTTAAAAGCAGCAAAATACATCTGTTCTCTTGAAACCCCTTGTGTGATATAAGAATCACATATCTGCTTAAATTTCTGTACCGCTCTAAGAGGATCTTCCGATGGTCTTCCGCGAAAATTTCCAAAGTTTTGGAACTGAGCTAGCATACCCGAATCTGGACGGAATCTCGGAACATCTATATCTGGAGCACCTACTCCTATAGCGGGAGCACGGAATGGAACTTCTGGAGGACCATTAGTAAACCACGGATCATGATTCATCACTATCTGGACTGGAGGATTAGGATTCGCTGGTGGAACTGGAAGAATAACACCTGGAGCCAAAGGTTGGCCATTTGCGCCTAGTTGATTATCTTGAAGATTGATATCTTCCATTCTGTTACTTAACTCTTCTACCTCTAAAGCTTCTCGTTCTCTTCTTCTTCTGTTTGCAAGTCTGATCAACGATTCTGGATTACTAAGGATCGGAGGTGCTGGCTCTAGATCCTTGAATAGCCTTCTTCGCATACACCAAACCTAAAAACCTGAAAAAGCTAACAAACAAAAAGCGTAAAACTGATAAAATAAAATAAATGCACTTATCACTAAAGGATAAACACCGTGGTCACACGCTACCATCCCCGGCAGCGGCGCCAAAAACTTGGTGGTCCTTTGTGTGTTCTAAAAATAAATGCAAATGCTAATCGAACCACAACCGCAAGTGTACGGTTGTCCCAAGTAGTATGTATGATAATACAGATTCGTTCCAAGGACGGATGGTTGATCACAATGTTTAGCAAGTAGTGATTGATGCACTTATGAAAAATAAAAGATAATAAAATGTTTGTTTGGTTTTGTTGTTTAAAGCTAATGAATAAAAGACAAATAATTAAATGCAAGTAGAAGCTAAGACGCAAGTAAAATAAGTGAAAACGCAATATGAGATGTAGTACTTGAGAACGCAAGGATCCTCCTAATCTTACTTCCTAACTTATGTTGTTTAAGGGCTAAATTGGTCAATTACAATGGTCGGGATTCTAAATTCCTTATACCCCCGTCAGGGTGGACTATAAGGCGATCCTAAAGTGTCACTAGTCCCGTCAGGGTAAATATGATCCACCGTTGGATGATTAAGTGTTTTACCTCATTGGCCCTAGAATTAACTAAGTTCGTCAGAATCAATAGCTTTTATCCTAGATTGAATAATTAATTCTATACCTAAACCCTCCGTCAGGATGATCCACACGCCACTTATGTGGAATAGCTTAGATACTAATACCTAATCTTAGTTCGCGACTCTAAAATCAGTAAATAATCACAAATTATCGAAAAGAGTAATAAACCCAATCTAATTTAATTTTATATAAACCCAAATTCAACATTCGTTATTTCATAAAATTAAGATTCACCCATTGTTTGTTCTCAAGCACTATTAAAAGCTTAGCTCATATTAAAATTAAAAACTAAATTAAAAGAAATTGAATTCATATTGTTTACAAAATTAAAATACGAAAAGAACCTAATTTCCGGAATTGGAATGACTACGAACGGAGCTATAGACCCACTCCAGCTCTTGTAGCTTCTTCTTTCTTCCTTCTGTTGCTTCTCTCTGGTGTTTAATCTTGTGGAATGTGAATTGTGTGAAAAATAGAAGTCCAGACCTCCTTTATAAGCAAAAATTCGTACTAGGGCTTGGACCAGAAAATAAAAGACTAATTAAATGTCCAAGCCCACTTTCTAAGCCCAAAATCCCGTAACTGCTGATACACCTTCACTAAAACGGCTTTTCCCGATGCGTTATGACTCCGATTGACCTCATTCCAGTTGCTAAAGTTCCGTAACTCGATAAGGAATGATTTCTCTTCAAAGGTCAGCGGCTAAATCATCGCTTAAGCACCTCGAAATCAGCAATCTATGGCCTGGAAAGTGGATTTTCAGCTCTAAAAATAATATCTTCGGGATTTGTCTTCAAGTCTTGACTCTAATTCATGATCTTTGACCTTCTCCTCGGATTCCTCTCCTAGCTAACATCTAAAACCTGTAAACTTTACACTAAAAATACCAATATTACGCGCAAAAGTTTAATAAATAAAAAATGCTAGAAATAAAAAGGTAATTCCAGATTATTGCAAATTTAGTCCAAAAGTCTATCATATTAATCAAATAAACACCAAAAATGATGTCTCCCAAGGGTCTAAAATAAGAACAATTAGGGAGACATCAAGAAGTGACTAGTTTGTTTTCGTTTTATTTCGTTTTTGGTGTTTTTGTCTGTTCTCAGGTTTACAGGTTTGGTGTATGCACCCGGACCCCGAGAAGCTATTACGAGACCAAAGAAAAAGAGAAAGAGAAAGAAAAGAACAATTACTAATGGCTAACATTAACCCACCGCCTGGTTAGAAGCCAATGTGAATCAAGTGAACCGACCTCTAGGAGATAATCCGCTTGAAGGGGTTCAAAGTAATATTATGCAAGGAGAAAACTTGAATGGAGCTAATTCACCAAATGGACCTTATTAGCAAATGCGAGGAATTCTTGAGACAGGCTTGCATTTCCGTGTTCAGCCTTTGGGGGGTTCACCCTCCAGTTATTCAAGCCGCACGTTTTAAGGTAAATCAATTCCTAAGCTATGGGGATTACAGTGGAGATACTCATCAGGATCTGGTTCGCGCTATACAAAACTTTAGTGTAGTCATTTGGGTTTATGCAATAAAAATTTGAAAATACCTTTAGTGTCACTCTGACGAGGTCATTAATACCATAGAATAACTCCCTATCTACTTTAACGGGATTTAAAAAGACTTTAGAATCCAGACTAGTATACAATACCAAATTTTTCCTCAAACAATAGCTTTAGATTGATGAACTTTGGTGATTCCCTAGCCAGACTCAAGTATACCTCTCATTTGCATAATCTTCATTAGTTAATTTCTAGTTTTATTTAGTTAGTCTTTGAATTCTAGTAGTTAAGTATTTCTAATTCTTGTAGTCGTTATTAATCTTTCAAAAATAAAACAAATATCTATCTTTATTATTTCTTGCAATTAGTTATACTTTTTACTTGAAAACTTAATCCTAACCACGTAATCCTTGTAGAGACTATAATCCTGACTTTACTTATCTATCTCTTGGAACGACCCGTACACTTGCGGTTAGTCACACGTCTTATTTAGTGTTGATTATTATCACACTCTTGGAGCGACCAAGTTTTTGGTGCCGCTACCGGGGACTACCGTGTTAAGCTTTTGTATTCATTTAGTAGATATAATTGTTTCTAGTTTTATACTAATGTTTGTGTTTTTGTTTCTTTCAGATTCTTAGGTTTTGTGTATGACCTCGGACCCCGAAAGAATACTTCGAAATAATAGAAAAAGAGAGAGGGAAAGAATCAAGCAAGAAGATGAGATGGATCATGTCATAGAAGACCCATTAGTTTCTAAAGAGGGTCAACCTCAGCAAGTCGAAAATGCTCAACTCCAACTTAGACAAGATCCATGGTTCCTGCAACTTCCTGAACAACAACCGGTTCGATTACCAACATTAGGAATCGAATCTACAGAGATTCAAGTTTCTATATTTAAACGGGATATGGGGATGTTGAATCAATGTCGAGACTTCGGTAATTTTTATGGAGTGACTAGTGATGATGCAGTTAGATTTGTGCAGAATTTCATACAAAGCGATGCATACATCACCCAAGGTCTGTTACGAGAACATATGTATCTCGTGATGTTTCCTTTCTTCCTCACAGGAGCGGCAAGCGAATTGTTTCATCAATAACCACGAAATCAAATCACTATATGGGATCAATTACAATCAGAATTTTTTGATTGATGTTATCCGAGAAATGTGAGTTTAAATACACAATTAGAGTTGACATCATTCCTTCAAGAGCAAAATGAGTTAGTGGGAGCATCTTGGACAAGATTTCAACTGTGTTTAAGGAGAGTTCCAAATCATGGCTACTCAGAAGACCAACAATTGCCCATGTTCTGTAGTCCTTGGTGGAATTTCAAAGAAGGAGTTAGATCTGTTATGCCAAGGAGGATTCCTTATGGTTATGCCGAACCATGCGATCACTATACCGGGTAGAATTTTGAATAGTTAGATGGAGTGGGAGACCATGAGAACACCAATTAGAAATTCTAAAAGAGGTACATTACAGTTAAATAGTGAAGCTGCCATTGATGCCAAGCTATCTTTGATGAAAGTCATCATATGAACAAACTTACATTAGCTGTCAAGGAAGGGTTTCAAGGGAGATATCTGAGGTAAATGTTGCGCAAGAGTCTTATGTGTGTACAAATTATGGAGTAAATGATCATAACTTGGAGAGTTGTCAAAGCAATCCCAAATTTGTGATGTTGTGTGTAACCGAGTTAACTACAATTCGAATAGTTAAGGTTATGGTCAACAAAATCAAAACCATCCAGATTTCCAAAATGCAAATCCGAATGGGGCCGCAAATCCGAGTGATGCATATCATCCATTACCCAAAGGAAATAACTACCAACCACGACCAAAATCAATACCAATGGGGATATAACTATGGAAATCAAGCAGCACAACATCTCGTACATGATCCTTACACAGAAAGTCTGATGTCTCCCTAATTGTTCTTATTTTCGACCCTTGGGAGACATCATTTTTTGTGTTTATTTGAATATTTTGATAGACTTTTGAGTTAAAAATGCAATAATCCGGAATTTCTATATTATTTCTAATATTTTTAATTTATTAAACTTTTGCGCGTAATCTTGTGTATTTTAGTGAAAAGTTTGTAGGTTTTGAATATTAGCTAGGAATGGAATCCGAGAAAAGAGTCAAAGATCACGAGATAGAGTCAAGACTTAAAGATAAATCCCGAAAGAATTCGATTTTAGAGCTGCAAATCTGTTTTCCAGGACAAAGATTGCTGATTTCAAGGTGCTTAAGAGACGATTTAGCCGCTGACCTTTGAAGAGAAACCATTCCTTATCAAGTTACGGAACTTTAGCAACTAGAATCAAGTCAATCGGAGTCATAACGAAGCGGGAAAAGCCGTTTTAGTGAAGGTGTATCAGCAGTTACGGAATTTTTGGCTTAGAATTTGGGCTTGGACATTTAATTAGTGTTTTATTATTAGGTCCAAGCCCTAATCCGTTTTTCTACTTATAAAAGGAGGCCTTGAATTCTATTTTTTGGAGACAATTCATTCTTTACAGTTAAAAACATCAGAGAGAAGCAACAGAAGGAAGAAAGAAGAAGCTGCAAGAGCTGGAGAGGGTCTATATCTCCGTTCTCAGTCATTCCTATTCCGGAAATTAGGTTTCTTTTATCTTTTATTTGTAAGACAATATGAATTCCTTTACTTTTAATTTAGTTTTTGTTTTAATTAGTATGAGCTAAACATTTATTAGTGCTTGAGAATGCTTTATGGGTGAATCCCAATTCCATTGAATTCCATGTCCTGAATTTGGGTTTCTGATAATTAAATCGAATTGGGTCTTTCACATTTTTCTTTAATTTGTGCTTATTTACTATTATTGACCTGATCAATTAATAATAGGGTTTAGTATCTAGGTTATTCCAATTAGTGGCGATTGGATCACCTTGACGGGGGTTTAGGTACAGAAATAATTACAGAATATAAAATATAAACTATTTGACTTTGACGAGCGTAGTTAATTTTATGGCCAATGAGGTAATTTAGCTTAATCATTCGAAAGTGGATCATATTTACCCTGACGGAACTAGCGACACTCTAGAATAGCCTTGTAGTCCACCCTGACGGGGGTACAAGGATTATTGAATCCCGACCAATGTCAATTGACCAATTTAGCCCTTAAACAGAACAAGTTATGAAATAGAATTAGGAGGATCCCTTGCGTTCTCAAGTGCTATCTTCTCATACTGCGTTTTACTCTTATTTACTTGCGTTTTACTATTTATTTTCATTTTATAATGAGTCTTTTATTAATTAGAATTAATCCAAAAGCCAAATCAATCATTATTTCTTTACTTGCTTACATAAGTGCAATCATTCATTACTTGATAAACATCGTAGTTAACCAAACCATCCCTGCGAACGATCCTAGATCACTTATACTACTTGGAACAACCGTACACTTGCGGTTGTGGTTCGATTACATTTGCATTTATTTTTAGAACACACAAAGGACCACCAAGTTTTTGGCGCCGCTGCCGGGGACGGTAGCGTGTGACCACGGTGTTTATCCTTTAGTGATAGTTGCATTTATTTTTATTTCAGTTTTACGCTTTTTGTTTGTTCATCTTTTTCAGGTTTTTAGGTTTGGTGTATGCGAAGAAGACTCTTTAAGATTTAGAGCCAACACCTCCGATCCTTAATAATCCAGAATCATTAATCAGACTTGCTAACAAGAGAAGGAAAGAACAAGAAGCCTTAGAAATAGAAGAATTAATTAACAGAATGGAGAACATTAATATTCAGAATCAACAAAACAATAACGGACAAGCTCAGATAGTGATTAATCAAAATACATGGTTTGTTAATGGTCCGGAAGAAGTTCCTTTTCGTGCTCCTGCTCTAGGAGTAGGTGCTCAAAATATAGATGTTCCGAGGTTTCGTCCAGATTCGGGTATGTTAGCTCAATTCCAAAATTTGGAAATTTTCGTTGTAGAGCTGGAGAAGATCCTCTTAGAGCGGTACAGAAATTCAAACAGATATGTGATTCTTACATCACACAAGGAGTTTCAAAAGAACAGATGTACTATGCTTTGTTTCGATTTTTTGTTATAGATGGGGCGAGTGAATGGCATGATACACAAGATCCTACGAAGATAACAAACTGGGACCAATTAGAAACTGCCTTCTTTGACAGGTATTACCCAAGTAACATGAGGTTAGATGAACAACTTGAATTAACGCATTTCCGTCAAGAATATGATGAAACATTGGGTAAAAGCTGGACAAGATTTCAGATGTGTTTACGTAGAGTTCCCGATCATGGCTTTTCAGAACAACAACAACTAAAAATCTTTTATAGAGGCCTTGATGGGACTTCAAGAGAAAAATTGGATTTGCTATGTGGTGCGGGATTTCTTCAAGTTCAACCCGTTCATGCAAAAATCATCTTGGAAAGAACAGTAAAGAATGAAGTTGGGTGGAACACCGTAAGAACACCAGTTAGAGGAGGAGTTAATAATGTCAATATTGAAGAAAAGTTCAACTCCTTAGAGACAAAGATTCAAACCACACTAGAACAACAATTGAGACAACTTACTCTAGCCGTGAAAGAAGGTTTTTCGAATAAAAGAGGTGAGGTAAAGGTTGCACAAGAGGTGTATGGATGTAAGTATTGCGGTGTTAATGATCATAGTTGGGAGAATTGTCAAAATAATCAAGAATCCGTGATGTTTGTCTCCAACAGAGGTAACTTTAATTCGAATGGTAATGGATATCAACCTAACAGAAACCATCCTGGGTTTCAATATTCAAATCCTAGTGGGGCAGCCAATCCTACATATGCGTATCAGCCTCATCCCCAAGGTAACAATTTCAATCCAAGACCACAAAATAATTATCAAGGAGGACAGAATCAGGGAAATTATGTTCAGAGACAAGCTCCTCAAGATAGTTATAATGAAACCATGAACCAAAAAGCCTTACCTGCCCATCCGCAAGAAGGTGTAGTTACCCTTCAGAAAACCGTAGAAAGTTTAATTGCTCTTCAGACACAAGCTATGGAACGTCAACAAGCATCTGACGCAAACATGAAGTTATTACAGAATCAGATAAATCAAATTAATAAACAACTGAATCAACATCCACAAGGGCAACTCCCTAGCGATACTGAAAATCTGATCCAAATCGAAGATTGTAATATCATCTCTCTCAGAAGTGGTAGGAACCTTCCTCCACCTCCTTTTCCTGTTATGAAAGAGAAGGAAGTTGCTAGAAAAGAAAAAGAGGTGGTGAATGAAGAAAAAGAAGTTGAAGTGGAAGAAGTGGAGAGGTCTAGTGAAATTCCGAAAAAGAAAGATGCTACTATAATAAGCCGTCCTCCTCCAACATTTCCATCGAGAGTTCGAAAGAAGGGTGATATGGCTGAATATCAAAAATTCTTTAACAAGGTAAGAGGTCTTAGCATAAATATTCTGTTATTAGAAGCTATTAGAGATGTACCCAAGTATGCTAAGTTTCTGAAAAGAGCCCTCACCAACAAACGGCCATATTGCGATAATGAAATGATTGGATTACCTGAAGAATGTAGTTCAATATGTCAGAATAAATTACCTCCGAAACTACTTGATCCTGGGAGCTTTACAATTCCGATATCTATTAGTAATGAGTGGAAAGGAAAAGCGCTATGCGATTTGGGTGCAAGTATTAATCTTATGCTCAAATCAATTTTTGAGAAGTTAAAAATTGGAGATGCGAAACCTACATCTATGGTTTTGCAAATGGCGGATCGATCTCTTGCACATCCGGAAGGCCGATTCGAAGATGTCCTCGTTAAGGCAGGTACGTTAATTTTTCCCACTGATTTTGTTATACTTGATTACGACGCGGATAGGAATGTCCCCATCATTTTGGGAAGAACATTCCTAGCCACGGGGCGTACCTTGATTGATGTAGAGAACGGAGAAATGATTATGAGAATCCAAGACGAGGAAATGAAGTTTAATGTGTTTAGACCTATGAAGTTTCCGGATTCCAAGGAAGAATGTTTTCGTGTAGATGTAATGGAACCAGTAAGAAAAGAGCCAATTAATGTTGTGGACACTTTAGGAGTGGAGGAGAAAGAGCTACGAAAGAAACCACCAATTAAAGCTCCTCCATACCCTAAAAATCCACAACTCAATCAAGCGAAGAAGAAAGACAAAGCACGTGCCACGAAGGTTCCGAAAGAACCTAAGAAAGAAAGAAAGAAAAAGGGGTTCAAAGTAGGTGAAGAAGTAGCTATGAAGAAACCAATCCCTCCTCCAAAGGTACGTGAATCGAAAAGTTCTTGGCTAGGACCATTCATGGTCACGAAGGTTATCTCAGATAAACTAGTGGGCATAAAAGCTAAGGGATGCAAATTTCGAGTTGCAAATATTGACAACCTCACTCACTGTTGGGGAGGTTATGTCAATGACTAAGGAATTAGGTAACCCGTCGAGCTCAACGACGATAAACAAAAGCCAATTTCTTGTATATTAGTTTAAGTTTTTATTTTTCGTAGTTTAATTTAGTTTGATTTTCGTTAATTTATTGTTTATTATTAAGAAATGAGGAAGGGTAGTTGTTTTTAATGATTTCAGGGGTAAAAAGGTCATGAGTTTGGGGTCAAAACGATGAGAAAACGACAAATTATGGAGTCAACAGCAGGTTTGACCGGCTAGCCGGCGAGCTGGCCGGCATACCGGCCAAAAGAGCTGAAGACCCCCAAACCTTCTGACCACTGCGTCAGCAATGACGCAGCATTGCTGCGTCACGATTTGCGCCAGCGGGATTTCACCGGCATGCCGGTCAGATGACGAACGAGGTTCTGACCACTGTGTCAGCAACGACGCAAGGACGCTGCGTCTCGATTTGCGCCAGCGACATGCCGGTCAGATGACCGGCTAGCCGGCCGATGAAGAGGAACATTCTGATCACTGCGTCAGTGGTAAAAAAAAGGAAAATTTCAATTTCGTATTTTATTTTTTTCGCCGACACACTGGCCGGCATATGCCGGTCAGCTGCTGTGATCGGCGGTTTTAAGGGTTAAAACCCTATATTTTTAGCTTCCTCCCTAATCCAGCCCCTACCTACGAATCCTAGCCTCCAACTACTCCGAAAATCATCATCAGAACAACATTATACCACCAATCCTTCCCTCTAAACATCAACCAAGTTCACAATCATACCATGAATCTTCTAAAATACCAAAGATTTACACTTTAAATCAAATTTTTCTTTCACCAAAGCTTAAAATTAGCCGTTAAACCTTTCCCAAACCTTGAAATATCCATGACCCAGCTCTATACAATCTATAATTCATATCCAAACCTTCAAGAACACTAAAATCACAATTTTTATCCAATACTCTTGAGAGTTCTTGAAGCTTTGAGTTTGGGGTCATCAGAGATGACCATGAAGGTTGGAAAATGTATGAAGAACATGATGAAGAAAGAGAATTGGATATAGAGGGAAGATTTTGATAGAGGAGATGATGCTTAGAGGGCAAGTAATAAATGAAAACGTGGGAAATTTGAAGAAGTTCGAGGTGGTGAAGAACACTTTAAACACAACCATTGATGAAGAAGAATTCAAAACCTCGACCTGGACACAACATTGACAACCAGCCTCGCGCTGGTTAAGATACGTTTTCTAATCCTTCCTTTTTAGTGTAAATTATTTAATTGCTTTGAGTCTTTTCGAGTCGTGGGGACATGACTCATTTTTGAGTTTGGGGTGGGGTTCGTTGCCTCATCCCAGTTTTTATGTGTTATATGTTTTATTTGCTTTCAATAAAATAATTTTTGGAGTTGCGTTTGACTGTAGAAGATTTTAAATGTCCCTTTAAGCCTACTTTTTATGAATTAATGATAATAAATAGTGGACTTGAGGGAATAATATAAAACGCACTTAGAATTGCATGCGAACATAGGTAATTGATAGGAAAAATTAATGAACAATGAAAATGAAGTAAGCTTGTACTTAAGTAATATGTTTGGTGTGTAGAACGTGAAATCCTAATTAGTAGAGAACCCACCTAGATATGAACTAAAAACGAACTATGTACTTAGGAAAATGATAGGGGCAGTTCTTTGTTAGCCATTTGAAGCCTTTTAGCTTGCTATCCCTTATATTAATTTTATCCGTCTTAGCCCAATTTTGAGCCTTAAGCCTTTTCTTTTGTAGCCACAATATAAGCCCATTATCCTTTAGATTATTAGGCATGACCAAATGACCCGCACTTGAATCACGATCCTGAGACTTGTCTCGAGCTTGAGTTTGGGGTGGAGGGTCCACATTTGGGAATTTACATTGGGAAGGGATCATTATGTGTTTGTATTGAGACACAAAAATGTAGATGATATTATTATTTGTAACCCTTTGCCGGGATTTGAAAAGAAAAAAAGAGAAAAAGAAAAAAAATATTATAAGAGACATGACCTTTCACATCAAAACGAGGGTCATGGGTATCTTGTACAAAAAAAAAGAAAAAAAAAGAGAGAAAATAAAAAGAAAGAAAGAATAAAATAAACCGGCAAAGTGGAATATTTTTGGAAATCATCTTAAGTTTTCATTGGGTTGACATGGGGACGCAACATTAGTGCGTCAATTGGGTGAGTGAGAACATTTTTGAGCGTAAACTCAAGCTCGAGGACATTGTTGATGGTAAGTGTGGAGAGAGCCAAAAGCTCACTTCAAATTTACCAAATATACATCCACACCGTCCTTAAACCATTATTAAAACCATAAAAACCTCGTGATTCCTAAGTGCATAGTGAATTTATGATTCTGTTGATAGGGAATATACTAGGTGGAGCGTTCAAATCGAGTTATGATTAATGACCACCCTATAGCCATCATACAGAGATGAGTACAAGTGTAACCTTCAAGCATTGCAACTTTAATTTTATGATTGAGATTATTTATGTTCGATTTTATATGATAATTGTATGTATATATTAGTCCCTAGAGTTTTGCTATATGAGATTTATCTTAAGAATTGCTTTAGGTGTATTTGCTAGCTTCTATTTGTTCTTACGTTTAATTCTACCCCTTTGTTTTGTTTTGTTTTGCTTTGTCGGGACGACAAAGGTTTGAGTTGGGGGTCTTGATGTCTCCCTAATTGTTCTTATTTTCGACCCTTGGGAGACATCATTTTTGGTGTTTATTTGAATATTTTGATAGACTTTTGAGTTAAAAATGCAATAATCCGGAATTTCTATTTTATTTCTAGTATTTTTAATTTATTAAACTTTTGCGCGTAATCTTGTTTATTTTAGTGGAAAGTTTGTAGGTTTTGAATATTAGCTAGGAATGGAATCCGAGAGAAGAGTCAAAGATCACGAGATAGAGTCAAGACTTAAAGATAAATCCCGAAAGAATTCGATTTTAGAGCTGCAAATCTGTTTTCCAGGCCAAAGATTGCTGATTTCAAGGTGCTTAAGTGATGATTTAGCCGCTGACCTTTGAAGAGAAACCATTCCTTATCGAGTTACGGAACTTTAGCAACTAGAATCAAGTCAATCGGAGTCATAACGAAGCGGGAAAAACCGTTTTAGTGAAGGTGTATCAGCAGTTACGGAATTTTGGGCTTAGAATTTGGGCTTGGACATTTAATTAGTGTTTTATTATTAGGTCCAAGCCCTAATCCGTTTTTCTACTTATAAAAGGAGACCTTGACTTCTATTTTTTGGAGACAATTCATTTTTTACAGTTAAAAACATCAGAGAGAAGCAACAGAAGGAAGAAAGAAAAAGCTGTAAGAGCTGGAGAGGGTCTATATCTCCGTTCTCAGTCATTCCTATTCCGGAAATTAGGTTTCTTTTATCTTTTATTTGTAAGACAATATGAATTCCTTTACTTTTAATTTAGTTTTTGTTTTAATTAGTATGAGCTAAAAATTTATTAGTGCTTGAGAATGCTTTATGGGTGAATCCCAATTCCATTGAATTCCATGTCCTGAATTTGGGTTTCTGTTAATTAAATCGAATTGGGTCTTTTACATTTTTCTTTAATTTGTGCTTATTTACTATTATTGACCTGATCAATTAATAATAGGGTTTAATATCTAGGCTATTCCAATTAGTGGCGATTGGATCACCTTGACGGGGGCTTTAGGTACAGCAATAATTACAGAATATAAAATATAAACTATTTGACTTTGACGAGCGTAGTTAATTTTATGGCCAATGAGGTAATTTAGCTTAATCATTCGAAAATGGATCATATTTACCCTGACGGGACTAGTGACACTCTAGAATAGCCTTGTAGTCCACCCTGACGGGGGTACAAGGATTATTGAATCCCGACCAATGTCAATTGACCAATTTAGCCCTTAAACATAACAAGTTATGAAATATAATTAGGAGGATCCCTTGCGTTCTCAAGTGCTATCTTCTCATACTGCGTTTTAATCTTATTTACTTGCGTTTTACTATTTATTTGCATTTTATAATTAGTCTTTTATTAATTAGAATTAATCCAAAAACCAAATCAATCATTATTTCTTTACTTGCTTACATAAGTGCAATCATTCATTACTTGATAAACATCGTAGTTAACCAAACCGTCCCTGCGAACGATCCTAGATCACTTATTACTACTTGGGACAACCGTACACTTGCGGTTGTGGTTCAATTACATTTGCATTTATTTTTAGAACACACAAAGGACCACCAAAGTCTAAATCAAAAATCCTTGTCTGCTTATCCTCAAGAAGGAGAAACAAATGTCATTCATCAGACATTGCAAACACTTGTGTCCATTGCACAAAAGAGTCAACAAGAGCAGCAAGCTACCAACGCAAGGATGAACAAACTATCAGATGCATTCAAAATCCTTGAAAGTCAAGGATTTCAAATGGAGAAATAGATAAATCAGCATCCACAAGGACAATTTCCAAGTGACATATGGATTTCTCGACAAATTGAAGACTGTAAAGAAAATTTCTATTAGGAGTGGGAATAAACTACCACCACAACCTTTCCCGATCATATAGGAAAAAGAAAGAACTGTCAAGCCAAAGGAGGTACAAGATGTGGTTGAAAAAGAAGTGGAACCGGTTGTAGTTGAAGACGTAGTCGACGATGCGGGTAAAGAAGTAGCTAAGGAGCCTTGCAAGGTTACGTAGGCGCAAACAAAAAAATGTCTGATCGTGAATGATAACCACCCTCTGTCTCACTTTCCATCACATGTCCAAAATAAGAACAAGGATAGAGAGTACAATAAGTTCATAGACATGGTGAGGAAGCTACATATTAATCTGTCATTTGTGGAAGCCATCTAAAATATGCTGAAATATCTAAAATTCGTGAATGATATTCTCTCCAACAAACGCAAATACTTTAAAGGAGAGATGATTGGTTTGCAGGAGGAAAGCAGTGCAATATTTCAAAAAAAGTTTCCTCGGAAGTTGGAAGATCCCAAAAGTTTCAATATTCCTCTATTCAATTGTAAAGAGTGGATCAGGGAAAGCTTTATGTGACTTAGGTGCAAGTATCAATCTCATGCCGAGATCACTGTTCGAAAAATTGAGGATAGGGGATGCAAAACCTACTACCATGGTCATACAAATGGCGGACAGGTCTATCGCCCAACCGAAGTAAAGATTGAGGACGTGCGCGTCAAAGTAAGTAACTTTATATTTCTGTGTGGTTTCATTATTCATTACTATGAAGAGGATGTCCTCATCAAATTTGGAAGACCATTCCTTGCCATGAGGCGTATTTTGATTGATGTAGAGAATGGTAAGCTAATCATGCGAGTGCATGACAAGGAGGAATATTTAATTTGTTCAAGGCGATGAAGTTCCCTAGTTCTCTGGGAGATTGTTTTTTCTTGGCTTTCATTGACCAGGTAGAGGAAGATCCAACCAAGGTTGTGGTGACCCTAATATCAGAGGAGGGAGAGAGAGAGATCTAAGATAGAAATCACCAAATAAAGCTCCTCTGATCTTAAAGAAAACCCAAACCTTGCTCATTCGAAGAAGACCAAGAGCTAAGAAAGTTCCAAGGGAACCCATGAGAGAAAAAAAAGAGAGGAGTTAAGGGTCATAGAAGACGTCACATTAAAAAAGCCTGATCCCCCAAGAAAGCTCGTAAGCACAAGAGTTCTTAGATGGGACCGTTCATGGTCACGAGGATTAATTTTTAAAAGATGGTAGAAGTGAAAGACAAGGGATGCAAATTCTTTGAGGTAGATGTTGATAACCTCACTCACTGCTGGGGAGGTTATGTTAGAAATAAATGATCCTTGAGGTACCCCTTCGAACTTAACGACGTTAAAGAAAATCTAAATAAAGGCGAAAACCCATGTGTAGATTAGTTTCATGAATTACAGTTAATAGTAGTGTTTAATATTTTTTAAGAAATTATGTGATTCGGTATGTGATGTCTCCCTATTTGTTCTAATTATTAGCCCTTTGGAGACATCCTTTTAGGTGAATATTTGACATATTTCATAGACTTTTGTGCTTATTTCGTCATATTACACATTCTCCCCTTGGAAATTGACTATTTGCATTTTTAGAGCTTTTGTACATTAATTTGATTATTTTTAGTGCAAAGTTAGTAGGTCCTTGAATTTCATGAAAGACCACTACAAGGAGGAGAAGTGAGAATAAAAGTCTTAGAGTATTTTAGTGTGTTAGGAAGTATTTTTACTCGAGTTTCTAGTTTTAGAGTGCACTTTCCTATTTCTAGTCTTGAATTATGGATTTATTATTTTTTAAAGCATATGGGGTCTAATTATTTATGTATTGTGAAGCTTTAAAAGATATATGGTAATTAATTAGAAACCAAGTCAAGTCAAAGAATTAAAGGAAAGAGATATACATGGAAATAAGAAGATTAAGGAAGAATGTATGCAAATAAGGAAAAGATAAAGCTGCCAAATAAATCTGAAATTCCAGCCACGTTTCAAAGACGAGCTCATAACTTAAGATTGGTTAGGAATTTGGGAGAATGGTCTGAACCAATGGAAAGCGCTTTCCGATACAAGCGGTTTCGACTATTGGAACGCGTCAAAAGGATAAGTATTGAAGGAGATATGACCAAAACAAATCAGCAGCAGAATCTTACATTTCCTAGATTTTAGGGTTACGAATTAAAGAGTTCTTGACTTGTCTTCCGCTCCAAGTAAATTAAACCTAGGGCTTGCTAACACCTATAAATACACCCCTTAGCCTCCTCTTTTCACACACTTCAGAGAATTACACAAGAGGCTAAAGGTTTTCAAGCCAGAGCAAGAAGGCAAGGAAAAGCTAGTGTTGGAGGAGTCCTGTTATTTCATCAACAGTCTTCCTACCCTTTAGGTTATCAATTTATCTTTTGTATTTGAACATGAATTCCTTTTATTTAATTTTAGTTTTTAATTCCATTATGAACTAATTTCTCTAGTACTTGAGAATCGCTATATGGGTAATTTGGGATTTAATGGTTTAAATTAGACTAGGTATTTTGTGTTGACTATTATTTTGTTTTAATCACTAATTCTGAAGTCATTAATAAAAATTAGCTCATAGTAATTAGGCTATTCCGTATAGTGGCGTATGGATCACCTTGACGGGAGGTTTAATTACAGACTTATATAATAGACGCATAGTATCCGTTATTGACCTTGACGGGCTTAACTAACCATACAGCCAATGAGGTAAATTATTATTCATCTAACAGTAGCTTATATTCACCCTGGCGGGGTTTGTAATACCGTAGGATAGCTCCTAAGCCCACCCTGACGGGGGTTAGGAGATATTAGAGTCCCGACTAGCACAATAATACCAGTTTAGCCCTTAAACAGAAGCATGAATTAGATACGTTAGGTGAAACCCTTGCAAGGATCTAGTACTCTTTCTCTTCTGAAGTTTCAATTCTCTTTTACTTGCTTTATTTTATTTCCGTAGTTTATTTTCTTGCATCTTTTTATTTACAAAAACCAAACAAAAATCTTATATTTTATTTTTCTGTTAAGCACTTAAAACTACTATCTGATTAATACTAGAGTTGTACCTAATCCGTCCCTGAGAACGAACTTGATTATCATATATTACTTGGGAAAACTATACACTTGCAGTTACTGGTTCCTCTATTTTATATTTATTATTTTCTAACACACCAGGACCCACCAAGTTTTTGGCGCCGCTGCCAGGGACGGTTGCGTGTGACCCGGTGTTAATCTTTAGTAGTTTAATTGTTAGGTTAGATTTAGTTTTATTTTTCAGTTTTACGCTTTGGGCTGTCTTTCTTTATCAGGTTTACCGGTATATGCTTGAAGATCTCTTGATTCTTGCGAATCCCGAAAACCTAGTTCGAGAAGCAAACAAAAGAAAGATAGAAGCTAAAGCAAAAGAAAAAGAGGAGCAATTAGCAAGAGAAGCAATGGCTAAAGAACATGAGATCGATCCTCCTCTTGTTCCGCTTGTTCCACAAGTTCAACCTCCTCAGAACAATGATCCATGGTTTGTTAATAGCCTAGAACAAGCTCCATTTCGAGCTCCTACCCTCGGAATTGGCCCTGCAAATATTAACGTCGAGAGTTTTAGACCCGATCCTGGTATGTTATCTCAATTTCTGAGTTATGGAAATTTTCGAGGAGCACCTGGCGAAGATCCAATCCGTGCTGTACAAAAGTTCATGCAAATCTGCGATTCCTATATTACGCAAGGAGTAACAAGAGATCAGATGTATTTTGCGAATTTTAGGTATTTCGTTATTGATGAAGCAAGTGAATGACATGATTCTCAAGAATCAGGATCAATCACAGCATGGGACGCATTACAAACTGCGTTCTTCGATAGATACTACCCGACAAATATGAGATTAGATGCGCAAGTTGAATTGACCTCGTTCAAACAAGATCAAGATGAGACTTTGAGTAGAAGTTGGACAATATTTCAGAATTGCTTGAGAAGAGTCCATGATCATGGCCTGGCAGAGATTCAACAGATGAAGATATTCTACAGAGGACTTGATGGCTCTTCAAGAAAAGATCTAGACTTTCTTTGTGGTGGTGGATTTTTATAGGTACAACCAGTCCATGCAAAGATTATTTTAAATAGAACAGTTACGAATGAGATGGGATGGAATACCATGAGAACACCTATCCGAGGTGGAAGAGAAAATAGTGCATTCATTGAAGAAAAATTCACTACCATGGAGAATAAACTTGAGCAACAATTGAAACAACTTACTCTAGCTATTACAAAAAGTTTTGCAGGTAGAAAAGCAGATGTTAATGTTACACAAGAATTTTATGGGTGTTCTAAATGCGGTGTACAAGATCATTACTGGGAGTATTGCAAAAACAATCCAGAAGCCGTAATGTTTGTTCCAACCGAGGGAACTATAATTCAAGTGGTAAAGGCTATCAACCGAATATAAACCATCCGGGTTTCCAATATTCGAATCCAAATGGGGCTGCTAATCTGACTTATGCATATCAACCACGTTCCCAAGGCAATAACTATCAACCAAGACCACAAAACAACTACCAAGGTGGACAAGCTTACGGAAATCAAGCTCAGAGACAACCTCCTCAAGACGCTTACACCGATACCATGAACCAAAAAGCTCTACCTCCTCAACCTCAAGAAGGTGCGTTAGATGTTCAGCAAACCTTGTTGACAATAATCAACATTCAAACAAAAGATAGCCTAGAGAAACAAGCCACATCCGCAACACTTAAGATGTTATAAAATCAGCTAGCTCAGGTATCGAAGCAATTAAATCAACGTCAACAAGACAAATACCAAGTGACACTAAAGAACCAAATCAAACAGAAGACTGTAATGCAATGACACTTAGAAGTGGTAAGAATCTCTCACCACCTCCTTTTCCCGTGATGAAAGAAAAAGAAACAACTGTGAAAGAAAAACTAGTAAAAGATGTGGTGGATGGACCTGAAGTAGTGGAAGTGGAGAAGATCCCGGAAAAACCGAAGAAGCAAGATACTACAGTAACCCGTCCTCCTCCACCTTTTACCTCAAGAGTTCAGAAGAAAGGTTATATGGCTGACTATCAGAAGTTCTTAAACGTGGTAAGAGGTCTTAACATTAACGTTCCGTTCTTAGATGCCATTAGAGATGTGCCAAAATATGTCAAATTCCTAAATAGAGTCATCGCCAACAAAAGAACATACCTTGAGAATGAGATGATAGGTTTGCCAGAAGAATGTAGCGTTATATGCCAAAGCAAATTGCCACCAAAACTACTTGATCCTGAGACTTTTATGATTCCTATTTCCATTGGAAATGACTGGCAAGGAAAAGATTTGTGTGATTTGGGAGCAAGTATCAATCTCATGCCATGGTCTTGCAAATGGCTGACAGATCCCTCGCACATCCAGAGGGGCGTGTAGAAGATGTCCTCGTCAAGGCAGGTACTTTAATTTTCCCATTGATTTTGTTAAACTTGAATACGACGCGGATAGGAATGTCCCCATCATCATGGGACGACCATTCTTAGCCACGGGGCGTACTGTGATTGATGTAGAAAACGGAGAATTAACAATGCGAATCCAAGACGAGGAGGTAAAGTTCAATGTGTTTAGGACTATGAAGTTTCCAGATTCTCGAGAGGATTGTTTCCGATTGGACGTAATTGACCTAGCCACACGAGAAGTATGGGAATACATGAATTTCGGAGATGTCTTGCAAGCTGCCCTAACACTTGACTTACCAAAGCCAATAGAAGAGTTAGCGGAAACAGTGGCAGCTCTTAACTCTGGATATCCGAACCATAAGCACCTCACTTATGAACCTGTCAAAGAACCAGGGGAGATAGTGCTTAAAAATAAACCATCTATTGAAGCTCCCCCAAAATTTGAAGAAAAGCCGCTTCCGACACACTTGAGGTATGCGTATTTAGGTACTAACAAAACAATGCCTGTTATTGTTTCAGCTACTTTAACAGGTCTTCAAGAAGAAAAACTTTTGCGCATACTAAGAGCTAACAAAGAGGCGATTCGTTGGACTATTACTGACATCAAAGGTATTAGTCCTTCCTATTTCCAACACAAAATCATTTTGGACGATGGAAGTGCGCGCTCAATTGAAGGACAAAGAAGATTGATGCCAGCTATGAAGGAAGTAGTGAAGAAAGAGGTTATCAAGTTGCTAGACGCGGGAATCATTTATCCTATTGCTAGTAGCGAATGGGTGAGTCCATTTTAATGCGTACCGAAGAAGGGTGGTATTACTACCATCTTGAATGAACAGAATGAAGCCATACCCTCGAGGACCGTTGTTGGTTGGAGAGTGTGTATGGATTACCGTAAGTTGAACAAGGCCACCAGAAAAGATCACTTCCCTCTTCCGTTAATAGATCAGATGTTAGACAAGTTAGTTGGAAGAGAAAATTATTGCTTTTTGGATGGGTATTCATGATACAATCAGATTTATGTAGATCCAAAAGACCAACACAAGACCACCTTTACATGTCCTTTTGGTACCTTTTCCTTTCGAAGGATGCCATTTGGATTATGTAATGCACCTGTTACTTTTCAAAGATGTATGATGGCAATTTTCTGAGACATGATCGATGATTTCCTTGAGGTATTTATGGATGACTTCTCTGTGTTTGGTGATAACTTTGATGAGTGTTTGCGGAACTTGGAGAAGGTGTTGATTAGATGCAAGGAAACTGATTTGGTTTTGAACTGGGAAAAATGTCACTTTATGGTTCGTGAAGGTATAGTGTTGGGACACAAGGTTTCGAGTTCGGGTTTGGAGGTTGATCGCGCTAAGATTGAGGTAATTAAAACCCTTCCCCCTCCGATTTCTGTTAAAGGGGTAAGAAGTATTTTGGGTCATGCTGGTTTTTACCGACGTTTCATCAAGGACTTCTCCAAGATCTCCAAGCCATTTTGTAACTTAATTGAAAAGGACGCCAAATTCCTTTTTGATGAAGCTTGCATGGTGGCCTTTCAAATGATTAAGGAGAAACTTATTTCTGCACCTATTGTATTACCTCGTGATTGATAAATTCAGTTTGGAGTTATGTGTGATGCTAGTGATCTTGCTATGGGTGCTGTTCTGGGTCAGATAAAAGATAAGGTATTTCATTCCATCTACTACGCTAGTAAGGTCTTTACAAGTGTTCAAGTAAATTATACCGTAACTGAGAAGGAGTTACTAGTTGTAGTGTATGCATTATACAAATTTCGTTCCTATCTTCTCTGGAAGAAAGTTGTTGTGTTCACCGATCATTCTGCGATTAAATACCTTATGGAAAAGAAAGATGCTAAGCCGCGCTTATTAAGATGGGTGTTATTGTTACAAGAGTTTTACTTAGAAATCCAAGATCGAAAGGGCTGTGATAATCAGGTTGCAGATCATTTGTCACGTCTTGAAGGTTCAGAGCTTAATAATGATTCTGAGTTAGTTCGAGAAGAGTTTCCTGATGAAATTTTATTTGCTATATATGATGGTACTCATTGGTATGCATACATTGCGAATCTCGTTGTGATTGGTAACTTTCCTGAAGGAGCTACATCACAAGACAAGAAAAGATTGATTCATCGTGCTAAACAGTTCTTCTGGGAGGATCCCTTCCTCTACAAAGTGTGTAGATATCAAATGGTGAGAAGATGCATACCAGAGACAGATGTTTGGGCAGTGGTTGCGAGTTGTCATGATTCGCCATATGGAGGACACTTCAAAGGTGACCACACAGCTGCTAAGGTACTACAATCCGGTTTCCATTGGCCTACTTTACATAAGGATTTTCATGAGTATGTTCAGAAATGTCAAAGATGCCATTTTACTGGAAATATATCCAAGAGGGATGATATGCCACGTAATAATGTTTTTGAAGTTGAGATATTTGATGTATGGGGTATTGATTTCATGGGTCCTTTCGTACCATCTAATGGAAATGAATACATCCTATTAGCTGTTGATTACGTGTCCAAATGGGTAGAGGTTGTGGCTCTACCAACTAATGATTCGCGAGTAGTGATTAAATTCTTAAAATCATACATCTTCACTAGACATGGTACACCGAGAGTTATTATCAGTGATGGAGGTACACACTTTGTGAACAAATATCAGAAGACAGTTCTAGAGAAGTATGGTGTGAGACATCATGTATCTACCGCGTATCATCCACAAGCCAATGGTCAAGCTGAGGTCTCTAATCGAGAGGTCAAATCTATTCTGGAAAAGACTGTTGGCCCCACACGAAAAGATTGGTCTATGAAACTAGATGATGCTTTGTGGGCTTATCGTACTGCGTTCAAAAGTCAAGTTCGTGCATCTCCGTATCGTATGGTTTTTGGTAAGGCTTGTCACTTACCTCTTGAACTTGAATTAGGTGCATATTGTGCGATAGAGCAGTTGAATTTAGATCCTACTTTGGCCAGTGAAAATCGTATGATGAAGCTGAATGATCTTGATGAATTTCGATTACATGCCTATGAAAATGCGAAACTTTACAAAGAAAACACAAAGAGGTGGCATGATAACCGCATTCGTGCAAAGACATTTTAAGTTGGACAGAAGGTCCTGAAATGCAACTCCAAGTTTAGTAATTATCCGGGAATGTTGAGATCGAAGTGGTCTGGTCCTTACATTGTGACCAAAGTCACGCCTCATGGAGCTATAGAGATTGAGCATCCAACTGAACACCACACCTTTATGGTGAATGGTCGTTGTCTGAAAATTTATCATGGAGGCGAGGATACTAATTGCATGTTGGATCCACATCCTGGGGAGGTCATGTACATCCTTGAAACTGAATAGTTGCGAGAGGTAACCTGTCGATCTTAACGACGTTAAACAAAAGCCAGTTCATTGTATGTTAGTTTATTGCTTTATGTTTTTCAATTCCTAGTTTTTAATTCTAAGTAATAGTAGAGTCTTAGTGTCTACTTTTAAAAGAAATGAGAAAGGTAGTGTGTTTATGGTGCAGGAATTGAGTTTGGGGTGCTAAGGAATGAAAAGGGAAAAATCTGCTACACTGGTCGGCGAGCCACTCAGATCACCGGCATGTCGGTGGAGCATAAACACATGCCCACGGGTATAAGGCTCGGGTTGTTTGCTGAGAGGTAGGAAAAATTGACGAGTCGCGCCGGTATGCCGGCCAGAATTCCAGTATGCTGGCCAGATGGAAAACACGTGCCCACGGGTTACTCGACATGGGTATTTTGACGGAGCGCGATTCTATGAAGACCAGCGCACCAGCATATGCCGGTGAACACCGCCGGCATGCCGGAACCCATGAACACGTGGCCACGGGTATGGACTCGGGTTCGAGGTAGAATGTTGCAAAAAGAACGACGTCCAACACCAGTATGCTGGCCATTATCCCCGGTATGCCGGCTAATAGGTCGGTTTGAAGCGATTGTTGCCTTATACACTTCTTACCTTATCAAGTGCAAACCCTAGCCTACCCCATACGAATTTTCTAGCTCCCAACCTTATAAATAGACCTTGAAGCTTGATTAAACCTCTACAACAAACACAATAATCTCTCCTCCTTCCTCCATAAACACATCCTCTTCATCAAATTCATCACAATACACCTTAAAAAACCATCAAGATCATCAAGCTTTCAAGAATTCTTCCAAGATTCATCAAGAAACCTTCTTCTTTCATCAAATCCAAGCAAGAAACTCAAGCTACACCAATCTTTCTTAACTTTATTCTATCCTTGGTATAACTTGAGTTTGGGGTCAAATCAAACATGACAAACAGAACAAATGCTATGGAGTATAAGAGGAAATGTTATATCCTAGGGATGAACAAAAATTTGCATGGTTCTACAATTGAAAAGGCCATCAATCTTGAAGAGCCTATTGAAGAGAAGCAAAAGGAAGAGGCACATGCACGACCACTACACAAAAAATTCACCGCTAGGATGAAGGTATCATCAAAGCCTAAAGAAAAGACACAAATTCAAGATCAAAGTTCTTCTTCTTCCTCTCATAATAATTCTTGCACACCCCCATGGGCTATCAAGTTGCAACAACAAGTCGATCATCTAAGAAAACAAAACATAACACTTTGGGAGGAAATTGCCAAGATGAATTCAACATTGGGTGAGGTAACTACGATCATGGATATTGATAATTCTTCTTCTTCTTCGAAGGAGGACATGATGGATCTTTATGGCCAGGTACCCCCGTTCTAATTCTTCTTCTTAATTGATAGTAGGCACTAGGTAGGTAGTTTAGTTTAATTTTATTGCTTTATTGAGCCTTTTCGAGTCGTGGGGACACGACTCACATTTGAGTTTGGGGTGGGGTTCGTTGCCTCATCCCAATTTTTTGTGTTTTACATGCTTTCAATAAAATTTATCTTAGGGTTGCGTTGACTGTAAAGTATTTTAAATGCCCCCATCAAGCATGCTTTTCATGAATTTATGATAGGAAATAGTTGACTTTAGGAGTTAGTGTAAAACGCACTTTGATTGCATGCATATATGAGGTAATTGATAGGAAGAATTAATGAACAATGCAAAAGAAGTACACTTGTGCTTAAGGATAATGAGAAAATAGAACGTGAGATCTAAATGAGTAGAGAACCCACTTAGGTATTGATGTCTCCCTATTTGTTCTAAATATTAGCCCCTTGGAGACATCCTTTTAGGTGAATAAATGATTTATTTGATAGACTTTTAGGCTTAATTGATCATATTGCATTTCCTCCCCTTCGATATTAACTATTTGCAGAATCCGAGCTTTTGTGCGTAAATTTGACTATTTTTAATGCAAAGTTAATAGGTTCTTGAATTTCATGAAAGACCAATCCAAGGAGAAGAAGTAAGAATAAAGTCTTAGTGTATTTTAGAGTGTTAGGAACTGATTTTTAGTCGAGTTTCTATTTTTAGAGTGCACTTTCCTATTTCGTTTTCTTGATTTATTGATTTATTCTTTTTAAGCAGATGCGGTTTAATTATTTATTTAATGCGAAGCTTTAAAAGATAAATGGTAATTACTTAGAGACCAAGTCAAGATAAAGAATTGAAGGAAAGAAGATTTACATGGAAATAAGAATATTTAGGAAAGATATATTCAAAGAAGGAAAAGATAAAGCTGCCTTGTGAATCTGAAATTCCAGCCACGTTTTAAATATTAAATCATAATTAAAGATTGGCTAGGAATCTGGACGAGTGGTCTGCACCAATAGAAAACTCTTTCCAAGACAAGCAGTTTCATATATTGGAACTTCTCAAACGGATAAGTATTGAAAAAGATATGACCAAATCAAATCAGTACAAGAATCTTACCTTTCCTAGAATTTAGAGCTACGAATTTAAGAGTCCTTGACTTGTCTTCCACTCCAAGAAATTCGACCTAGGGTCCTCCAACACCTATAAATACAACCCTTAACCTCCTACTTTCACACACTTCAGAGAATTACACAAGAGGCTTAAGGTTTTCAAGTCAGAGCAAGGAGGCAAGGAGAAGCTAGTGCTGGAGGAGTCATGTTCTTCCATCATCAGTCATGTTAACCTTTAGGTTCTTTTTTTCTTTCTGTAATTCGAAACTATGAATTACTTTATTTTAATTTTAGTTTTCCATTCTGTTATGAACTAATTTTTTTAGTACTTGAGAATCGCTATATGGGTTGAACTTAATTCTGTTTAATTTATGTTTTCTGAAATTGGGATTTAATGGTTTAAATTAGATTAGGTATTTTGTTTTAATTACTAATTTTTAAGTCATGAATCAAACTTAGATCATAGTAATTAGGCTATTCCATATAGTGGCGTATGGATCACCTTGACGGGGGGGGGGGGGGGGGGGTTTAATTACAGACTTAGATAATAGATGCATAGTATCCGTTATTGACCTTGACAGGCTTAACTAACCATGCAACCAATGAGGTAAAATATTATTCATCTGAAAGTAGCTTATATTCACCCTGACGGGGTTTGTAATACCGTAGGATAGATCTTAGGTCCACCCTGACGGGGGCTAGGCGATATTAGAGTCTCGACTAGCACAATAATACCACTTTAGCCCTTAAACAGAAGAATGAATTAGATAGATTAGGTGAAACCCTTGCGAGGATCAAGTACTCTTTCTCATCTGAAGTTTCAAGTGTCTTTTATTTGCTTTCTTTTAATTCCGTAATTTAATTTATTGCATCTTTTAATATATAAAAACCAAACAAAAATCTTTATTTTATTTTTCAGTTACGCAATTACTCTTACTTTTTGATTAATGCCTGAGTTGTGCCTGATCCGTCCCTGCGAACGAACTCGATTTATCGAATATTACTTGGACAACCGTACACTTGCGGTTAAGTGGTTCCTTTATTTTCGCACTTCATTTTATAACACACCAGGACCCACCAAGTTTTTGGCGCCGCTGCCGGGGACGGTAGCGTGTGACCCCGGTGTTAATCTTTTAGTAATTTAATTGTTAGTTTAGTTTTAGTTTTATTTTTCAGTTTTACGCTTTGGGTTGTCTTTCTTTCTCAGGTTTACAGGTTTTGGTTTATGCGTGCAGATATCATGATTCTTGCAAATCCCGAAAACCTAGTTCGAGAAGCAAACAAAAGAAAGAGAGGAGCTAAAGCAAAAGAGTTAGACGAGCAATTAGCAAAAGAAAGAATGGCTTGTCAACTCAACCCTCCAGCTGCTCCTGTTGCTCAAAATAATGACTCGTGGTTCGTCAATGGCCCTGAAGAAGCTCCGTTTTGAGCTCCTGCCCTCGGAATTGGCCCTGCAAATATTAATGTCAAGAGATTCAGACCCGATCCTGGTATGTTATCTCAGTTTCAAAGTTATGGCAATTTTTGAGGAGCACCTACCGAAGATCCAATCCGTGCTGTACAGAAGTTCATGGAAATTTGCGCTTCTTATATTATGCAAGGAGTAACTAAAGAGCAAATGTATTTTGCTCATTTTAGATACTTCGTTATTGATGGAGCAAGTGAGTGGCATGATTCTCAAGAACCCGGAACAATTACAAATTGGGACGGATTACAAACCGCGTTCTTCGATAGATACTACCCAGCGAACATGAGATTAGATGCGCAAGTTGAAATAACTTCATTCAAACAAGAGGAAGACGATACTTTGGGTAGAAGTTGGAAGAGATTTCAGATTTGCTTAAGGAGAGTCCCTGATCATGGCCTCACAGAAATTCAACAGATGAAGATATTTTACCGAGGACTTGATGGCTCTTCGAAAAAGGATCTAGACTTACTTTGTGGTGGTGCATTTCTACGGGTACAACTTGTCCATGCTAAGATTATTTTGAATAGAACTGTAACGAATGAACTAGGTTGGAACAACGTAAGAACACCTGTCCGAGGTGGAAATATTGCACTGATTGAAGAAAAATTCACCGCCATGGAAAACAAACTCGAACAACAATTAAAACAGCTTACTCTAGCTGTTACAAAAGGTGTTACTAGTAGAAGAGCATATGTTAATGTTACACAAGAAGTTTATGGATGTTCTAACTGCGGCACACAAGATCGTGATTGGGAGACTTGTCAAAACAATCCAGAATCCGTAATGTTCGTTTCTAACCAAGGAAATTATAATTCAAGTGGTCAGGGCTATCGACCGAATCGAAACCATCCGGGTTTCCAATATTCGAATCCAAATGGGGCTGCTAATCCAACTTACGCATATCAACCACGTCCCCAAGGAAACAACTTTCAACCTAGACCTCAGAACAACTACCAAGGTGGACAAGCATACGGAAATCAAGCTCAGAGACAACCTCCTCAAGATGCTTATACCGAAACCATGAACCAGAAGGCTCTACCTGCTCAACCTCAAGAGGGTGCATTAGATGTGCAACAAACCTTATCAACACTAATCACAATTCAACAAACTACAGCCGCAGCACTTATATTGATGGAAACACAGATGGCGCAGATGGCAAAGCAATTGAATCAACGTCCACAAGGACAATTACCGAGTGACACTGAAGAACCCAAGCAAAGAGAATATTGTAATGCAGTGACACTTAGAAGTGGTAAGAATCTCCCACCACCTCCTTTTCCCGTGATGAAAGAAAAAGAAACAACTGTGAAGGAAAAACCGGTAAAGGATGTGGCGGAGAAAGAAGATGAACCTGAAATAGTGGAAGTGGATAAGATTCCAGAAAAGCTAAAGAAGCCAGATACTACAGTAACCTGTCCTCCTCCACCTTTTCCCTCAAGAGTTTAAAAGAAAGGCGATATGGCTGACTATCGGAAATTCGTGAATGTGGTACGTGGTCTTAATATTAACATTCCATTCTTAGATGCTATTAGAGATGTGCCGAAATATGTCAAATTCCTGAAGAGATCCATCGCCAACAAAAGACCACACCTTCAGAATGAGATGATAGGTTTGCCTGAAGAATGTAGTGCCATATGCCAAAGCAAGGTGCCACCAAAACTACTTGATCCTGGGAGTTTTACAATTCCTATTTCCATTGGTAATGAGTGGCAAGGTAAAGCTTTGTGTGATTTGGGAGCGAGTATCAATCTCATGCCCAAATCAATTTTCGAGATGTTGAAGATAGGAGAAGCAAGGCCGGCATCCATGGTCTTACAAATGGCTGACATATCCCTCGTACATCCAGAGGGACGCATAGAAGATGTCCTCGTCAAGGCAGGTACTTTAATTTTTCCTGTTGATTTTGTTATTCTTGAATACGACGCGGATAGGAATGTCACCATCATCTTGGGACGACCATTCCTAGCCACGGGGCGTACTGTTATTGATGTAGAAAACGGAGAATTAACCATGCGAATCCAAGACGAGGAGGTAAAGTTCAACGTGTTTAGGGCAATGAAGTTTCCAGATTTGCGAGAAGACTGTTTCCAATTGGACGTAATTGATTTAGCCACACGAGAAGTATGGGAATACATGAACTTCGGTGATATTTTGCAAGCTGCCCTAACACTCGACTTACCAAAACCAATTGAAGAGTTAGCCGAAACAGTGGCAGCTCTTAACTCTGGATATCCGAAGCAGAAGCGTCTCACTTATTAACCTGTCCGAGAACCGGGGGAGATAGTTCTTAAAAATAAACCATCTATCGAAGCTCCCCCGAAACTAGAAGAAAAGCCGCTTCCGACTCACCTGAGGTATGCGTATTTAGGTACTAACAAAAGTCTACATGTTATTGTTTCAGCTACTTTAACAGGTCTTCAAGAAGAAAAACTGTTGCGCATATTACGAGCTAACAAAGAGGCAATTGGTTGGACTATTGCTGACATCAAAGGTATTAGTCCTTCCTATTGCCAACACAAGATCATTCTGGACGATGAAAATGCGTGCTCAATTGAAGGACAAGGAAGATTAATGCCAGCTATGAAAGAAGTGGTGAAGAAAGAGGTTATCAAGTTGCTAGACGCAGGAATCATTTATCCTATTGCTAGCAGTGAATGGGTGAGTCCAGTTCAATGCGTACCAAAGAAAGGTGGTATTACTACCATCTTGAATGAACAGAATGAAGCCATACCCTCAAGGACCGTTGTTGGTTGGAGAGTGTGTATGGACTACCGTAAGTTGAACAAGGCCACCAGAAAAGATCACTTCCCTCTTCCGTTTATTGATCAAATCTTAGACAAGCTAGCTGGTAGAGAATATTATTGCTTTTTGGATGGGTATTCAAGATACAATCAGATTTATGTAGATCCAAAAGACCAACACAAGACTAATTTTACATGTCCTTTTGTACCTTTGCCTTTCGAAGGATGCCATTCGGATTATGTAATGCACCTGCTACTTTTCAAAGATGTATGATGGCAATTTTTTGGGACATCATCGATGATTTCCTTGAGGTATTTATGGATGACTTCTCTGTGTTTGGTGATAACTTTGATGAATGCTTGCGGAATTTGGAGAAGGTGTTAATTAGATGCAAGGAAACTGACTTGGTTTTGAACTGGGAAAAATGTCACTTTATGGTTCGTGAAGGTATAGTGTTGGGACACAAGGTTTCGAGTTCGGGTTTGGAGGTTGATCGCGCAAAGATTGAGGTAATTAAAACTCTTCCCCCTCCGATTTCTGTTAAAGGGGTAAGAAGTTTCTTAGGTCATGCTGGTTTTTACCGACGTTTCATCAAGGACTTCTCCAAGATCTCTAAGCCATTGTGTAACTTACTTGAAAAGGATGCCAAATTCCTTTTTGATGAAGCTTGCATGGTGGCCTTTCAAAAGATTAAGGAGAAGCTTATTTCTGCACCTATTGTATTACCTCCTGATTGGAAGATTCTGTTTGAAGTTATGTGTGATGCTAGTGATCTTGCTATGGGTGCTGTTATGGGACAACAGAAAGATAAGGTATTTCATTCCATCTATTATGCTAGTAAGGTCTTTACAAGTGCTCAAGTGAATTATACCGTAACTGAGAAGGAGTTACTAGCTGTAGTATATGCATTCGACAAATTTCGTTCCTATCTTCTTGGGGCAAAAGTTGTTGTTTTCACTAATCATTCTGCAATTAGATACCTTATGGAAAAGAAAGATGCTAAGCTGCGCTTAATCAGATGGGTGTTATTGTTACAAGAGTTTGACTTAGAAATCCGAGATCGAAAGGGTTGTGAAAATCAGGTTGCAGATCATTTGTCACGTCTTGAAGGTTCAGAGCTGAATAGTGATCCGAAGTTGGTTTGAGAAGAGTTCCCTGATGAGAGTTTATTTGCTATAAATGATGGTACTCCGTGGTATGCTGACATTGCAAATCTAATTGTGAGTGGTAACTTTCCTCAAGGAGCCACATCACAAGACAAGAAAAGATTGATTCATCGTGCTAAACAGTTCTTTTGGGAGGATCCTTTCCTCTACAAGGTGTGTAGTGATCATATGGTGAGAAAATGCATACCTGAGAGAGATGTTTAGGCAGTGATTGCGAGTTGTCATGATTCTCCATACGGAGGACACGTCAAGGGTGACCGCACAACTGCTAAGGTACTGCAATCCGGTTTTTATTGGCCTACTTTACATAAGGATTGTCATGAGTATGTTTAGAAGTGTCATAGATGCCAGTTTACTGGAAATTTATCCAAGAGGGATGAGATGCCATGTAATAATTTTCTTGAAGTTGAGATATTTGATGTATGGGGTATTGATTTCATGGGTCCTTTTGTACCATCCAACGGAAATCTTTACATCCTAACTGCTGTGGATTACGTGTCTAAATGGGTAGAGGCTGTAGCGCTAACAACTAATGATTCGCGAGTAGTGATTAAATTCTTAAAGTCACACATCTTCACTAGACATGGTACACCTAGAGTAATTATCAGTGATGGAGGTTCACACTTCGTGAACAAATATCTGAAGACAGTTTTAAAGAAGTATGGTGTGAGACGTCGTGTATCTACCGCGTATCATCCACAAGCCAATGGTCAAGCTGAGGTCTCTAATCGAGAGGTAAAATCTATTCTAGAAAAGACTATTGGCCCCACAAGGAAGGATTGGTCTATGAAGCTAGATGATGCGTTGTGGGCTTATCGTACTGCGTTTAAAACTCCAGTTGGTGCATCTCCGTATCGTATGGTTTTTGGTAAGGCTTGTCACTTGCCTCTTGAACTTGAATTAGGTGCATACTGGGTGATAGCGCAGTTGAATTTAGATCCTACTTTGGCCGGTGAGAATCGTATAATGAAGCTGAATGAACTTGATGAGTTTAGATTACATGCCTATGAAAACGCGAAGCTTTACAAAGAAAACATGAAGAGGTGGCATGATAATCGTATCCGTGCAAAGACATTCGAAGTGGGACAGAGGGTCCTAAAATACAACTCCAAGTTCAGCAATTATCCGGGGAAGTTGAGATCGAAGTGGTCTGGTCCTTACATTGTGACCAAAGTTACGCCTCATGGAGCTATAGAGATTGAGCATCCAACTGAACACCGCACCTTTATGGTGAATGGTCATCGTCTGAAAATCTATCATGGAGGCGAGGATACTAATCGCATGGTTGATCCACATCCTGGGGAGGTCATGTACCTCCTTGAAGCTGAATAGATGCGAGAGGTAACCCGTCGAGCTCAACGACGTTAAACAAAAGCCAATTCATTGTATATTAGTTTATTGCTTTAAGTTTTTCAATTCCTAGTGTATAATTCTAAGTTAGTATCGAGTTTTAGTGTCTACTTTTAAAAGAAATGAGAAAGGTAGTGTGTTAATTGTGCAGGAATTGAGTTTGGGGTGCTAGGAAACGAAAGAAGAAATACATGGGAAAATTCGGCGCGAGGTCCGGTATACCGCCCCAGAACCCCGGTATACCGCAGGAAGAAAACCCGTACCACGGGTCACTTCCACGGGTTTTATACCGAGAGAAGAAATTTCTGAGCTGATGAGTTCGGTATACCGCGCGATATGTCCGGTATACCGCAAGAAGGAAAAACCCGTACCATGGGTTGAGTACCGCGGGTTTTTGGACGGAGACGGGAAATTGAACAGTGGCAAAAACCCGTGCCACGGGGTATATACCGCGGGGTCTTTGCCAAGACGAAAAAAATGAAGACCTGTTGGGTCTGGTATACCGCACAGAGGCGGTTTGTGAAGAGTTTCTTGCCTAATCAAATTCTTACCTTACCAAACTTAACCCTAGCCTCTCCCACACAAATTTTCCAGCTCCCAACCCTATAAATACACTTTGAAGCTTGATTAAACCTCCACAACAAACACAATAACATCACAAATTCTCTCCTCCATCCTCCATAAACACATCCTCTTCATCAAATTCATCACAAAACACCATTAAACACAACCAAGATCATCAAGCTTCCAAGAATTCTTCCAAGATTTGACAAGAAACCAACTTCCTTCATCTAATCCAAGCAAGAAACTCAAGCTATACCAAATTTTCTTAACTTTATTCTATCCTTGGTATAACTTGAGTTTGGGGTCAATTCAACCATGACAAACAGAACAGATGCTATGGATTATAAGAGGAAGTGTTGCATCCTAGGGAAGAACAAGAATTTGCCTGGTTCCACAATTGAAAAGGCCATCAATCTTGATGAGCCTACTGAAGAAACACAAGAAAAGGCACCTGCACCACCACTACACAAGAAATTCACAGCTAGGATGAAGGTACAATCAAAGCCTAAAGAAAAGACACCAATCCAAGAGCAAGGTTCTTCTTCCTCTTCTCTGAATGATTCTTACACACCCCCATGGGCTATCAAACATCAACAACAAATCGATCATCTAAGAAAACAAGTCTTAGAACTTTGGGAGGAAATTGCCAAGATGAATTCAACAGGGAACAAGGTAACTTTGAACATGGATATTGATAATAATTCTTCTTCTTCGGAGGAGGATATGATGGATCTTTATGGCCAGGTACCCCGCTCTAATTTCTCTTCTTAATTGATGGTAGGCACTAGTTAGATAGTTTAGTTTAATTTTATTGCTTTATTGAGTCTTTTTCGAGTCGTGGGGACACGACTCACTTTTGAGTTTGGGGGGTGGGGTTCGTTGCCTCATCCCAATTTTTTGTGTTTTACATGCTTTCAATAAAATTAATCTTAGGGTTGCGTTGACTGTAGAGAATTTTAAATACCCCTATCAAGCATGCTTTTCATGAATTTATGATAGAAAATAGTTGACTTTAGGAGTTAGTATGAAGCTGAACTTTGATTGCATGCAAATATGAGATAATTGATAGGAAAAAATTAATGAACAATGCAAAAGAAGTAAACTCATACTTAAGGATAATAGGTGGTTTGTAGAACGTGAGATCTAAATGAGTAGAGAACCCACTTAGGTATGAACTAGAGGCAAGTTGTGTAAATAGGAAGATGATAGAGGCAGTTCTTTGTTAGCCCTTTGAATCCTTTTTGGCTGTCTATCCCTGAATTAATTTTATCCTTCTTAGACAAATTTTTAGCCTTTAAGCCTTTCTTTTGTCGCCACATTATAAGCCAATATCCCTTTAGATTGTTAGGCATGACCATATGACCCGCACTTGAATCACGATCCTGAGACTTCCTGTCTTGAGCTTGAGTTTGGGGTGGTGGGTCCACTTATGGGAATTTACATTGGGTTGGGATCTTTGAGCTTATAAATGATGCTTTGTACTATATATGATGATGATTCACATGTTTATTCTATTGTAACCCTTTGCCGGGGTAATAGTGAATAGAAAAGAAGCTTCGAGCTCAAGTTATGAATAGGCATAACTATGAAAAATAGCAGGATATCTCAACATTAAAAAGAGAGTCATGGCTATACAAAAGAAAAAAAAATGAATGATTTGAAAAGAAAATATATTCGGACCGGCAAAGTGGAAAATTTTATGTGAATCATCCTTAGTGCTTATTGAATTAATTTGGGGACGCTAATTAAGTGCGTCAATTGGGTTGAGTGAGAATGTTATTCGAGTATAAACTCAAGCTCTTGGACAGTTTGTTAATGGTGAGTGAGGAGAGAGCCAGAAGCTCACTTCAAATTTACCAAATATACATACCATATCGTCCTTCAGCCTATGCTAAAACCATAAAGTTCTCGTGATTCCTAGATGCACAGTGAGTTAATAGGGATTATGTTAAGTGGAGCGTTCAAAGCAAGTAAAGATCGAGGAACACCCTATAGCCACCATCTTGAGATAAGTATTAAGCGTAACCTTCTAGCATTGTGAAATTAATTTTGGATTGATATTGTTTTGTGTTTGATTTTGCATGATAAGTGTAGGTGTATATTAATTCCTAGGTTAGAATATATGAGATTTGTTTTAAGTTTTTCTTTGGGATTATTTTCTAGATTCTACCTTCTGCGTTAACCTAAAAGATCCTTTGTTTTACTTTGTCGGGACGACAAAGGTTTGAGTTTGGGGTCTTAATGTCTCCCTATTTGTTCTAAATATTAGCCCCTTGGAGACATCCTTTTAGGTGAATAAATGATTTATTTGATAGACTTTTAGGCTTAATTGATCATATTGCACTTCCTCCCCTTGGAAATTAACTATTTGCAGAATTTGAGCTTTTGTGCGTAAATTTGACTATTTTTAATGCAAAGTTAATAGGTTCTTGAATTTCATGAAAGACCAATCCAAGGAGAAGAAGTAAGAATAAAGTCTTAGTGTATTTTAGAGTGTTAGGAAATGATTTTTAGTCGAGTTTCTATTTTTAGAGTGTACTTTCCTATTTCTTTTTCTTGATTTATTGAATTATTCTTTTTAAGCATATGCGGTTTAATTATTTATTTAAGGTGAAGCTTTAAAAGATAAATGGTAATTAATTAGAGACCAAGTCAAGATAAAGAATTGAAGGAAAGAAGATTTACATGGAAATAAGAAAATTTAGGAAAGATATATTCAAATAAGGAAAAGATAAAGCTGCCTTGTGAATCTGAAATTCCAGCCACGTTTTAAAGATTAAATCATAACTAAAGATTGGCTAGGAATCTGGACGAGTGGTATGCACCAATAGAAAGTCTTTCCATGACAAGCAGTTTCATATATTGGAACTTCTCAAACGGATAAGTATTGAAAAAGATATGACCAAATCAAATCAGCAGAAGAATCTTACCTTTCTTAGAATTTAGAGCTACGAATTTAAGAGTCCTTGACTTGTCTTCCACTCCAAGAAATTCGACCTAGGATCCTCCAACACCTATAAATACACCCCTTAACCTCCTACTTTCACAAACTTCAGAGAATTACACAAGAGGCTTAAGGTTTTCAAGTCAGAGCAAGGAGGCAAGGAGAAGCTAGTGCTGGAGGAGTCCTGTTCTTCCATCATCAGTCATCTTAACCTTTAGGTTCTTTATTTTCTTTCTGTAATTCGAAACTATGAATTCCTTTATTTTAATATTAGTTTTCCATTCCTTTATGAACTAATTTCTTTAGTACTTGAGAATCGCTATATGGGTTGAACTTAATTCTGTTTAATTTATGTTTTCTGAAATTGAGATTTAATGGTTTAAATTAGATTAGGTATTTTGTGTTGACTATTATTTTGTTTTAATTACTAATTTTGAAGTCATGAATCAAACTTAGATCATAGTAATTAGGCTATTCCATATAGTGGCGTATGGATCACCTTGACGGGGGGTTTAATTACAGACTTAGATAATAGACGCATAGTATCCGTTATTGACCTTGACAGGCTTAACTAACCATGCAGCCAATGAGGTAAAATATTATTCATCTGAAAGTAGCTTATATTCACCCTGACGGGGTTTGTAATACCGTAGGATAGCTCTTAGGTCCACCCTGACGGGGGCTAGGAGATATTAGAGTCCCGACTAGCACTATAAAACCAGTTTAGCCCTTAAACAGAAGCATGAATTAGATAGATTAGGTGAAACCCTTGCGAGGATCAAGTACTCTTTCTCATCTGAAGTTTAAATTCTCTTTTATTTGCTTTCTTTTAATTCCGTAATTTATTTTATTGCATCTTTTAATTTGTAAAAACCAAACAAAAATCTTTATTTTATTTTTCTGTTAAGAAATTACTCTTACTTTTTGATTAATGCCTGAGTTGTGCCTAATCCGTCCCTGCGAACGAACTCGATTTATCGAATATTACTTGGACAACCGTACACTTGCGGTTAAGTGGTTCCTTTATTTTCGCACTTTATTTTATAACACACCAGGACCCACCAGGTATGAACTAGAGGCAAGTTGTGTAAATAGTAAAATGATAGAGGTAGTTCTTTGTTAGCCCTTTGAATCCATTTTGGCCTTCTATCCCTGAATTAATTATATCATTCTTAGCCAAATTTTTAGCCTTTAAGCCTTTCTTTTGTCGCCACATTATAAGCCAATATCCCTTTAGATTGTTAGGCATGACCATATGACCTGCACTTGAATCACGATCCTGAGACTTCCTATCTTGAGCTTGAGTTTGGGGTGGTGGGTCCACTATATGGGAATTTGCATTGGGTTGGGATTTTTTGAGCTTATCAATTATGCTCTGTTCTATATTTTGATGATGATTCATAGGTTTATTACATTGTAACCCTTTGTCGGGGTAATAGTAAATGAAAAAGAAGCTAAAAATCTAAAGTTATGAAAAGGAATAATTTATGAAAAAATAGCATGATATCTCAACATCAAAAAGGGAGTCATTTCTATACAAAAGAAAAAAAGAGGAATAAAAAAAGAAATTTCATATGAAAAATATATATTTGGACCGGCAAAGTGGAGATTTTTATGTGATCATCTTTAGTGCTTATTGGGTTAATTTGGGGACGCTACATTAGTGCATCAAATGGGTTGAGTGAGAACGTTATTCGAGTGTAAACTCAAGATCTTGGACAGTTTGTTGATGGTAAGTGAGGAGAGAGCCAAAAGCTCACTTCAAATTTACCAAATATACATATCATACCGTCCCTCAGCCGATATTAAAACCATAAAGACCTCTTGATTCCTAGATACATAGTGAGTTAATAGGGAATATGCTAAGTGGAGCGTTCAAAGCAAGTAAAGATCGAGGAACACCCTATAGCCACCATCTTGAGATAAGTAATAAGCGTAACCTTCTAGCATTGTGAAATTAATTTTGGATTGATATTATTCTGTGTTTGATTTTGCATGATAAGTGTATGTGTACATTAATTCCTAGACTAGACTATATGAGATTTGTTTTAAGTTGTGCTTTGGGAATATTTACTAGATTCTACATTCTACATTCACCTAAAAGATCCTTTGTTTTTATTTTACTTTGTCGGGACGACAAAGGTTTGAGTTCGGGGTCTTGATGTCTCCCTATTTGTTATAATTATTAGCCCTTTGGAGACATTCTTTTAGATAAATATTTGACTTATTTCATAGACCTTTGTGTTTATTTCGTCATATTACACTTTCTCCCCTTGGAAATTGACTATTTGCATTTTTAGAGTTTTTGTGCATTAATTTGATTATTTTTAGTGCAAAGTTAGTAGGTTCTTGAATTTCATGAAAGAACACTCCAAGGAGGAGAAGTGAGAATTAAAGTCTAAGAGTATTTTAGTGTGTTAGGAAGTATTTTTACTCGAGTTTCTAATTTTAGAATGCACTTTCCTATTTCTAGTCTTGAATTATGGATTTATTATATTTTAAAACATATGCGGTTTAATTATTTATTTATTATGAAGCTTTAAAAGATATATGGTAATTAATTAGAGACCAAGTCAAGTCAAAGAAGTAAAGGAAAGAGATATACATATAAATAAGAAGATTAAGGAAGGATATATGCAAAGAAGGAAAAGATAAAGTTGCCAAATAAATCTGAAATTCCAGCCACATTTCAAAGATGAGCATATAACTTAAGATTGACTAGGAATTTGGGAGAATGGTCTGCGCCAATGGAAATAGCTTTCCGATACAAGCGGTTTCGACTATTGGAATGCGTCAAACGGATAAGTATTGAAGGATATATGACCAAAACAAATCAACAGCAGAATCTTACCTTTCCTAGATTTTAGGATTACGAGTTAAAGAGTTCTTGACTTGTCTTCCACTCCAAGTAAATTTGACCTAGGGCTTGCTACCACCTATAAATACACCCCTTAGCCTCCTTTTTTCACAAACTTCAGAGAATTACACAAGAGTCTAAAGGTTTTCAAGTCAGAGCAAGAAGGCAAGGAAAAACTAGTGCTGGAGGAGTCATGTTCTTCCATCAACAGTCATCCTACCCTTTAGGTTATCAATTTATTTTTTGTGTTTGAACATGAATTCCTTTTATTTAATTTTAGTTTTTAATTCCATTATGAACTAATTTATCTAGTACTTGATTATCGCTATATGGGTTGAACCCAATTCTGTTTAATTTATGTTTTCAGAATTTGGGATTTAATGGTTTAAATTAGACTAGGTATTTTGTGTTGACTACTATTTTGTTTTAATCACTAATTTTGAAGTCATAAATCAAACTTAGATCATAGTAATTAGGTTATTCCATATAGTGGCGCGTGGATCACCTTGACGGGGGTTTAATTACAGACTTAGATAATAGACGCATAGTATCCGTTATTGACCCTGACTGGTTTAATTAACCATGCAGCCAATGAGGTAAATTATTATTCATCTGACAATAGCTTATATTCACCCTGACGGGGTTTGTAATACCGTAAGATAGCTCCTAAGTCCACCCTGACGGAGTTAGGAGATATTAGAATCCTGACTAGCACAATAATACCAGTTTAGCCCTTAAACAGAAGCATGAATTAGATAGGTTAGGTTAAACCCTTGCGAGGATCAAGTACTCTTTCTCTTCTAAAGTTTCAATTATCTTTTACTTACTTTATTTTATTACCGTAGTTTATTTTCTTGCATCTTTTAATTTATAAAAACCAAACAAAAATCTTATCTTTTATTTTTCTGTTAAACAATTACTACAACTATCTGATTAATACTAGAGTTGTACCTAATCCGTCTCTAAGAACGAACTTGATTATCATATATTACTTGGGACAACTGTACACTTGCAGTTATTGGTTCCTCTATTTTATCTTAATTATTTTCTAAGACACCAGGACCCACCAGTATGTACTATGCATAATGAGAAAGGTAGGATGGTTATTTGATGTGCAGGTTTAATTTTATGAAGGTTTCGGGGAAAAAGGGGGGCAAAATGGAGAATAATGGTGCCCTAATGGAAATCGGAGTAGTCAGGTGGACCAAGAGCACAATTTCCAAAGAATACGAGTATAAATTTTGTATAATTCTGAGGTGTAGGCAAGGAGAAATTGAGAAAATAAGATGAAAATTTCAGGAGCCTCCAGGGAGCGACCCTTAAAAAAAGGGTGTGTCGCCGATATAAGAGTTGTGACCCTCATTAGTCTTGGGCGCGACCCTAGTCCCTTAAAATCTTTGGTAATAGTAATTTAATTTCTAGGGCGCGACCCTAGCTGATGTAAGTAAAAAAAATTGGTCGCGGATATGAGTGTCGCTACCCTCATTTGTCTTGAACGCGACCCTGGTCCGTTCCTAGCTCTCGGCTAAGGTGGTATTTTAAGCTAGGGCGTGACCCTCATTTGTCTAGGGCACGGCCATAAATGTTGTCCTATCACGAAAGAAACAATATTTACAAACCGTGGCTCCATAAATACCTATAATCCACCACCAAAACACCAAAATATCATCAATTATTACCTCTAAAACAATCCTAACACATAATAATATCAAAAATCCTTCCTAACACCAAGAAATGCTTAGTTTCATCAAAAACATTCTTCACCTATAGCTAAATTTTCTCCATTAAATCTCTCAAAAACCTATAGATTTTGTTTACTCATCACATAAAACACCATAATCCATATCAATTTACCTTCAAAAGCATCAAAAGACACAAATTTCATCAAAAGTTGTTGAATATTTTTGAACAATTGATTTTGGGGTCATTCGAGATGACTAGAAGAACTGAATGATTATCCTTTAATCAAAAGATAAACAATAATTTGGGAAAAGCAAAGAATTATCTTGAAGAATCTCTGGAGAAAGAAATTGTGATTCCAGATTCGAGTTCAAAGCCTAAGGTTGGAGAAGTTAAGAAGAACATGAATAAAAAAGAACACCCAAGTGAGGCACAACAAAACAAGCCATGTCTAGAGAAGGTTAAAATCAAAGAAACAATTGCTAGTGACACCGTAATAGAATAACTTCCCATGCGGAAGAACATGATGGCCACAAAGCCCACGAGTTTTGGGTTGGAAAGATCAAATTCGAGAAAGGGTAGCTAATTTGAAGTTTGGTATTGAAAAAGGATTTCCGATAGACATAATGAACAGAGAATTCAAAGATTATGCCGTGACATGCGACATGTTTAGATGGAAATCATTGAGAAAACGAGATCTAGTTTATGCTTCTAGCATGATTCGAGAATTTTATGAAGAGCTTTGCAAATGAGACGTGATTGAAGTAAGAAGAGAGATTGTGTCTTTCTCAATAGAGCGTAATCGTGGGATATTCAAATTTCCAAACTTGAAGGGTCCATACAAATACCATAAAGCGATTAGTAGTAAAAACGTCGAGTGGAAATCATTGTACAACCAATTGTTGATTCGTGGTCGAGAAGCCATTCCCGAAGGTGAAAGATATCAGGGTCAAGTATTAAGAAGCAACTTGCTACCAAGCACTAGAGTATGGTTCCGTTTCATTATTACAACATTCTTTGGCAACACCCATATTTCCGAGGTGACAAGAGAGAAACTTATATTTATAAAGCGTATCCACAAGAAAAAAGAAATCGATGTAGCTCGCGTCATCTATGATCACATCATGGCATTCGTGAAATCTCCTATTACCCAACGCAACCTAAAATTTTCTTGCACAATTCCCAAAATTTGTATGAAACCAAAAGTACTGCGCATGGATGATGAGGATGATTCATTAGAAACAGGAGAGGACATCACTATGATGTTGAATGGGAACATTTATAAGGAGGCCGAGAAAATAGGTATGGTTCTAGATAATCCCTTTGGGGAAGTGAGAGGTGATAGGATTCAAATGAGAATGAGAAAGGTCGTCAAAGAAAACGATATGATGAAACGTTTATGAATGTTAGAGGAGAAACAAGACGATATGATTGAATCCATGGAACATATGACGAAAGAGTTTGAGATGATGAAACATACCTTAGACAAGATGAACACACACTGTATGATCTATTTAACTTTACTAAGAAGAATGCACAACTTTGACGCGATAATGAAAGCGATCAAACTAGGGTCGATTCAGATATGTTCCCTTAATCCTTTTCCTTTGGTAGTGTGTATTAGTTTATTCTCCTTATAGAGTCTTTTCGAGTCATGGGGACACGATTAATTTTTTAGTTTTGGGGTGGGGTACTCGTTGTCCTCATTCACATTTTAAGTGTTTTATCGCGTTCTGAAAGAATTTCATAAATCGTAAAAAAATTAGTTTAAGGAATGATTTAGGTGAAGAGTTTGTTGAATGTCCCCAAAAGCGAACTCTTTTTGAATTGATGATAGAAAATAGTAGACCTTAGAGTTAATGCATAACACACCTCGAATGCATGCAAATACTAGATTGTATATAAAAATATTAACAAACAAATCAAAATAAGTAAGCTTCTACTTAGTAAGAATGTGTGGTGTGTAAAAAGTGAGATCTAAGCTAGTTGAGAACCCACTTAATTATGAATTAGAGGTGAGAATGAAGTCAAACTATGTAACTAGGAAGATGATAGAGGAAATTATTTGATAGCCACTTAAGACTTTTTAGCCTTCTAACCAAATATTAATGTTATGTCCGTCTTAGCTCCATTTATAAGTCATTAAGCCTTTATTTTGTTGCCACAATATAAGTCATATCATTTAGTTTATAGGACTTTACATATGACCCGCACTTGAATCGCAAACTTGAGACTTGTTGTCTCTAGAGCTTGAGTTTGGAGTGGTGGGTTTCATCGTGAGAAATTACATTGGTTGGGAGAAAGTTATGACATTTTCACCTGCTGTGGTTTGAACCAGAAATCTAGTTAAAGTAAAAACGGGTTAGGCTAATTCTAAACCTATTTTCTTAATCCTAAAGTGAGCGCAACGAATATGGAAGCTTTATAATCTCATTTTCTAGCCTTCATTCGATATCCAATCATTATTCCATCATACACCATTAGTACTTAACATTAACCAGAAGAGAAAGAATAAAAGGGAAGCGCCAGAAAAGAAAGGGGGAGGAAGAACATGGGTTTGTCTTTGAACCCAAGATTTCTACCTCAACTATCCATTATTTCCCTTCACCTTCTACAGTAACTATCATTTATTTTTAGTTTAAGTATGCGTTCGAGCTTAGTTTAATTAATTCGAATTTTATTAGTTTAGATTCGATTATGAGCTAAATTACAATTGCTTGAGGATGCAATTATAATACATTTGGTTTTGCTATTTGACGATGTTAATTTATTTTGGATATCTTATTTAGATGTTTAAATGAGATGGGTTTTTAATATAATTCCATTGACTGTATACGTGATTTCATTACTCCTATACTATGGCCAAAGTAATAGAAGTTGTCGTTATTTTCCTAACACCCGGGTAGGGGGGGGGGGGGAAAGATTACAGACCTAGTATAAAACTGCTTAGTTCTTTTTATCGGACGATATTAACACACTTGGTAGTCACTAAAGGTAATAAGAACTTAAACCAACTCAAAAGCCAAGAGACGAATAAGGTATATAATTAGGTTTTTCCTTGAGGGGACTTAATCAAATTAGTGCCCTCACTAACGTGAACAATAAAACAACCCACCCTTATGAATAACACAGTTAACTAGCGACACAATAGATTACTTAGAAATATCCTCAAGCATCTTCTCTATCGAATTAATTCTATTTTACTAAGTCGTTTATTTTTCATTCTTGTTAGTTGATAATCATTGATGTCTCCTCATTTGTGATAGATATATATTAGGATGAGACATCATTTTTAGTGATTTAGAAGTAATAATAGTCGATTTTCTTGAGAAATAGTGCACTTTCCTATTTTGAGTCTTGATTTAGTGAATTATTATTTTTAGAGCATATTGGGTTTAATAGTTTATTTAGTGTGAAGCTTTAAAGATAATTATGGATATTAATTAGAGTCCAAGTCAAAGACTACAAGATATGGAAAGAGATTAGAATGGTAATTGGAGATAAGGAAACAAAAGCTAAAAATATGGAAAAGGAAAAGCTACCTAAATCTGAATTTCTACAGCAACGCCTAAAGAAGTGGTGATAACTCCAAAAGGAAGCCGATTTTGGTAAATTCCTTTCATTGGGATGTAGATAATTCGCTGAGGATTCTTTTGGTATATTATGGAGCAAAAACCGACCAATAACGAAGAAGATATGCTCAAAACAAGTCAGCAGAATTTATCTTTATTTCCATACGAATTTGAGTTGGGCTTGGAGTCCACTACTTTGCTTCTCCCTCAAGAAAACGAATTAGGTCTTCTAAACACCTATAAATACACCCTTATATCACTTTTAAATAATCCTTGCCTCATAGTAATTAGTTCTTAAGGTTTTATTCTTCCAGTTTATTGTAGAGAGTAAGATGATGTCTTTTGTAATTTCTTTTAGTTTATTTCCATCAGGTATGAACTAAACTCCCCATAGCTTGGGTTTTGCATCATGTATAACCTATGAATTCTAATTCTTCTATCTAAGTTTCTTTGGGAATTATATGTTTTAATTTGATATTAGCTGCTTACTATTATATTTGTTTATGTGTTTTGATTTAATGACTGTTTTCCTTGTGGTGCGCAACGTTTAGGATTACCTTAATAGTAGTTAGATGATCACCTTAGCTGGGTGTCTAATTATTGAAACACCACGTAACGTCTAGTGTCGATATTAGTCCTGACAAAACTGATTCTAACTAGATAGTCATTAGGGTTTGATTTAATCACCATATCACCAATTGAATGAATTATTTGCTTAGGGCCTTAGTAGCGTTTGATAACCCTATTTGAAATAGCATGCGATTAGTATCCTCGCCTACATGATTAAGTTTCAACCGATGTCCATTCACCATGAAGGTGCGTTGCTCGGCTGGGTTTTCAATTTCTATAGCTCCATGAGGCGTAACTTTGGTCACCACGAAAGGACCAGACCACTTTGATCTCAACTTACCCGGATAATTGCTGAACTTGGAGTTATACTTAGAACTTATTTTCACAAATGCGGTTATCATGCCATCTCTTTGTCTTTTCTTTGTAAAGCTTATCATTCTCATAGGCATGAAATCGAAACTCATCAAGTTCATTTAGTTTCATCATACGATTCTCCGCGGCTAAAGTAGGATCCATATTCATCTCTGTTATCGCCCAATATGCACCCATTTCAAGCTCCAGAGGTAAGTGACAAGCCTTACCATAAACTATCTGATACGGAGATGCACAAATAGGCGTCTTGAACGCAGTACGATATGCACACAACACATCATCTAATTTCATTGACCAATCCTTGCGTGTGGACCCAACAGTCTTCTCTAGAATGGATTTGATCTCTCGATTAGAGACCTCAGCTTGACCATTTTCTTGTGGATGATACGCAGTAGATACAAGATGTCTCACCCCATACTTCTCTAACACGACCTTCAAGTATCTGTTAACAAAATGTGAACCTCCATCACTAATAATAACTCTAGGCGTACCATGTCTACTGAAGATATGTGACTTCAAGAACTTTATTACTACTCGTGAATCATTTGTTGGTAGAGCAACAACATCTACCCATTTGGACACAAAATCAACATCTAGTAGGATGTAAAGTTTTCTGTTCGCTGGTACAAAGAGCCCATGAAATCAATACCCCATACATCGAATATCTCAACTTCAAGAACATTATTACGTGTAATCTCATCTCTCTTAGATATATTACCAATAAACTGGAATTTATGACATTTCTTGACATATTCATGACAATCCTTATGTAAAGTAGGCCAATAAAAACTAGACTGTAGTACCTTTGTAGTTGTACAATCACCTTTGAAGTGTTCTCTGTATGGTGAATCATGACAACTTGCAACCATTGACAGAATATCCATATCTGGTATTCATTTTCTTACCATTTGATCACTGCATGTTTTGTAGAGGAAGGGATCCTCCCAAAAGAATTGTTTCGCGCTATGGATTAATATCTTTTTCTCTTGTGAGGTAGCTCCTTAAGGAAAGAACCACTCACAATAAGATTTGCTATATCCGCGTAATAAGGAGTTCCCATTGCATAAACTAAAAACAAACTCTCATCAGGTTACTCTTCTCTTACTAACCCAGGTCCCCCATTAGACTCAAAACCTTCAAGACGCTACAAATGATTTTCAACCGGATTATCACAACCCTTTCGATCTCAAATCTCTAAGTCAAACTCTTGCAATAGAAGTACCAATCTGATCAAACGCGGCTTCGCATCTTTCTTTTCCATAAGGTATTTAATCGCGGAATGGTCAGTAAACACGAAAATTTTCGCCCCAAGAAGGTAGGAACGAAATTTGTCAAATGCATACACAACATCTAGTAATTCCTTCTCAGTCACGGTAAAATTTATTTGAGCACTTGTGAAGGTTTTACTTGCATAGTAGATAGAATGAAATACCTTTTCTTTTCTCTGACACAGAACAACACCCGTAGCAAGATCACTAGCATCACACATAACTTCAAACTGGATCTTCCAATCAGGAGGTAATACAATAGGTGCAGAAATAAGTTTCTCCTTAATCTCTTGGAATGCTACCATGCAAGCTTCATCAGAAAGAAATTTGGCGTCCTTTTCGAGTAAGTTACACAATGGCTTAGCGATCTTAGAGAAGTCCTTGATGAAACGTCGGTAAAAACCAGCATGACCGAAAAATCCTCTTACCTCCTTTTACAGAAATAGGAGGGGGAAAGAGTCTTGATTACCTCAATCTTCGCACGATCAACTTCTAAACCAGCACTTGAAATCTTGTGACCCAACATAATACCCTCACGAACCATAAAATGACACTTCTCCCAGTTCAAAACCAAATCAGTCTCCTTGCATCTAATCAGTACCTTCTCCAAGTTCTGTAAACACTCATCAAATTTATCACCAAACACAGAAAAGTCATCCATAAATACATAAAGGAAATCATCAATCATGTCCCAGAAGATTGCCATCATACATCTCTGTAAAGTAGTAGGTGCGTTACATAATCCAAGTGGCATCCTTCGGAAGGCAAAGGTACCAAAAGGACATGTAAAGGTTGTTTTGTGTTGATCTTTCAGATCTACTATATCTGATTGTAACCTGAATACTCGTCTAAAAAACAATAATATTATCTTCCAGCTAGCTTGTCTAACATCTGATTTATAAACGGAAGAGGGGAGTGATCTTTTCTGGTGGCCTTGTTCAACTTACGATAATCCATGCACACTCTCCCAACCAACAACGGTTCTTGAGGGTATGGTTTCATTCTGTTAATTTAAGATGGTAGTGTTACCACCCTTCTTTGGTACGTGGTGTCGCCTAAGGTGTGATAAAATAATGAATCAAATAAATGCAAATAAACACCCTAGGCTGAGCACGGTTCTACAAGTATTACCGGACATATGCAAGTTTTAATGATAAATTTGATTCGTTCCTCAGAGACTACGAAAGTTAGAGAGAACTTATGCAATTTATCTAGTACAGATATAAAAGGTAGAATAATGATACGCAAGAAAAGAAAAGATAGATAGATTTTTATTTATTTTTTTAGAAGAGAAAATTTAACTAAGAAAATAAAGACAGAAAAGTAAACATAAGAAAAGAAGATAGTATGATAGTTTATGTTGAGAAATTAGCAAGTAATCCTCACTAATCTTGTATATTCTAAAAATGTAAGGGTGAATCATGTAATATTGCGATAATCGGCTTCAATCGCGAGGTAGTTTCAAATAGGGTTATCGTGTGTCAAGAGGGTCCTAAGCAAACTTTTCCTTCAATTGATTAAATGGTGATACACCAAACCGTAATGGTTATCTAGTTAGGCTAGGTTGTCAAGACCAAATCCGTACACTAGATGTTATGTGTTGTTTCCATAGTTAAACACCTCTTCCGGATGATCATCTAACTACTATTAAGGTAATCTTATACGTATGCAACCGCAAAGAAAACAGACAGTAAATCAAAACACATAAACAGAGAATAAAACATGAATTCAATTTAAAACATATAATTCCCAAATTAGATAGACGTTTAAACAATTTTAGGGTTCACACATATATGCTAAATCTCAAGCTAAAATTATTTAATTCATACTAAACAAAGAAAGGAAAACAATTACATATTTGAAGGTTGAAGAAGACATAATTGATGCACAGCACCTTCCAGACTTCTCTTCTTGTGTTGTAAGCTTGTTCCTGGCTTAAGGACTAGCCAAGGATGTGTTTCTTATTATAAGAGGGTGTATTTAGAGGGTATAGGAAACCCTAAAACGTTTCTTGGAGTAGAAGATAGGTATTGGACTCCAAACCCAACTCAAATTCGTAACCCCAAAATATAGAAAAGGTAAGATTCTGATGTTGTTTTGTTATGGCCGTAACGGTTTCAATAATTATCCGTTTGACGCGTTCCAATAGTCGAAGCTGATCGTCTCGAAAAGCTCTTTAACTTTGATTCAGACCATTCTTCCAAATTCCTAGCCAATCTTGAGTTATGATCACATTTATGTTCGTAGCTGCTGGAATTCAGATTTATTTTGCAACTTTATCTTTTCCTTTTTCATATTTCTTTTCTTTATCTCCAATTTCCATGTTTATCTTATTTACCTTATCTCTTAGAATTAATTTGCATCTAATTAATTACCATATATCTTTAAAGCTTCACAATTAAACCCAATATGCTCTAAAAATAATAAATAATTAAATCAAGACACGAAATAGGAAAGTGTACTAAATCATGAGAAAATCGACCTATATCCTAATAAATACACCTAAAATGATGTATCCAACTAATATTAAATCATCACAAATGGGGAGACATCAAGACCCCCAACTCAAAGTTGTATCGTCCCGATACAATAAAAATAAGAATAAAGAATAGTAGGGTAGTCAAAGAAGAAGAAGTAGGAGGAGAATAAGAACAAAACACAATGAATGATCTTAGAGCAAAATACCTAAAAAGTCTCATGTAGTAATTCTAAAGAAATAATGCACACGTATGCTTAATATACACATAATCAACAATCCATAGATTCAAGTCCAGATCAATTTCTCAATGCCAGAAGGAGAGGTCTCAACTCAGTTCGTGCTAATGGCTATAGGTTGTTCATATGTCCTAATATAGCATCCAATGGTCCACTTACCTACAACCTAATAGCTCAATTGTTTCTCCACCAAGTAGCTAAAAATCCTAAGGTCTTTACGGTTATAACTGGCTTAAGGAGGGTGTGGTATATTTGAATAATGAAAAGTGAGCATTTGGCTCTCTCCTCACTGTCCATCAACGAATCGCCCTAGAGCTTGGGTTTTCACTCGAAGATGTTCTCACTCAACCCAATGTTTGATGCTTTAATGTGCATCCCCAATAATCCCAAATAAAAACTTTCATGATGATATACAAATTCCACTTTACCGGTCCAATATATATTCTTTTCATATCAAATTTTTTCTTTTGTATAGCTATGACTCTCTTTTTGATGTTGAGATATCACACTATTTTTTCTCATATATTTTTTTTCTTTTCATTTCATGCTTTTCAGCTTTTTTAATTCACTATTACCCCGGCAAAGGGTTACAATTATAACTTTTTCATCATCAATAAAATCACAATTACAATTTTCCAAACCCAATGTTCCCTAATGATGAAACCAACCACCCCAAACTCAAGCTCTAAAAATGACTTGTCTCAGGTTTTGCGATTCGAGTGCGGGTCACATAGATAAGTCCTAAAAACTAAGGGGTATGGTTTATAATGTGGTTAATAAAAATGATTTAGAAAGTCTCAGAGGGGCTAAGACGGATAAATAATAATAATAATAATCAAATAAAAGGGTGAGAAAGCTAAAAGGCTTCAAGTGGCTTCAATATAAAAGAACTGCCTTATTCACTTTTCTAACTACCCGATTTTGTTACTTTTTCACTATTAGTTCATAGATAAGCGGGTTTTAACCTAATTTCAAACCTCACGTTCTACATGCCAAATAACTCTGCCTAAGTTTCAACATAACTTCTTAGCATTGCTCATTAACTTTTCTATCTTTTATTTCTTGTTTTCATGCATTCGTACTAAACATATTTATGACATCTTTCAAAAACATACTACTTACTATCATTAACTTAATTAAATCATGCTCACTAGGTACATTCAACATATTCTATGCCTATTCAAACCTAAAAATTTTAAATTTTATGCGCCCCCAACTCAAAAGTGAGTCGTGTCCCCACGACACGAAAAAGACTCAAGAAAGAAATAAAATTTTAAATTAGCAGACATATTTCACATAGAGAAATGGCAGGGAAGAAAGAAAACATACTCTTCGAGGCTATTGCCTCGCCTTATCGACATCCAAGATAGGATTTGCTCGATCTTCTTTAATTTCTCAAGGAGTGTTATGATGTGCTCCTTTTCTTCTTTTGAAAGTTGCGTAATTCCTCTCAAAACTTTCATGATCCAAGCATTGTCAATATTGTTACTCATCTTAAACTCAAGTGTCTCTCCTTCACACAAACTCATATTCTCTTTCCGAACAAGACACGTGATCATAGTAGGATATTTCACAATAAATAACGACATGGGAGAGACCAAAAATCACATCACCACATCATAGATCAACTGTCCCACATCCTCTTCTTGTCCTCACAAAATACAATTCAACAAGATAGCGTTTTTTAGAATGTCATACCATGAACGTAGACCAACCCAATCTTTCACCAATCTCCAAAAATCCTCTTGTATTCTCCTTTACCAACTTCTTCTTCAAATAATTTCTCATAAGCAAAAGGAAGTCCGTGTAATTGTTTCCTTGTAGTAGCTATTAGGGCCCTTGAAGCTTTCTCTTTTTCCTCGGGTGTAGGACCTTTGATTTGTAGAGGTTGTGTTGGTTTCTTCACGAAAGCTGGAACCTTTTTGCCCATTGAATCAAACACGGCTAGCTGACCTCTCTTCTCTTGACCTGTTTTACCCTTTGTGTTGGAACTAAAACTTTTCTTACTTGATTTCTTCTCAATAGAACCCAATACCTTGCTTTTGTTCATATCCCTTACAGTAGATAATGTTTATGTTCTCTTAATCATCTCAATTGACCCCCAACTCAAAGCTTTAACCACTCGTGAAAATTGAAACTCTTGATTCTTGGTTGAACAAGCTTTATTTGGGTTAGAAAAGGTGTTTTGATGATGATTCTCTATATGGGTAAGATGGATACTTGATGCATTGGCATGGATCTGAGAAATTGTAGGATGAATTTTTTAAAATTTAAGCTTTTGATTCTTGGATTCAATGTGTTTTGGTATGATATGGGTGGTTGAATCTTCTTTGTAATGATGTGGAGAAAGGATTGGATGTGTTTTTATAGTGGTTGGGTAGTGTTTTGATGTTTAGGAAAGGTTTGATGAAGCTTTAATGGAGTTGTGAGAGGGTTGGAGAAGAAGGAGAGGCTTAAGGATTGTAAAATTCGTAATAGACTAACCTTCCTCTTCTTTATAACCTAAAAATTCGAAATTTTTCTATCTCCATCGGCGCGGGCCGGTATTCCGCCGGTATGGGCCGGCATTACCGGTGAGATGCTCTTTGAAAACTCTTCTTCGGCAAAAAACCCTATTCGCGAACCTGGGGCCTCGTGTTTTTGTCTGACTGGCATACCAACACTATGGGCCGGCATACCGGTGTGCAATTTCTCTAACATGCAACTCTCGGCAAAGAACCCGAGGCGTACACCCGAGGGCTCCCCTTTTTGACCCACTGGCTTACCGGTCGTGTGACCGGCATACCTTTGGGCAAATCATAATTTGCCTAAAAAATTCTTTTTTCCTCGCAAACTTGATTTCTTTAATAGCTGAACATCAAAAATACTAATACCTTTCTCAAATACGCAATATCAACTAAAAACACTAAACTAAACATGAATTAAAAACATAAAAACGTAAAAAATTGCGGGTTGTCTCCCGTACAACACTTTTATTTAACGTCTTTTAAAGTTAGACGTGTTACCTCGGTCATGTTTTAACATCATCTCCCCAGCAACAAGCAAGTTTATTAACAATTGACATGCGAAACTTGAATCCCTTGCTTTTCACTCCCACGAACTTTTCAGATCTATTCTTTATAGCCATGGATGGTTTCATCCAAAAGTTCTGGGGTGTATGCGTGTCTTGTGGTAACTTTATTTCATTTGTAGCTTTGCACTCCTCTGGCAGTCCATTCATCTCTTCGGTTTCTAAGCTTCGTTTGTTAGAAAGAATGTCCTTCATGAATTTAAGATATTTTGGCATTCTTGTGAGAGCCTCTAGAAACGGGATGTTGATATTTAACTTGTTCACCATGTCAAGGAACTTCCTGAATTCTTTTTCATTGTTCAGCTTTTTGACACGTGATGGGAATGGTGGAGGAGGACGTGTGTTGTATACCACTGAGCTCTCTTTCTTTTCTGGTGTCTTCTCTGGGACACTCTTTTGTTCAATTACCTTTTCCGCCTTGTCTTTAATTGTTTCTTCAACCACTTTTTCAGGGATAGAGGTTGGTTCTAGTTCTACTCTAGTCGGAGGTAATTGTTTTCCACTTCTTAATTAAACTGCATGACAAACATAATATTCGGGAGCAATAGTATCACTTGGGAGTTGCCCTTTTGGCTTGTTCTGAAAAGTACTCGCCATGTGTAACAGTTTATGCTCGAGATTCTTGATCACTTTTGATTGGGTTTGGATTATTTGTTGGCTCATCTTCATATTTTCTTCAACTACTTTCTCATTGCAGCCATACTTGAATCCAAACTCGAAGGTTGCTTTTGTGTAACTTGTTGCATTGAACATTGAGGTGGTTCTTGATAAGCTTCGGTGTAAATTGGCTCTTCTTGATCATAGGTTGTGGTGAATAATAAGATTAAGGTCGAGGTTGATAATAAGTCTCTTGATTTCTGACCCAATTTTGATTTTATGGGGACTGACAATTAGCGTAACTTCCTTGAGGATGATAATAACCATTAGAATAATGGCTTCTTTGATGAGATACGAAGGAAATCGAAGCTATATGTTTCATGCAATTCTCCCACGAATGGTTTCTTGCTCCACTACCTGGACATAAAGGTAAAGTATGTACTAGATTCACCTGAGCTATTTTTCGCGCTTGTTCTCGGAATTCCTTGAGTTGTCGGTTTAACTCTTTGAGTCTTAGAGATTCTAAGGTCTCTTCTTGTTTTTCTGTTTCAATCGGTCAACTTGTCTCGGTCTCGAGAACTTTCTCCATAATATTTTCAGCTTCTACATGATCTAATAATACGAAACCTTTATCTCCTAACAAATCTGCTCTTCTTCTGGACTCGTTATTGAGTCCTCCATAGAACATGGTTAATGAATATTCTGGCCATGATACATGGAATGGACATCTCGCCTTCATCTCATTAAAACGTAACCATGCTTCACCAACACTTTCTCCGTCTTCTTGCATAAATTGCTCAAACTCCAACATATCTTTTAATCTTCTACTAACCGGATAGAATCGGTCTAGGAATTTGGATTGAAGCTTGTCCCAATCTGGAATAACATCAGGGTGTTGGGTATCGTACGAATTGCTTGCACTTCCGGTCAGAAAGAACTAGAACATAATGTAGTACATCTGCTCCTTTGTAACGCCTTTTATGATATAGGCGTCACATATCTGCATAAATTTATCAACATATCGGACCAGATCTTATTGTGCAACACCGCTAAATTTTCCATGACTCGCAAATTGCGCTATCATGCCTGGATCTGGTCTAAATTTAGCGGCTAGGATTTCTGGAGTGCGGATTCCTCGTGGTTGCACTCTGAATGAGATGGGAAGATCAAGTCTCCTCGGGCTTGCCATCTATAAAATCTGTAAAACAAAACTAAAAACAAAAGCGTAAAATAGAACTAACTGAAATAAAAGCACTAAATAAATGCAGAAGGACTAACGATGTAATCCCCGGCAGCGGCGCCAAAAACATGGTGTCGCCTAAGGTGTGATAAAATAATGAATCAAATAACTGCAAATAAACACCACAGGCTGAGCACGGTTCAGCAAGTATTACAGGATGTATGCAAGTTTTAATGATAAATAAGATTCATTCCTCAGAGACTACGCAAGTTAGAGAGAACTTATGCAATTTATCTAGTGCAGCTATAAAAGCTAGAATAATAATACGCAAGAAAAGAAAAGATAGATAGATTTTTATTTGGTTTTTTTATAAGAGAAAATTTAACTAAGAAAATAAAGACAGAAAAGTAAACAAAAAAAAAGAAGATAGTTTGATAGTTTAGCCTGAGAAATTCGCAAGTAATCCCCACTAGTCTTGTCTATTCTAAACATGTAAGGGAGAATCATGCAATATTGCAATAATCGGCTTCAATCGTGAGGTAGTTTCAAATAGGGTTATCCTGTGTCAAGAGGGTCCTACGCAAACTTTTCCTTCAATTGATTAAATGGTGATACACCAAACCATAATGATTATCTAGTTAGGCTGGGTTGTCAGGTTCAAATCCGTACACTAGATGTTATATGTTGTTTCCATAGTTAAACACCCCTTCTGGATTATAAGCTAACTACTATTAAGGTAATCTTATACGTTTACAACCGCAAAGAAAACAGACAGTAAATCAAAACACATAAACAGAGAATAAAACATGAATTCAATTTAAAACATATAATTCCCAAATTAGATAGATGTAAAAACAATTCTAGAGTTCATAAATATATGCTAAATCTCAAGATAAAATTATTTAATTCATACTAAAGAAATAAAAGAAAACAATTACAGATTTGAAGGTTGAAGAAGACATAATTGAGGCACAGCTCCTTCTAGACTTCTCTTCTTGTGTTGTAAGCTTCTTCCTGGCTTAAGGACTAGCCAAGGATGTGGTTATTATGATAAGAGGGTGTATTTATAGGGTATAGGAAACCCTAAAAAATTTCTTGGAGTAGAATATAGGTATTGGACTTCAAGTCCAACTCAAATTCGTAACCCGAAAATATATAAAAGGTAAGATTCTGATGCTGTTTTGTTTTGACCGTAACTGCTTCAATACTTATCCGTTTGACGCGTTCCAATAGTCGAAACTGATCGTCTCGAAAATCTCTTTAACTTTGATTCGGTCCATTCTTCCAAATTTCTAGCCAATCTTGAGTTATGATCATATTTATGTTCGTAGCTGCTGGAATTCAGATTTATTTTTCAACTTTATCTTTTCCTTTTTCATATTTTCTTTCCTTTATCTCCAATTTCCATGTTTATCCTCTTTTCCTTATCTCTTAGAATTAACTTGGAATATAATTAATTATCATATATCTTTAAATCTTCACAATTAACAAACAATTAAACCTAATATGCTCTAAAAATAATAAATTATTAAATCAAGACACGAAATAGGAAAGTGTACAAAATCATGAGAAAATCGACATATATCCTAATAAATACACCTAAAATGATGTCTCAAACTAATATTAAATCATCACAAGTGGGGAGACATCAGTACGCATTGAACTGGACTCACCCATTTTCTACTAGCTATGGGATAAATGATTCCCGCATCTAGTAATTTAATGACCTCTTCTACACCACTTCCTTCATAGCTGACATCAATCTTCTTTGCCCTTCAACTAAGCGAGCATTCTCATCTTCCAAAATAGTTTTGTGTTGGCAATAAGGAGGAATAATACCTTTGATGTCAGCAATAGTCCAACCAATCGTCTCTTTATTAGCTCTTAGTATACAAATAGTTTGTCTTCTTGAGGACCTGTTAAAGTAGCTGAAACAATAACAGATAGAGTATTATTAGTACCCAAATAAGCATAACTCAAGTGTGATGGAAGTGGATTCTCTTCTAATTGCGGGGGAGATTTGATTGATGGTTTCTTTTTGGGCATTATCTCCCCTGGTTCTTGTACAGGTTCATAGGCTAGACGCCTATGCTTTGGATTTCCCGAATTTAGAGCTGCCACTATTTCGATTAGTTCTTCCATTAACTCCAGTAAGTCTAGTGTTAGGGCCGCCTGCAAGATATTATTAAAATTCATATAATCAAATACCTCTTGCGTAGTTAGGTTAATTACATCCATTCGGAAACAATCTTCCTGGGGATCTGGAAACTTCATGGTCCTAAACACGTTGAACTTCACCTCCTCGTCTAGTATTCGCATGGTTAATTATCCGTTTTCTACATCAATCACAGTACCCCGTGGCTAGGAATGGTTGTCCCAAGATGATGGTGAAATTCTTATCTGTGTCTTATTCAAGTATAACAAAATCAACGGGAAAAATTAAAGTTCCTGCCTTGACGAGGACATCTTCTATTCGTCCCTCTGGATGTGCGAGGGATCTATCAGCCATTTGCAAGATCATGGAAGTTGGTCTTGCGTTTCCTATCTTCAATTTTTCGAAAATTGACTTGGGCATCAGATTGATACTCGCACCCAAATCACACAAATCTTTTCCTTGCCACTTTTTACCAATGGAAATAAGAATCGTGAAACTCCCAGGATCAAGTAGTTTAGGTGGCAACTTGATTTGGCATGTGGCACTACATTCTTCTGGCAATCCTATCATCTCATTCTCAAGGTATGGTCTTTTGTTGGTGATGGCTCTCTTCAAGAATTTAACATATTTTGGCACATCTCTAAGAATTGTATATTAATATTAAGACCTCTTACCACACTTAAGAACTTCTGATAGTTAGTCATATCTCATTTTTTCTAAACTCTCAACGGAAAAGGTGGAGGAGGACGGGTATCTGTAACATCTTTCTTCTTCAGAATGTCCGGAATCTTCTCCACTTCTACTACTTTAGGTTTATCTTCTTTCTCCACCACATCTTTTGATGCTTTCTCTTTCACAGTTGTTTCTTTTTCTTTTAACCTGGGAAAAGGAGGTGGTGGGAGCTTTTTACCACTTCTAAGGGCTATAGCATTACAATCTTCACTCTGCTTGGCTTCTTTAGTGTCACTCAGCAGTTGTCCTTGTGGAAGTTGACTCAATTGTTTTGACATCCGAGCTATCTGATTTTCTGACAATTTAATTGCTGCGACAGAAGATTGTTGCTCTTGGCAAGCTTTCGTTTGAAGGTTTATTAATGTCAGCGCACCAACTTGAGGTTGAGCAAGTAGAGCTTTCTGATTCATGGTGTTGGTATAGGTGTCTTGAGGAGGTTGTCTCTGAGCTTGATTTTCGTAACCTTGTCCTCCTTGGTAATTGTTCAGTGGTCTAGGCTGATAGATTTTACCTTGGAGACGCGGCTGATATGCATATGTTGGATTAGCGGCCCCACTTGGATTTGAATACTGGAAACCTGGATGGTTTCTATTCGGTTGATAACCTTGACCACCTGAATTATAGTTCCCTCGGTTGGCAACAAACATTACGGCTTCTGGATTGTTTTGACAATGCTCCCAATCATGATCTTGTAGACCACAGTTAGAACACCGATAAACTTCTTGTGTAACATTAACATCTGCTCTTCTACTTGAAAAACCTTCTTTAACAGCTAAAGTAAGATGTTTCAATTGCTGCTCCAATGTGTTCTTCAATTTATTCTCCAATGAAGAGAATTTTTCCTCAATCACAACACTACTTTATTTGTAACTTCCACCTCAGATAGGTGTTCTCACGGTGTTCCAACCCATCTCATTCTTCACTGTACTGTTCAAAATAACCTTAGCATGAACTGGTTGTAACTGTAAGAATCCACCACCACAAAGCAGGTCTAAATATTTCCTTGATTGCACATCAAGGCTTTTATAGAATATCTTCATTTGTTGAGGTTCTGTAAGGCCATGATCAGGAACTCTTCTTAAACATATTTGAAATCTCGACCAACTCATACACAAAGTCTCGCCTTGTCTTGCTTAAAGGAAGTTAGAGCAATCAGTGCATCTAATCTCATGTTAGTTGGGTTGCATCTATCTAAACATGCAGTTTGCAATGCATCCCAAGTTGTAATCGATACAGGCTCTTGAGAATCATGCGATTCACTTGCTCCATCTATCACAAAATATTAAAAATTAACAAAATACATCTGATCTTGAGTCACTCCTTGTGTACTATAGGAGTCGCAAATTTGCATGAACTTCTGTACAACACGAATTGAATCTTCTCCAGGTGCTCCTCGGAAATTTCCATAATTCTGAAATTGAGACAACATACTAGGATCGGGTCTGTATCTCGCGACATTAATATTGGCAAGACCAATTCCAAGGGCATGAGCTCGATATGGAGCTTGTTCAGGACCATTGATGAAACACAGATCATTAATAACTAGGGGTTGAACTTGTGGAACAATAGGAGGAGTAATCTCGTGTTCTTCAGCCATTGCTTCTCTAGCTAATGTCTCTTCTTTTTCCATTGATTTCCCTTCTTTCTTTCTTTTGTTTGCTTCTCTAGCTAGGATTTCGGGATTTTCAAGGATCACGGGATCTACGAGCATATACCGAACCTGTAAACTTGAGAAAGAACGAACAAACCAAAGCGTAAACCTAAAAAATAAAATAACAATTAAACTACTAAGGATTAACACGGGTCACACGCTACCGTCTCCAGTAGTGGCGCCAAAAACTTGGTGGGTCCTGGGGTGTTATAAAATTAATGCGATAAATAAAAGGAACCACAATACCGCAAGTGCACGGTTGTCCAAGTAATATCCGATAAATCAGGTTCCGTTCTCAGGGATGGATTAGGTTCAACTCAAGTATTAATCAAGTAGTAAGAATAATTGTTTAACAGAAAAATAAAATAAAATATTTTTATTTGGTTTTCTTAAAACTTAAAGATGCAGTAAAATAAATACTAATTAAAATAAATAACTGAAAAAAAAATAAAGTAAAAAGACTAACTTCAGAGATGAGAGATACTTGAGTCTCGCAAGGAATCCACCTAATTAATGTATTTTATGTTATGTTTAAGGGTAGAATTGGTATTATTATATTAGTCGGGACTCTAATGTCTCCTAGCACCCTGTCAGGTGGACCTATGAGCTATCCTAAAGTATTATAAACCCCTATATGGGCGAATATGCCTCTTTAGATGATATGTGTTTACCTCTTTGGCTATGTAATTAGTTAAGCCTGTCGGTCAATAACGGACATTACACGTGTATTACCTAAGTTTGTATTCAAACCCCCTGTCGGATGATCACTTTTGCCACTAAGTGAATAGCCCAAATACTAAAAGCAATTTCTAGTTGTACCGAAACGTAATAGTGATTAAGAACAAAATCAATATCCAATATATAAGACTCAATTCAATTTAAATCATAACAATCCCAAATTCAAAACATAGAATAAATTAATTAAGGTTCATCTCATTATTGCGATTCTAAAGTATATGAAAGTTTAGCTCATAATCAAATTAAAGACTAAAATTAATTAAATAAAAGACGTCATATTCAATTACAGAAAAGAAATAGATAACCTAAAGGTTTGGTTGGCTGTTGTTGGAAGAACAGAATTCCTCCAGCTCTAGCTTTGCCTCTACCTTCTTGTTCTGACTTAGAAATATGAAGCCTCTGATGTAATTCTATGAAGTGTGTGTAAAACGGAGGCTAAGGGGTCTATTTATACTAGTAAAAACGGATTAGGGTTTAAGTTGAGAAGATTATGTCAAATTATAAAAAGCCCAAACTCATCTTCTTCTTTAATTCCTGTAACTGGTGTGCAGCCTTTAGTAAAACGGTTTTAACTTTTGCATAACAACTCCAAATAGGCTGATTCAACTTGAGGTTTTAACCATGTTTCACGACCCAAGGCTAAATCAGCTCCGAAGAAGCCCAAAAATAGTAATCTTTAACAGCCTTACAGATCTGTACCTTTTTTAGTTGAGTTATTGGAAATTCTTTTCTTGACTTTAGCTCCTCCACTCGATCTAAGACATTAATTCTCACTTATCCTCCTTGTATTGGTTCTTCATGAATTTATAAACCTACTAACTTTGCACTAAAACGAATAAATTAACGCACAAAAACTCTAAAAATGCAAATAGTCTAATTCCAAGGGGAGAAAGTGTAGTATGACGAAATAAGCACAAAAGTCTATCACATAAGTCAAATATTCACCTAAAATGATGTCTCCTAAGGGATAATATTTAGAAAAAATAGGGAGACATCAGGTGTTCACGTATACATGCAACTAAATCGCGGCCATTATTATCAACAACTCCCCCAAGGACAACACTCTCAGCCGAGACCTCAGAATCAATACCAAGGAGTCCAAATACCTTTTCAACATGCCTATTTTGAGACTCTTTTTAAAAAAGAACTACCAGAATATCCGCAAGAAGGTGCTTCAAATGACATTATCCAGACTCTTGCTCAAAAAGCACTACTAGAACATCCGCAAGAAGGTGCTTCAAATTCCATTGTCGAAACGTTGACTTCGTTCATGTCTTTGACCCAGGATACTTTGAAGCCAAATCAAGAGATGTGAAAGCAAAAAAATGAGTGAATGAATGAACACTCTACGACATTAAAAATGCTTGAAAATCAGGTATCTCAGATTGCTAATAATCTTAATATGAGGGCACATGGTCAAATACCAAGCATTACTAAGAACCCACAGAAGAACGAGGAGTGTAATGCATAAGATTTGAGAATGGGAAGCGATTACCCCATATTTTCCAAGAATGAAAGAGAAAGAGACAACCTTGAAGCCCAATGTTGTGGAAGAAATCATAGAAGAAGAGGTTGAAGAAGAAGTAGTTGAGTTGGTGATTGTAGAAGAAAACATTGATAAGATATCGTTATCTCAAAAAAAAAAGTTGTTAGTAATGATCGCCCTCCCCCGCCTTTTCCTTCACATGTCTACAATAAAGATGATGCTAATGAATACAAAAAGTTCATAGACATGATGAAGAGGTTTGATATCAACTTTCCCTTTTTGGAAACTATCCTTGCAATGCCAAAGTACCTAAAATTCATGAAGGATGTGTTTTCCAATAAACTGATTCTTTTTGAGGGAAAGACGATTGGCTTACCAGAGGAGTGTAGTGCTATATGCCATATTAAGTTTCCCCCTAAGTTAAAGGATTTTGGTAGTTTCAACATTTCGAGATCTATTGGTCAAGGATGGAACAAGAAAGCATTATGTGATTTAGGTGCAAGCATCAACCTCATGCCTAAATTATTGTTCGAGAAGCTAAGGATTGGGCATTTGAGTCCTACAACAATGACTTTGCAAATGGCAGATGATTTCTCCATATTTGTGATATATTAATCCAGTCTTGAGACATTATTTTAGGTTTTTTTGTTAACTGTTAATGGATTTTTCCCCATAATTAGATAAATTCTTAATTCATTACTTTTAAAGCATATTTGGTATAATTTGTGTGTTAATGTGAAGCTCTAAGATAACATGGAATATAATTAGATGTCAAATCTGTGTCAAGAAGTTAAGGAAAGAAGATCCAAGGTAAAATATGAGTTAAAAGGAAACAAAATTGAATTAGGAAAGGAAAAGCTGTCAAATAAATCTGCCAAAGCTATAATGACGTCCACTGTATCGAAGACTGTAGAAAACCGGTTGCGAATTTGGAAGATCGTTTACAGGGACAAATAGATCTTTAAATTCTGGTTGTTTGATAGGCCGTACACTAAATTTTGTCAATTCATGAAGGAGATAAGACCAAATCATTGAGTTGTGTTTATCATGTCCTATATTTTAGGAAACAAATTTGAATTGGAAAAGGATTCCAATAACTTGAATTCACTAGAAGATTTCGACCTATAACATATAAATACATCTATTTACCTCTGTAAAATTGTCATTGCTTGAATATTATTCCTTAGAATCAAGTTTTATCATCCAAAGAAGCAAGAAGACGTAGAGAGGAAGACAAGAAGTTAGAGAGTCACAAACTCCTCTTCTTTATCCTATCCCTCTATCTTTAGGGTAAATTATATTAGATTCTTTAGCTTAAATTTGTTTCTAATTACTTTTATCCTTCTTTTAGTTTTGTGTCCTTAGATATGAACTAATTTTCCCATAGCTTGGGCTTGCATATGTATAATCATTGATTTCTAATTCTTTATTTGTTTTTATGTTATTTGGGATTAACTTTAAAATTGATTGAGCTTCTTGGTTACTTTATATATCGGCTTAATGTGTTTTGAATTAATGATTGTAGTATTTGCGAATGAATTCATATAGCGTTACCCCATTAGTAGTTGGATGGTCACCCGGAAGTGGTGTTAACTATTAAAACACCACATAAACGTCTATTGTGCGATATTAATCCTGAAGGGCTTGCCTAACTAGATAGTCCCTAGTGTTTAAGATCAACCACCGATTATTGCATATGGCCCCCATACCCAAGTCCCCTGGTAATTGTTATGTTTCCACCTAAGTCCACCCGGAAGGGGGTTAGGAGGAATATATAATCCTGACTATTTACACTAAAGAGCTCAATTCACCCTTATAACTATAATATTGATTTAGAATGATAAGTGCATGCAAGCAAACCTAAGTTATATCTCTCATCTACATTCTTTAGTATTTATTTATTTGCATAATTATCTTTTAAATCCGAAAACCAAATATGTATTATTTGTTTTATTGTTTTTTATTCAACAAGTAAATTTTCTCCTACACTTCTTTATATACACAAGTAAATCTAACATATTAAATCCTTGCAAACAAACTTTACTTACTAACTAAACTTGCAAACGATCTATAATACTTGCAGTGAGTTTTTCGTGGAAGTTAAGGGTGTGTGTCCTTTATTATTATCTTATTTATCTATTTATTTATCACACCTTTTCCCCCACCAGTAGATAGGACCCTTACCCATCATGAAGGAAGAGTAGAAGATGTACTCATCAAATTAGGTAGCCTTATAATTCCTTGTGATTTTCTTATTCTTGATTACGATGCAGATATGGATGTGTCGATAATTTAAGGGCGGCCATTCCTAGCAACGAGGCATAAAAGATTGATGTAGAGGATGAATAACTGATAATGCGAGTGCAAGACGAGGAAGCAAAGTTTAGTGTGTTCAAGGGCATGAAATTTCCTAATCCACTGGAAGATTGTTTCCACATGGACACACTTTGCCGCGAAATAAAGAATCGAAGTAATGGGATGGAAACCTTAATATGGGAGGAGGAAAAGTGTAAAAAGTAACAAAATTCAAATCTCCTCCTAACCTCAAAGATGATCCATTCATTAATTACTTGAAGGAGACCAAGAAAAGCACAAGAAAGGTTCCAAGGGAATGTAAAAGAGAGTGGTAAGAAGGCGAGTATTTGGAGGGAGACAATGTTGTGATGAAAGATCCTTACCCCCAAACACACCAAGCAAACACAAGCGCAAAAGTTCTTGGAGTTGCCTTTACAAGGTCACAAGAATTATTTCCGAAAGATTATTTGAGTTGGATACCAAGAAAAATGGTAAACATCGCTTGGTAGAAATTAATCGGCTCACCCAGTGCTGGGGAAGCTATGTGAGAAAGAAAGAACCTTGAGGTAATACGTCGAAATTCACCAATATTAAACAAAAGTGCTTCTTGGGAGACAACCTATGTTTTTATTGCTTTAGTAGTTTTAATTTTGTGTTTTTAGTGTGTATTAGTAAGTTTATTTGGTGTATATTATGTAATAAGGAAGGTATTTAGTGTTTTTGATGTACATGTAAGCTAGAAAATGAGTTTGGGGTGATTTTATGGAGTTTTATAGCAAAAGAAGCCGCTAGCTGCGGTATACCACACCATACATGCGGTGCACCGCAGCAAAACCGTGCCCACGACACTCCATACATGATTGAACAGTAAGATGGGAGCTATAACAAGTTGTGTGTTGTGTACCACATAGCGATATGAAGGGCATGACGAGATATCGCGACATGGTACGTATTGTGATAAAATATGTGCTCACGATAACCTATGGTTCGAAGGTTAGAGAGTTCCCAGGTTAGAAGCTATGTGCGGTATACCGCAAGGGTTCCGCGCTGCACCGCATGAGGACGGTAAAAAAAACCTTAACTTCTTTTGACCTTGACTCCGAATCTTCTTCTTCCCAGAGCTTCCAAACACCATTATAATTTGACCCAAGCTTCACCAAACATCAAAATACACTCAAACAACTTGATGTCTCCATATTTGTGATGAATTAATCCACTCATGAGACATCATTTTTAGTGAATTACATTAATTTTTTAGAGATTTGTCCCCATTATTAGATAGATTCTTAATTCATGCCTTGATTTGGAAGATTATTACTTTTAGAGCATATTTGGTATAATTTCTATGTTAATGTAAAGCTCTTATGTAATATGAAATATAATTAGATACCAAATCAATGTCAAGGATTTAAGGTAATATGATCCAAGATGAAATCTAGAGTTAAAAGGAAACAAAGTTGAGTTATGAAAGAAAAGCTGCCAAATAAATCTGTCATGATGTAAAGACGTCTAGTGTTTTGAGAACTGCGAAAACTCTAATACGAATCTAGAGGAGATATTTTTTTGAGCAGCTATATCTTTGAATTACAGTCGTGTCCATATAAAGTGCGCGAAAATACGATAAGTAATGAAAGAGATATGACCAAATTATTGAGCAGTGTTTATCATGTCCTATATTTTAAGAAACAAATCTTAAAAGGAATAGGACTCCAATAACTTGACTTCCACTCCAAGATTTCAACCTAACACCTATAAATACAACTATTGTACCTTATGAAAATAATCATTGGATCTTTGGTCAATCCCTAATTATCTAAATACCAAGAGGACGCCTAGATCAAGAGAGAATAAGCCGTTCGAGCAGCTCAAACCCTTCCCATTTGTAATTATTTATTATTATTACTTTCTTATGAACTAATTCTTTTTAACTTGAGATTAGTATATGGGTATGAACCCTAGACTTGTTTTATATGATATTTAATTTGGGATGTCCTTTTTCATTTAATTAAATTTAGTAGTGATATCTATGTATTATGTGCTTTGAATTAATGTCTGTAGTTCTTGTAGTGCGCAACGTACAGGATTACCATAGTAGGATGGTCACGCGGAAGAGATGTTCAACTATACAAACATCACATAGTCGACTAGTGTGCGGTAGTGGTCCTGTCGAGCTTGCCTAGCTAGATAGTCAATAAGGTTTAGTTTAACCACTAATCATTGCGCATGGCCCCCTTACCCAAATCCCCTGGTAGTGGAGTGGTTGCCTCTTAAGTCCACCCGAAAGGGGGTTAGGAAAAAGGCTAGTGGGGCTTACTTGCTAGTTCTCAAGCTAAACTGCCATAAGCTTCGATTTATCCTATTTTATTATCTTTTCTTTAATTTAAGTCTGTTTAGAGTCATAAAAACTAAATAAATATCTTATTTTCTTTGTGTATTATTTTACCAAATATTTCTAGTCCACTTAGTAATAGAATTATTTACAAACTAACTTTCGTAGTCCCTGAGATCGAAATCTGTTTTACTTACTTATTATTTGCAAACGATATGTTCACTTGCGGAGAGCTTATCGTGGTAGTATAAGGTGTTATTTCTATTATCTATATCTATTATTGTATCACACCTTTGCCACGACCAAGTTTTTGGCGCTGCTACCGGGGACTACATCGTTAGTTTTGTGTTGCTACGTAGTGTTTTAGTTTTAGTTGTTCTATTTTACACTTTTTTTTGTCCTTTTCAAATATTTAGATGACGAATCAACGGCTAGATCTAGGTCTTCCTTGCCCATCCCGAGTGCAAACCATAGGGATTCTCCCTCCATCTATTCAAGTCGTTCGATTCAAGCCTGATCAAGGCATGATTAATCAATTCGAGAACTGTGGAAATTATTTGGGTGCTACACATCAAGATCTGGTTCGTTCGGTTCATAAAGTCATGCAAATCTGTGATGCCTATGTTATTGAAGGTGTTACGCGAGAACATATGTATATTTCATGTTTCAAGTCTTCTTGACCGAAAGAGCGGGCGATTGTGTAGATGATCAACCTCCAGAGCTAATAACAAATTGGCTAAAGCTTCAAACAAGATTCCGTGATTGATTTTATCCTACAAGTATGCGAGTGAAGGACCAATTAAAGCTTATGAATTTCTTACAAGAAGTCGGAGAGAATGTTGGCGAAGCGTGGACGAGATTTCAAAAGAAGTTGGAAAGATGTCCACTACACGGATACACGCCAGAATTACATTTAGACATGTTTTATAAAGGACTCAATTCAGAGTCAAGATTGAGAGTAGATGATTTGGTTCCTGGTGGTTTTGTCTCCATGGATCCGAATGAAGCAAAGAGTGGTATGTAGAGAATTATCGAAACCGAGATAAGTTGGCCACAATCACAAGCTCCTACCACTAATACAAATTTTCTAGCTTGCAAGATCAATTACACCAACTCGCTATGGTCGTTGACAAAAGCATCCAAGCCAGGAGTTCCAAGGTCAAGGTCATGAACGCAACCCATGGATATTCCATGGGACATCGGGAAAATCATCAAATGATCACCAAGGTAATCAAATCCAAAAATCAATTCCAAGTAGGGTCTCTATTCAAAATGATTCATATCAATCTTGACCACAAGAGACTATCTATCAAGCGCCACCTCAACATCTATATCTACGTGAACAAGCCTATGAAAGTCAAGCCCCAATGGCACTTCCATCATATCCAAAAGAAGATATCAACAAGATGAGTGACAATCTTAGTCAATTCATCAAATTATCAAATGAAACTATGATCAAAATTGAGGCAAAGACCAATTCCAATGCATCAGTAGTGCAAGGCCTGCAACAACAGAATTATGGTCTGCAACAACATAATCAACTTTTAGAGCAAAATGTTATGCAACTCATTACAATCATATAAAAATCAAAGTCAACTCTTGAAATTAACCCAAAAGACAAATTCTAACATGAAGAGGACCCATTATATTGACGACAAGGCTAAGACTATTAGTCTTCAAGCTCGAAAGATAAATGAATCACCGCCATCTACATCTAGTGAAGTGGAGGTTCCGAAAGAAATTAAATTGAACAAGTCAAACGTAAATGAGATAAACTTAGATGAGATAATTGTTGAATATTGGGTTGAAGAGGTTGAGCAAGATGAGATTTATAAGCCAAGAGAGGTAGTTGATGCACCAAGAATGGAAGAGAACATAAGGGCAAGACCACCGCCCTCATAATACTATTATCCATTACAAATTGCTTATCTGAAGGATGATAACACATATAATAAGTGTATGGAGACGTTAAATCAAGTGAAAATCAACGTCTCTTTACTTGAAGCTATGAAGGGAAAGCGAAACTATCATCGATTTCATATGGAGACACACTCCAATAAGAATAAGTTCACATGATCCAAGACCGTGGCACTCAACGAAGGGATATCGGCGCAAGTTCAGCAGAAGTTACCACAAAAGCTTAAATATCCTGACATCCCAATTAAAATAGGTGGTGTATTTGAAGGAAAGACGATGTGTGATTTGGGTGCGAGTGTGAAACTCATGCCCAAAATTGTATTAGAGATGACTGGGATTGGAGATGCAAAAACGACATCCATAATCTTACAATTTGCGGATAAATCAACAGCCAACCCATGGGGAGTAATCGAGGAGGTACCCGTCCAAGTAGTTAAGCTTGTCCACGAGCGACACCATAGTCAATGTGAATGAAGGAACCGTGACTCTCCGTATTGAAGATGAATCCAGAACATTCTATGTTTCGGGAAAGAAGAAGAAAAAGGAGTCATGAGAACTATCGGCAATCAAAGTTGTGACCAAGAAGTCAGAAGTTTTAAGCCCCCAAGATACTGTGAGAAAGAAGCAAAGAGATAAGTTTGGGGTGGGAGACGAGGTAGCATGGAAGTCTTCAAATCCTAAGCGCAAAAATTCTGGGATGGGGCCATACTTCATCACTCGAGTTGTTTCAGAACAAGTGATGGAGGTAAAAGCTAAAGGGATTCGCAAACTCAAATTATTAGGTATACATAGCCTCGTTCACTGCTAGGGAGGCTATATCAAAAAGAAATAACTGAGGTAACACATCAAACTTCAAAAGACGTTAAACAAGAGTGCTGTCTGATGGACAACCCGCTAATTTTTTTTATGTCTTCATGTTTTAGTTTATGTTTAGGTTAATTATTTTGTTAAGTATTTAAATAATGAGGAAGTTATTAGTGTTTTTATGTGCAGGTACCTTAGAAATCAAGTTTAGGATGAAACATCAGAATTTTCGCAAAATCAGCAGCTAGGTGCGGTACACCGTACCCTAGCCGTGGCGCACCGCACCCCCACATAACTGGTGCGGCGGTGTGCGAATTAGGTATGCGTGCGAGGCCAACCATTAATAAATGTATCGTCACTCGCGCATGTACCATGCCACGTTGTCGAACAGAGAAGTCATGCGGCACACCGTATGAAAGCCGAGGTGCACCACAACACCAAATGACCATCACCACGGGACGAGATATTGGGTCCAATTACGAGAGCAAAAGTACAGTGCAGTACTCCGCACCAACCCCGCGGTGCACCACACCCAAAAACCGTATCAAGATTCACGACATACCATGACACGCTGGGGATTAGAAGATTTCTGGGGTACACCGCATCCCTACCGCGGTATACCCGAACGACACGCCAAAAAACTTCGAAAGGCCATACCTTTGCGCTTGGAGGTCGGAATACATTTTTTCTTGAGCCTGAACCGCGTATTTTTTTGGTATCTATTCAATACAAAAGTTTAAAAAACCGGGTGCCTGTTCTCTACCAAACGGGAGGCTGGTTATTAACCGTGTCTTCAAAAGCGAGAGGGTCACGACGGTGCGCAATTTAATTTTTTATGAGAAAAAATGGGAACCCGGTCTCTAACAAACGGGAACGCGGTTTATGCCACGACAAATTGACCTGAAAATAGGTCACTTTTTTCTCACAAACCTTAAAGCCTCGTTCTTCCCCAAAACACCCAAACTCCGTGAAATCTTCACCAAACCTCTACCACATATCAAAACACCACAAAATAACCATATATTCATATCCAAATCCTTCCCTACACTCCTACAAAAAATATTCAAACGCCCAATTCAATGCAAAACACCTAGAATCCAAGAATAAAAACCAAAAATTTCAAATATTCTTCTAAAATTTCTTAAACCCATACCATCCAAGCAAGAGTTCATCGTTCCCACATAGAACATCATCATCCTTACACCTTTTCTAACCCAAATAACACTTTATCAACCCAAACTCAAGTGGTAAAAATTTCAAGAGCTGTTGGTTTGGCTAGTCCCAAACTGTGGACCGACCCAAACCCAAAAAATAGGTTGTGGACCCTATTGGGTCATCGAGTGTGCGGGTTTTAGTTTTTCTAGGGCTAGGTGAGGTCCGCTTATGCGGATTTTCAGGTTGGTGGGTTCCCTTGAGCAATCTTACCGTACACACCCATAAATAAACGTCAACCAATCATAGTACGCCACATCATCATGACATTGGTCTTCAATGGCTTACACAATACTATGTTTATAATTCTTAAACATGTAACACTTAGACAAACAAAACATTGAGTCTTCGGGTATTATACCGCATAGTCGTATCCTTTGATCGGATCCAATGTGAATTATTAGACGATATGAACCTCATGTCTATTACACATACATTCGATGCATAATATTAAAATTTAAGGGGGTAATTGGTAAACCAAGAATGTTCCGACCAATAATGGTGTAATTCCCAAGCGTTTAGGATCATGTCCGAAGAGTCCACGTGACTATTACACCCCTCGACCAATAATATCCTCGACTCATATTTATGACAAATTCAACTACTCCTACTATTCAAAGTCACTTAGAAGGTCCCAATAGTAAATACCTTTGGTGCAACTCCTTGTGGCGTCTATGGGGGTTGAAAATTTTATAATAAATACCCTTGTTTCCAAAGAGGAAAATTATATGCCTTATTTATTTATGAAATCTATCTAAATAGAATTTCTCGAAGATTAACATGACCATCGTATCAGGATATAGCCATTCAAAATTATAGAATAAAACCTCTTACCTTAAAAAAAATAGAGAGGCAAAGTTACATTTGTAGTCCACAAGGCATTTTACGAACACCAATATACCTGGTAATTCACCATTTTATCAGTGAGTCGTAATACTTATAGTCGATTAGAAATTGGTAACCTCTCATAACATTGTTTATAAAATTAATTTTCCTTTGGGAGAATCCACTTCCTTCAAAATTAGAGAGTCAAAGTTAAATTTATACTTGTAGACCACAAGGAATTTTATGATCACCAATATACATGGTAATTCAATATTCTGTCAACAAGTTAAGACGCTTATATGTATTTAGGAATCTTTAGTGTCTCACGCTATTGTTTATAAGGAGTTTCATAAGACCGAAGATTGATGGTTTTTAAGGATGTATACCTAAAATATATTCATTCTTGATGGCTAAGGCTTTTAACCAATCCTCTATATCACCAAAATAAGGTAGATGACATGTTATCATAACACCACTTCATATAACTATCAATACACCTCAAAAAATTGAAAATGACACAATTGAAAGGTAACTTGGACTATCAATTACTCTTACGTCATATATATATACACACTTATAAGGTCAAACCCATCATTGAGGTCAATCGGCCATATACTTGCTATTTCTTCAGCCCTTAAAGGGTATAAAGTAAGAGGTACAAGGTTCAAATCCCCTCCATGTACATTGGTATATGCATGTGGAGGCGTGAATAATATTTTTGGAATTAGTCATGGGGCACGGAAGTTGGCCCAAACCACCCACGTATCAATAAAATAACGATCATCGAGGTCACTAAAGATATTCAAAATATGCAATAAATTAATGGGATAATTTATAGATAATTGAGAGTTTTATATGTGATAATTGATACATTTTAGATATAAATGGAAAATTGAGATATAATAAATATATTCTATAGAATTATCTAAATATTTAAGGAATATATAATGAAACACGTGGAACAATCTATACCATTGTCCAAAAAGATAAGAACAATCTAGACCACTTGAGGGGTGAGACCATTTTATCTAGAGCAATCCCAGCCTCTCTATTTACACTTTTCATCAATTTGAATATGTATATATCGTTTGATTGGATATCGAACATACTAAATATATATTTGTAGAATACAAAATCATGTTTAAGTCTAGTGCAACAAATATTTTAGGAATATTAACTAGCTCGATCTATTCATTTTCGACTAACCTACAATAGGGTTTGGCTTCATCTTAAACATATTGTACATATCGTACTTCTTAAGACTTTGAAATAAAATTACATGTACTATGTTGTACTACCTTATTCCCATTGGTCTAAAATTTCATAATGATGTCATGGGGGTATCAAAATTCTCGCAAAATTCTTAATATTGTTAAAACGTATCTTCTTAATAAATTGTTTGAAACACAAAAATATATACAAATTTTAATTCAAATAATATTTTGAAATAATTTTGGTATAATTTTAATTCAATTATTTATATTATGATCCCCAACTTTTAATTATTCACAACACTTTAGTCCTTATCCAATACTATATAACAAGCAATGATATTCATTTTAAAACACACATATTAATCTCTCTTCTCCTCTGCATAGTCAAAATACACATATCTCTTTAGCTCTCATCATTTTTCAAGGCAGTATTTTTTTCAAAATAAATAAGATATATTTCGAAAAAAAGTGGCTACAATATACAAATGTTTACAATGTGATCGTGGCCATGGTATTTCACCACAAACAGTTTGATTTAAGTGAACATTTGTGATGAAATGGCATGACCAATGATCTTATTGTAGAGGTTTTCTTGAGAACTGATTTCCCAATACTTATATATTTTATATGTAATTAAATAGTTTATTGGTTTTAGACCTCTTATTTATTTTAGACAGGTTTCTAGATCTAGAAATGTAGAGGGGCTAATATTCTAGCAAGAAGTTTCACATTCAATTCTCAACATGATAATTGGTCATCGGTTCATATCTTCGCATTGATCAAAATCCTTCGGAGACCTTTGTGACCAATCATGTATCAACTAAAAATGAATACCCCCCCCCCCTCTTACTTTTAATAAGTCATTTTTACCAAAAAATTATAATATTATATAAAACTTGATATTTCTTTAGTGTCATTCAAAAATAATTTTTCAAACTCTTGTTCTTCATGTTGAGACAAAGTTTTACCAAGTTTATATGTCAATATTATTTTTACCTAAAGTTTATCATACCTCTACTACCTACTATTTACAGCTTAATTAAAAGTAGTTTATAGTATTTCATATTGTTTAAATAGGTATTGCATCATTTTAAGGATGGTAGAAAATTTCAAAACTAATAAAATTCTCTTTTTTTTTTGTTCAAAGAAAATTCTCATTTAATATAACAAGATCCGTATACATTTAGATCACTTGCCTGAATTGTAGAGGCGTTTTAGCAAACAAATATTATTAATTTATTCAATAGTCATAGTTTATGAGACTATACCATAGTGATACCTAGATATTCCTTTTTTTCAAATTTATAATGAACCAAATATATCATCCTTACTTTATATAATTTGAATAAGCGTCTAATTATTTAATAAATGAAGATACGTAACTAGTGTTTAAGGAAAATATTTTCGATAAAACATTATAAAAAAATTAAAATTTAAAATTAATATCAATTTTTTTATTATTATAATAATTTCAGCAGATTAGTTTAGTATCATATTATTTAACAATATACTATCTCATATGGTAATTTCAAATTCGGAGGATCCATAACTCTTTTTTTATTTTTACATAAGTAGAATTGCCTCAGACTGAGAACTACTTAAGAAATTATCAAAGATAACAAATCAACTATAGTTACTCATATCTCTGAGTAAATGAAGTTGATTTGTTACAAAGATTTGACGTTGGCTGAAGAAATCCTCTCTTTGGAAGATATCATATATTAGTAGAAACTTTAATTGCATTGCAGATGCCCTGGCCAAATGTAATAGGAAGAATATCGACATTTCAAACTGGAATGACATGTAGGTCATTAGTTCTTATAGTTTCCTAAACCATCTTTGAAATGACTCTTGTCAATAATTTTAGTATGTATATTGACAAAAAAAACTACATATACTCTAAGTAATTTAAATAAGAGCCTTGATATATGACATTCATGTCACTTAACCCTTATCTCACCTTCCATGTGTCACCCCATATGACATTAAATAAAATAAAGATAAAATAATTAATTAGGAGAGAAAATATCATGATTGGTGTTTAAAACTTCCACAAAGGATGTGATATAAGGGTGAAGTAAATATACTTAGTATCTCACTTATATGTTAACCATTAATCTAGTTGCCCCAAATCAAGTAAGTGTGATATCTATTGTGCATAGTAGTAGTGTATAATTGTGAGCTATATGTCTGATCTCAAAATTTTATTTTGAAAGCCATCATTGGTTTAGGCAATGTTTCAAACTTTAAAATTAGCCATTTGAAATAATATTTTACCACGCCCATCTACTCCAAATATTGTTTGATCTACTTTACACTCTCCATAAAAGCCTTAGAAGATAGATATTATTAATGTGTAATAGATTAGGTATTACTATACCACTTTCTCACTTACTTTTACACACATTTTTCCAGGACACTTTAGCACCTTGAGTACTCTCCAAATGCATTTCCAAAGAAAGCTTGCTATATTTGGGTTAATCGTGTAATCACTTACTTAGGTAGAATAAAGACAAGACGTTAAATCAAAATAAGATTTAGCTAATAAGAGTAGTTTTTACGAGTACTAATCTACTAGCAAATTCGAGTAAATTTAAACCCAAACGCTCAATGTAATTTGCTAACGTGTAGATCACATCCAAACTTTTCCATCTTTCTGTGCATAAGAGGCACTCCAAAAAACATTACTTGGTTGACAACCTTGTTTACACCTAATATTGCACACATATATCCTCTTTTAGATAAGTATTGAAACCACCAAATAGATTTTACACTTAGACTTATTGATGTGCAATCCATAATGTCTACTAAATAGTTGCAATCGATGAATTAAACATTTGTCTTTTTATTGTGTGCCTTACAAACCACAAGTAAATCATTGGCAAAGATCATTTGATTTAACACTGAGAATGGTATGAGAAAGCCTTTTTTCTTGCAAAACAAAAATCAGTTTCACCCTTGTGGTACAGAACCAGGTTCAAAACTTCTAAGACATACCATTTTTTAGAAGCTTTAAATAATATTAAATCAAATAATGAAGGTTACGCACCACAAGTGTACATGTCGCCAAGATATCAATTAACAATAATAAGAAAAGACTCGAATTCAGTAAAGAAATAAAATTTGTGGATAGAAAGCTAGAACGAGATGTTGAATTTACCAAAATCTCACAATTTAGGCTTAAAATAAGTAAGTGTGATGTTAAACTGTTCGTATTAACTGGGACTCTAATATTCTCCGAAACCTCTCTTGAGTGGTTTTGTTGCTACCCTCTAAATATACGAATTCCTCCCGGATAAACCTATTAATCAATTAGGAACTTTTTGATTTTATCCATTAATGGTTATATAAATCACTATTATCTCCCGATTCAATAGGCAATAAAAACTCATATTATCTAAATCCACCTATAAACCCCTAATCCTATGTTTAATTTATAGAGAAAGAGAAAAAAAATTACATGTACTTTAATAAATTTAACTTAAAATAATAGAAAATACAAATTAAAAAATCATCAATCAAGCAACATCCCAAAATTCTAACAAATTTTTTAATTTATAATTATAGGTTTCGTAAGGATCATCCCAAGCTAATTAAAAAATTAGTTCATTTTAAGAATATTACCAAATAAAATAAAATTCAAAAAGATAATTAATAGTTTAAGAAAAGAAAGATTACAATGATAAATTTGATAACCCGCTAATATTAAGATCAAAAGGATAACGACAAAAATGCTTCAACCCATATTAAAAGACTGATTCTTTCATCAGCATCTCAATACATCGAAAGAGAAATTCTTTCATCGACATATAGATAAATCAAAAGACCAAATCTTTCCTAGGCATTTGGAGATATTAAAAGACCGATTCTTGCACCAGCATCACGAGACATCAAAAGATTGATTCTTTCATCGGCAACTCGAGACATCAAAAAATTGATTCTTTCATCGTCATCTTGCGAATCAGATAGACCTATTCTTTCATTAATATCTTGAGACATCACCAGACCGATTGTTTCATCGGCATCTCTAGTCATTGAAAAGTCGATTCGTTCGTCGGAAACTTAAGACATCTAAAGACCGATTATTAGGTCGACATCTCTAAACATCGAAAGACTGATTCTTTCATAGGAATCTGAATACATATAAAGGCCAATTATTTCATCGGTATCTCAAAGCATAAAATTATTAATTATTTCATCGAAATCTCAAGACATCGGAAGACAAATTCTTTCATCGGACTCAAGACTACAAAATACCGATTATATCATCGTTCTTAAGAAATATCTAGAAGCCAACTATTTTTTCAACGTTTCAGAAAGAAACGAGGAATCTTTGTAATCGCTAAAGCATTGGAAGGAAGGAGGAAAACGTTAATCATATTTCATGACGCATTGCGAAATATATAGGTGAAGCAAGATGTACACATAGTCAATAAAAAAAGAAGGCTATATTAATTTAACATAAAGGCACCCCGTGTTCGACCTTGAAAGATGATTCCATTAAAATATCAAAATAAAGGTACAAAATATAAAGCCCAAAATCTAGAGTTAGCATAATTGTTTTGCGATGAAGCAGGGGGAGCATAACATTGCATCACAATATATAGCAGCTCACGAGCACCTATATCTACAAGACAACTATTGTATCCGCATCTTAGGTTAGCGTATATGTTCGAATTGAACATACCATATGCATCCTCTGAAATGATATTAGAAGATATACTCATTTACGACCAAAGAGACACACCAATCAAGAATTTTTTTTGCATCTCTCAGCTCAACCTTAATCACTTTCATTTTTCCTCATCGGCCCTATGTTTCTTCCAAAGTTTGATAAAACAAATTTCTTCCAATCTCATATCCTTCCAGGCATTATCAGCTTCAACCGGCATTTGGCATAGACATTATATGACTCCCTGATTTTTCTCTCATAACCAAAATGGAGAGTAGTCAGTTTTCCTAGTTAGAATATCAAAAATAACCTGTCATCACTAAAAGCTTTCTTGCGTGCATTTGAGCAGAGTGTCCTTCAATACAAAGATAATCAAATTATTACTCTCAAAGATGTATGGTGTATTTTGTCTGCTCAGAGAAAAAAAAAATTCTCACCAGTTTTGTCTTAAAAAATCAAATGTAGAGCGGAATAAATGATAAGGATAAAGTGAAACAAAATGGAAAAATATGGTTCTAATCGATTAATTCACCGAGCGCAAAACTGATTGTAACAAGGAAAAATTGTTGAGCCCTCGAGAAGCTTGACCATTGGTATTGATTATGAACTTCCATCCAAATTTGATTGGGCGAGGCCCATTCTTAAAATACCTCCCTTAGTTTGGATTCCCTCATCTCCTAAGGAACTGGAGATCGAATCATCACCTGCCAAGGCATCTTCTTTCTTCTTGACATTTTGGATTGATTGGATGAGCCTTTATGGGATGCCATCGGGTGGATTAAGCTTAGTAAGTTTGGTTATGCGAAGGAAGCAATAACCATAAAAAACCTAGATAATGGAGAACAAATTGAAGCCAAATATGTATATATGTATATATATATATATATACATACATATATATATAAGCAAAGAAGGGAGTATTCCGTATGTGAAGGTAATTATGACTACGTTAGTGGACACATCATAATTAATACTCTCAAGATAAGAAAAATGGGTACTGTCGTATGTTTCTGAAAAAAGAAGAAAACCATTGTGTCAGCATGAAGATTACCCCAAAAAGTCTGACCTAGAGTTTGTACCTTAAGAAAATTATTCAAAAACACCAATTTCAATGTCGAAATTCCAAGGGATTGCTCTTAAAGACCAATTACTATGCCGGTGTTATGAATAGACCGACTTGCTGTCACCACTGTTAAATTGCCAACTCAACCAAAAGTCCGAACTGTTAGGAGGAGGCATTATATTAATGAGATTTTATATCTCAACACGCCCCCTCACGTGCAAGCCCATAGAAGGCGTAGGAGAAGAGTGCCCATAGAAGGCTTTAGGAGAAGAGCTAAGCTTGCACGTGCAGAATAAAGTGGGTGGCGGTCGAGAGACTCGAACCCAGGATCTCAAGGTCCGTGGAGCTCTGATACCATGTTAAATTGCCAACTCAACCAAAAGTCCAAACTGTTAGGAGGAGGCATTATATTAATGAGATTTTATATCTCAACAACCACTATAACTAGAATTATCTGAAAGATCCAAGTTCTAAATAGCATATTGTCAAAATACAAACAAGACCGACTATTTTTCGGTGGATAACCCAGGCATCCAAGTCCGACTCTTATATTTGTGCTCCGCAAAAAGGACAAATTGAGTTCATTCTCTCATATCTACATAGGTTATATGATTCGTGTACAAATTCGAAGATGTATTGATAAGCCAGAATGATGTTCCAATACTATATGTCAATTTCAGACAAAAGTCGAGGGCAAGATCAGTAGGCGACTAGATATCGCTAAAATTTGAGGAACACATTCATGACCAAGGATAACCGCATGTTACACAAATATTGTTATGCTCCAGCGAAGGGAACAATTACATGTATAGTCAACAGGCGAGGGAATCACCTCTCCGCATTTTCCATAACTAAAGGCACCATAAGGACCCACCTAATGGCATATTTATGCATATTAAGGTACATATGAATACCCCATTCTTATATCACAAGACAGGTACATTATAATTCTCTCTAAGAAAGGAAATGTTCATAAATACAGTCTAAAATATCCATAATTATCTCGGTTCATACGAATAACCTTGGTCATTATACCGAGTTGACCATTGGATCTTCATTGGGAGAAAAAAATACTTGTGGTTCTTACATAGTGCCTGGTTTCAGGTTTCACCAGCAAGTAGAAAAATCTTAGTGTGAGCCAGCTACGGTAAGACTTCAGAAATTTTCCTTATCTATCTTCGTCAACTTTATTTCTATTCTCTTTTCTCTATTGTTACTTTGTTCAAATTTATCAGTTCATAAGCTCGATAGGATGATTATATCTACTCGTTCAACCGGATATGTGGATGCCTATAATCATAAGCGCATTCTCACCATCTATTAGCCATAGTAAGAAGTGGCACCATTGGTATTTGAGATATTTTTGGGGTATCTGAAGGAGATATTTACACTGAAACCATATGGGAATACATAGTTGGTGTAGTAGTTATTGTTAGCAAAAAATATTTATCCAGCACTATACAAGAATCCAACAGAGTGAAGTTTGCTAGCTTGTGAAGTCATTTATAAAATTTCAAAAGAAGAACAATTTGATGTGGGGACAATCATAGTCACAAGATTCATCTTGCTCAGGAAATTATTGTGAGCTTGAAAGACAAGAATTACTTATACTTTCCCTCCTAATATCCGTACAAATGATGAAGAAGGTCGCTTCTAAGGAACACAACAAGAATCGTACGATGAATAAAGTGATAAAGGTAATGCTTGGGAGATATATACGAAGTTATATGATACGTAATATAACCAAAGTTACTATTGGAATATAATCCCTCTCATAAGTATTTTTTATGTGACAATTCTCTAGATTTTTAAGTGCTTAAACTATATCTTACAAAGTGTCAATACTAATTTCCAAACCTTGCATTTTTTCATAAAAAATACTTATGAAAAAACTTGTTATCTATCCCGCACTATGACTTCAAAAACTTGCATCTTACTCTTCTTTGAAGTCTTTCATTCCTGTGTGCTGCTTGAGGTTAACTCCATATTCATACCCCTTAGCATACATATACTTTGTCTTGCACCTACTTGAGTTGAAAACTATTTTAAATAATAAATCAATAATTAATTGTTATTTGGTGCACAAATTTAACTACAATCTTTGTCATATATCCCTCTAGTTCATCTTTCATGTTTACAAGTTTATCAGTAGAATTAATAAAATTATCTTATTAATATATCTTTAACATGATATGTTCTACACACTTTACTTGATATATGTTTGTGTGTGGTATGATGTAACTCTTAAGTACTACTAACAATTATCTTATTATTTCATATCATACAACTCTTATCAAGAAAGTTCTTCCATCAAAGCTATAAAAGAAATAGGTACAGTCAAATCAAAAATCTTGAGACACTCTCAAACTGACATCCTGATCCAAAAAGGGAAACCGTATTACGCATAAAAATGGTATGCCGTTTTAAGTGAGAGCAAGAAAACGTCCAAAAAGTTTTAGTCAGAATCGACAACCTTACCCAACACTTCAGATCGGAATGTCGAACTAGAATGGTATAAAATATTTTATAATAAAGTATAACATTTTATCCACAATTACATCATAAAAAATAATATACGTTATACTACATATGCCATGTGGAAAATAGTCTTGGGGAAAAAACAATCACCCGATATGTGGAAAACTGTATAACGTTTTTCTTACAAAATGTGATCATCTTAATTGATCTTTTGGAATTACTTGTCATATCTTCTTGTCTGGTCTGAATTATCTCTCGAGGTTAACTAAAAATTTCATAAAAATTTCATTTGAAGAAATAACATGAAGGAAAGTTTTCCATTCGAGCAATGGATAATAGGGTAAAGTTTGGAGAAAACAAGATGTTTTGTAAGTATCAATATGTGTTTGAATATGATTACGTGGATAAATACATGTTAATATAAATAAAAAAAATCCTACATTTTATACATAGTTAATCGTGTTTTGAATTATTTTAGTGATATATACTAACGTGAATAAATATATTACATAATTTTAATTATGCTTACACTTATTATAATGTTTGAAATCTATGAGATAGAGATCAGCTGGAGACTTGAAGTTCATCACTGATATGATAATGTGAGGGGGAAATATATGCGCTACATTCATTTTCCCTTTATCAAGATTTCGTTCCAAGGGGTTATTTTGAGAAGGTTTTTAATGAGGCAGATTTTAAGCGTAATGATATTGTACTTTTTTTTATTCACTGGATTTCGACCCAAAGGGTTTTTACAATATGGTTATAACGAGGCAAATTTCAAGGAATTAATTTTTAAGGGAGAGTATTATAACACTATATAGATGGATATTAATCCTTAGTCAGTAGACTTAGAATCCATGTATTAAAAGCCTATGAAGGAAAAACCATATTAGGGTTTACTTAGAGAACACATTGTCTTTTTATATAAACTGGACTCTTCATTATATTATAACACACTCTCACATGATCAATAATACTACTCTCCTCCTCTCATTAATTTATCTCTTTCTTTATTTCATAATATATTTCTAATTCTACTTGAATAAAGTACTAGGCATTTGTTCACCACTCTACTCATTCTCTTTAAAAAAATTTAAAATTTCTAAAATTTTAATAATATTTCATCTAATAATTTTAGTTTTGTATCATATTATGATATTATTTATATTATTTTAAAATCAAGATATATTTTCTTAAAATCTCATTTATGTCATCCAAAATTTAAGATTACTTGAAGTGCATATTAGTCTCCTAAGTTAAAATTTTGTTACAAATTTTATTTGTAACATAAAATTAACCCGTCTCATGATCCAAATACAAATACAACCCTTTTACCAACCCGAGTCCCTCGCAATGCAACCAAAACATGAAACTCAATGGTTTATATACTGTATTTGTTGGGTGCGGAAATAATTCCTCAATACCCGCACAAGAACGGATGGATCGCGGGTTTGACATTTCTTACCCCAACCTGACGTGCACACTACAGCTACACATGGGACGTGTAACCGACTTTAGGGGTTTTATTCTAAACCCTACCCTAAGGGTTCAGATTTATCAATTTAAAACTCTAAACCCAACCCCAAGAGACTAAAACAATTCGGTTTGGATAGCCGCGGTTTGGGTCGGGTTTGGGTTTGGTCAATTTAAGTCAAACTACTACATATACTTGAAAAAACAATAAAGTTTAAAAATTAAATACATTACTTAGCACAAGAATCCCAAAATAGAACTACACAACTTTTAAGTTACATATATAATGTCTCCTGTTTTGTGATAAAAAGACCCTTCCATGAGCCATCATTAAACGTTTTAATTGAACTTAGTTGATAGATTATTCATCATATTTTGATATAATGCAATTGCTTCATTCATTTTGGTATTATCGTTACTTTTATAGCTTTTGTGCGTTAATTTGTTTGTCCAATATGAAAATAAGAAGTGAACATTCATTTCCAAAACCAAGAATAAGTGTTGAAAGAGAAAAAGAAATCACTTTGGTGAAGGTGGAGGAGTTTTAGAAAGATTAAAGTAGTTAGTTGTTTCCATTTTCGAGGCTAAACATGAGGATTCAGACTTGGTAGTTCAAATGAAAAGTGTGGGCCTTGAAGTCATCAAAATTTGATAAGTAAAATAAGTGGATTCGGACTTATGATGCAAAAGTTAAGTCCGATTTACTAAAGTGGTGCAGTGCAGTTTTGAATTAATAAAACGGATTTGGGCCTTTTAAACATCTAATTAAGCCCATATGTGCCTAATTCGATTAAAAAACTATATAAGGCTTATTTCACCTCATTAAGAGAGGGAAAAAGCAAACAACGCTTGGAAGCAAGAGCATAATTTGGAGAAGGATGACAACACCATTCTTCCTCGACCGAAACTCAAATCCTTCCATCCTTTAGAGTAAGTTTAGTTTATTTTATGTTTTATGAATCATGATTTCATTTATTTGTGTTAGTTTTAAATTTTTAATTATGAGCTAAATTTATTATACATGAGAATCGCTATTTAAGGGATGAAAAATAGTTTTTAATTTAATGTCTATTGAATTTAGCATTGTTCTAATTTAAATTAAAGTCAAGTTCTTCATTATTGACTATACTTTTATGCTTGTTTACTCTTATTAGTCTGGACAATTAGTGATAGGGTTTAGTATCTCAGGCTATTCGTCGCGAGACAATCATCCGAAAGGGGGTTTTGAGTACAGAACTAGAGAATAGACGTGTGGTGTGCATTACTGAACCTGACGGTTTTAACTAGCCATGCAGTCATTTGGGTTTCATGCAATAAACATTTAAAAATACCTTTAGTGTCACTCTGACGGGTCATTAATACCGCATAATAACTCCCTAGCTACCTTGACGAGATTTAGGAAGACTTTAGAAACCCGACTAGTATACAACACTGAATTTGCCCTTAAACAATAGCTTTAGATTGATGAATTTGGTGATTCCCTAGCGAGACTCAAGTATACCTCTCATTTTTTTAATCTTCTTAAGTTAATTTCTAGTTTAATTTAGTTAATCTTTGAATTTTAGTAGTTAAGTATTTCTATTTCTTGGATTCGTTATTAATCTTTCAAAAACAAAACAAATATCTATCTTTATTATTTCTTGCAATTAGTTCTACTTTTTTCTTGAAAACGTAATCCTAACCTCGTAATCCCTATGGAGACTATAATACTGATTTTACTTATCAATCACTTGGAACGACCCGTACACTTGCGGTTAGTCACTCTTTTTATTTAGTGTTGATTATTATCACACTATAGGAGCGACCAAGTTTTTGGTGCCGCTACTGGGGATTACTGCGTTAAGCTTTTATGTTTATTTCATTGGTAGATTTAATTGTTTCAATTTTTACACTTGTCTTTGTGTTTTTGTTTCTTTTAGATTCTTAGGTTTGGTGTATGACCTCAGACCCCGAAAGAATACTTCGAAATCATAGAAAAAGAGAGAGGGAAAGATGCAAGCAAGAAGGAGAGATGGCTCATGTCATAGAAGACCCATTAGTTCTGAAAGAGGGTCAACCTCAGCAAGTCGAAAATGCTCAAGTCGAACTTCGACAAGATCCATGGTTCATGCACGAACCTGAACAACAACCGTTTCGATTACCCACTTTAGGCATCGGTCCTCCAGAGATTCAAGTTGCTAGATTCAAACCGGATATGGGGATGTTGAATCAATTCCGAGACTTCTGTAATTTTTGTGGGGTTGCTGGTGAAGATGCAGTTAGAGTCATGCAGAAGTTTATACAGATATGTAATGCATACTTCACCCAAGGTCTGACACGAGAACATATATATCTCTCTTGATGTTTCCTTTCTTCCTCACAGGAGCAACAAGCGAATGGTTTGATCAGCAACCACCAAATCAAATCACTATATGGTATTAATTAACTTTGCAATTAGAATTGACATCATTCTGTCAAGAGCAAGATGAGTTAGTGGGAGCATCTTGGACAAGATTTCAATTGTATTTAAGGAGAGTTCCAAATCATGGCTACTCAGTGGTGTTGCCTAGGGTGTGATAAAAAGATATAATAATTAGATGCAAATAAACACCCTAAACTGAGCATGGTTCTGCAAGTATACAGATCGTATGCAAGTTTTAATGATTAAGTAAGATTCGTTCCGCAGAGACTACGAAGGTTAGGGGAATCTTATGCAATAATCAAGTGCAGATATAAAAAGCTAGAACAAACCAAACGCAGAAAAAGTAAAGACAAATAGATATTTATTTGGTTTTTAATTAAACAAAATTAAACTAATAAATTAAAGACAGGAAATTAAATGCAAGAGGAGAAGTGGTATGAGAATATAGCTTGAGTAAATAGCATGTAATCCCCACTAGTTTTGCCGTTCTAAACATGTAAGGGTGAATTATGTAGCATTTCAATAATCGGTTCCAATTGCGCTAGTTAGTTTTAAAAAGAATTTACCTGTGTCAATAAGGAGTCCTAAGCAAACTGTTCCTGCAATTGGTAAATAGCAATACAATAAACCATGGTGATTATCTAGTTAGGTTGATTCGTCAGATTTAAACCGAATACTAGATGTTATGTGCTAAACATGTAATTAAACACCGTTGTCAATGGTGACCTAACTACTAGATGGTAATTCTATATGGGCGCGCTTCCACAAGAACACAGAATATAAATCCAAACACATAAACAGAGAATAAAAACAATAATTCAATTTAAAACATAAAATTCCCAAATTCGATTGATATCAACCAAAACTAGGGTTCATACATATATGATAAAACTCAAGCTAATAGAAATTTAGTTCATACTAATGGAAGAAAAGAAAAGAATTACAGAATTAAAGGTTGAAGGAGACATATTTGATGCACAGCTCCTTCCAGACTTCTCTTCTTGTGTTGTAGCTTCTTCCTGACCTTATGGTTTGGTCAAGGATGATTTTCTAATGTTAAGAGACTGTATTAATAGTGTATAGGTTGACCTAATTTGTTTTCTTGATGGAAAAGGTAAATATGGGCTCCAAGCCCAACTCAAATTCGTAGCCCAAAAACACGCAATCAGCCCCGTTTTTCATTTGATCCTACCAGCTTCAATACTTATCCGATTGATGCGTATGAGTATACAAAAATCATCGTCTCGGAAAGATCTTCAACTTTGATCTTGACCGTTTCTCCAAATCCCTCAAAATTTTATGATATAGGCTGATTTGTGGTCGTAGGTGCAGAAATTCAGAATTAAGGCAGCTTTTCCTTTTCCATGTTTTTTGCTTTTACTTCCTTATCTTCAGTTTCCATGTTTATCTTCTTTCCTTTAGCTCTCTTTACCAACTTGGACTCTAATTAATTATCATATATCTCTAAAGTTTCACACTAAATAAATAATTAAACCCAATATGCTATAAAAATAATAATTAATTGATTCAAGACCCAAAATAGGAAAGTGTACTAAATCAAGCTAAATTCGACCTATAGACTAATAAATACACCTAAAATGATGTCTCAGAAGTAGATTTAATTATCACAAATTAGGAGACATCAAGACCCCCAACTCAAAGTTGTATCGTCCCGATACAATAAAAATAAAGAACAGTAGGGTAGTCAAATAAACAAGACGAAGAAGTCGGAGAAGAATAAGAACAGAACATAATGAATGATCCTAGAGCATATTATCTAAAAAGTCTCATGTAGTAATGCTCAAGAAATAATGCACAAGTATGCTTAATATACACATAATCAACAATCCATAAATTCAAGTCCAGATTAACTTCGCAATGCCAGAAGGAGAGGATGATAACTTAGTTCATGTTAATGGCTATAGGTTGTTCATAGGTCCTAGTATAGCATCCAATGGTCCACTTACCTACTACCTTGTTTCTCCACCAAGTAGTTAGAAATCCTAAGGTCTTTGGTTATAACGTGGCTTAGGGACGGTGTGGTATATTTGATAATGATAAGTGAGCTTTTGGCTCTCTCCTCACTAGCCATATATGAATCTCCCTAGAGCTTGAGTTTTCACTCAAAGATGTTCTCACTCAACCCAATTTATTGATGCTTTTGATTTGCATCCCCAATTAATCCCAAATAAAACCTTTTGTGATGATATACAAATTCCACTTTGCCGGTCCGAATATATATTCTTTTCATATTAATTTTTTTCTCTTTTGTATAGCTATGATTCTCTTTTTGATGTTCGAGATATCACGCTATTTTTTTGTATATATATTTCTTTTTTATGCCCTCGTTGGCAAATTTAGCTTGTAGCTTCTTTTCCATTCACTATTACCCCGGCAAAGGGTTACAATAATAACTTTTTCATCATCAATAAAATCACAATTACAATTCCCAAAACCCAATGTTCCCTTATGATGAAACCCACCACCCCAAACTCAAGCTCTAAAAACGACTTGTCTCAGGTTTTGCGATTCGAGTGCGGGTCATATGGATAAGTCCTACAAACTAAGGGTATGGATTATAATGTGGTTAATAAAAGGCTTTAGAAAGGCTCAGAGGGGCTAAGACGGATAAATAATAACAATAATCAAATAATGGGTGAGAAGGTATAAAAGGCTTCAAGTGGTTTTAACATGAAAGAACTGCCTTATTCATTTTTCTAACTACCAGATTTTGTTACGTTTTCATTATTAGTTCATAAATAAGTGGGTTTTCAACTAATTTCAAACCTCACTTTCTACACACCAAATAACTCTCCCCAAGTCTCAACGTGATTTCTTAGCATTGCTCATTAACTTTTCTATCTTTTATTTCCTGTTTTCATACATGCATGCTAAACAAATTTGTGACATCTTACAAAAACATACTACTTACTATCATTGACCTAATTTAATCATGCTCAACAGGTTCATTCAAAACATTCTATGCCTTAATTCAACCTAAAAATTTTAAATTTTATGCAAAACGAAAAGAAGATGAGGACAACAAATCCCCACCCCTAACTCAAAAGTGAGCCGTGTCCCCACGACTCAAAAAAGACTCAAAAATGTAATAAAATTTAAAAATTTTACTAACTAAACTACCTAATGCATACAAGCTATTAAGAAAAGAGGATTAGAGTGGCTAACCTGGCTGGCCAGAGAGAACCATAATGTCCTCCTCCTCCGAAGAAGAAGAGGGATCGAAATTATTATCAATATCCCTTTCCAAGGTTATATCTTCCAGCTATGATTGCATCTGTGTAACTTCCACCCAAAGTTCTCTGTTTTCTTCTTGTAATCTTTCAACTTCATGTTGTAATTTAAGAGCCCATGGGGGATATCATGATCAATTTTAGAGGAAGAAGTAGAAGAACCTTGGTCATGAATCTTTATCTTTTTAAAAGGCCTTGCTGGAATAGACATTCTAGCAGTTGATTTCTTTGGTAGTGGTTGTGCTGGTGCCTTTTCTTTTGATTCTTCAGTAGCCTCACCAAGGTTGATAGGCTTTTCAATGGTAACTCCAGGCAATTTCTTATTCTTCCCAAGAATGGTGCACTTTCTCTTGTATTCCATAACATCAGATCTATTAGTCATGTTTGATTTACCCACAACTCAAGTTATACCAAGGATGAATTGAAAGTTTAAGAGAAATTGGTGTAGCTTTAGGTTGTTGCTTGGAATTAATGAAAGAGAAAGGTTTCTTGATGAATCTTGGAAGAATTCTTGAAAGCTTGATGTTCTTGATGGTGTTTAATGGTGTAGTGTGATGAATTTGATGAAGAAATTGTGTTTATGGAGGATGGAGGAGAGAATTATTGATGTTGTTGTGTTAATTGTGGAGGTTTGTACAAGCTTCAAGGTCTATATATAGTGTTTGGGTCTGAAAATTTCGTGTTGGAGGGGCTAGGGTTAAGTTTGATAAGGTAAGAAGTAAAATTGGATTCAAACTCTTCAAAACCGACCTATCGCCGGTATACTGGTCGTTTCGGCGGCATACCGGTGCTGGACGTATTTTCTTCTTGGACCTCTCGGCAATGAACCCGAGACTATACCCGTGGGCACGTGTTTTTCCTTCGCCGGCATACCGGCCATATTCACCGGCATACCGGTGCTATTTTTCGTCCAGAAGCAACTCCGTCAAAAAAGTCGTGGCGTGAACCCCGTGGCCACGTGTTTCTCCTCTGGCCAGCATACCGGTGCCCTGAGCGGCATACTGGTGCGCCTGGATTTTCTTTTTGGGACCTCTCGTCAATGAACTTGAGTCACCAACCCGTGGGCATGTGTTTTCCCACTGGCATACCAGTGGTATGACCGGCATACCGGTTAGTGAACCGAATTTTTCCCAAGTAAGTCCTTTTGACCCCAAACTCATTTCCTGCACAATAATACACTACCTTTCTCTCCTATTAGCTTGTAAACACAATTTAAAATCTAAACTAACTTAAAATTATACATTACAAAGCAATAAACTAATCTAAAAAGCAATTAAAAACAAGGGGTGTCTCCCATGAGCACTTTTGTTTAACGTCTTTGAGTTAGACGTGTACCTCAAGGTAATTGTTTTCCACGAGATGGATTATCTCCTCTCGTCCAAAGTCCTCACTGTCATGGTATCTTTTCAAACCCTAGCCATTCACCATGAATGTCCTTTGCTCGGTTGGATGTTCAATTTCAATCGCTCCATGAGGTGTGACTTTTATAACAATGTAAGGTCCTCCCCAACGGGATTTAAGCTTTCCTGGGTAGTTTTAAAATCGAGAGTTGTATAATAAAACCTTTTGTCCTCTCTTGAAATGCTTTGGACAGAGTCGCCTATCATGCCATCGCTTTGTTTTCTCCTTGTAGAGGCGTGAATTTTCATAGGCAAGATAGCGAAACTCCTCCAACTCATTGAACTGCATCAACCTTTGTTTCCCGGCCAGTTCTGGGTCTAGATTCAGAGTTTTAATAGCCCAGAAGGCTTGAGCTTCAAGTTCAATAGGTAGATGACACGCTTTGCCGTAGACCATGCAATATGGAGATGCCCCGAATGGTATTTTTAAATGTTGTTATGTAAGCCCAGAGAGCATCATCTAGCTTTAAAGACCAATCTTTCCTCCTTTTGTTCACGGTCTTCTCAAGAATAGATTTTATTTCCCGGTTGGAAACTTCAGCTTGACCATTAGTTTGTGGGTGATAACCGGTTGAAATACAGTGTCTCACTCCAAACTTACGAAGAAGGTTTCTCAGTTGAGCATTAATAAAATGGGTACCTTTATCACTGATGAGAACACGTGGCGTACCATGTCTTGAAAAGATATTTGTTTTTAAGAATTTAATCACTGTTTGAGCATCGTTCTTTGGTGTTGCC